>OY744527.1:123169369-123491869 GCA_963556195.1 Sepiola atlantica
AAAGCATAGCAGGGTGGCGGGCCGGACGCTAAGACTTCGCGGGCCGGATGTGGCCCGCGGGCCGGGGCTAACCCGCCCCTGCTATGGCAGCGTCTAGGAAAATGATACTTTTATGTAAAACTTGTGGATTCATTTGAATCTTGAGATGTAGATTAGCTTTTCTGTAAATGTTTTTATAGTTGAAGTACAAGATACTACCCCTCCCTCTAAAAAAAACAACCAATGATAAATAACGTCACCCATGTAATCGTTAATAAAATTCACAATCCTTTCTCCAATTCAACTATTTGCTACAAGTAAACTTCAATGTATACCTGATACAGCTGTCAATGTATCGTTTTACTATTAGTAAACAAGTACACAATAACTGAATCGATTATTTAAATTTAAAAAGTATTTAAATATGTATTCGAATTATACTTGAGTGGGGTTACATAGTAAATGTTCGTGAATGCATTAAAAAAAACAGATATTAGTATGAACGCAGTATTACTTTATTATTGAAGCTACGACAACAATTTAAGCAGCCAAATAGTGAAGATACACACGGGTTGACACGGTCACATTAGGATGTATATAATTAGTCAGCTGGGCGTGTATGACTATCTGATTTGTATGTCAATGCATCAGTTTTCCTGTCGAAACTGTTGCCTTGTTTTTTATACTTTCTTATAAACTTTTCAAATCGGAATCACCTTTAAAACGGGTTATTCTAAAGTCTACCAGGTGGGACCCGACCTTTAAGTAAACAGGAAGACATTTTGAAGCATTTTATTTGAAACCTACGCACAAAAGAAGTATTCATTTTAAAACGAGTTCCGTTCTTTTTTTTCTTTTTTTTTCTTTTTATAAATGCATGTCAGAAGTAAATAGACACCCACACAAAATAATGCATCTTTGTTAAAAATTTGAAATATCGATCGTCATTTTTTCTTGTGGTGATCCCGCGAAGTGAGGTCGGCACTGGATTTCTCCCTTCATCATACACAGTCCAAATCTTGGTCAGGATGAAGTCCAACAGTCTCAAAATCTTATTGTAAGGTATCTAACCACCTTTGTTTCGGTCATCCTCTCGGACCTTTCACATGGGACTGCATCTCGAATCTTATTTTGCGCAATGGAGTCGTCGTCGCTTGTATGCATTACATGTCCGTAACAACGCAGATGATTTTTCGCCATCTTTCTGAGATCGGCGTAACTTCGGACATCGTTTAGTACAGTCAAACTACAAATCATCCGCAACATCTCTGTCTCTATGATTCGTCTTCTTTTAGCTTCATTCGTCGACGGCTAGTACACGGAGTCGTACAAATCAGCAGTAACAGTTTGAAATATTGATAATTTATACTAATTAAGATTTTTTCGTGTTTCCGATATCAAAATATCATTTAATTAATAATAAAAGGTAATGTCCCCCCCCATACACTAATTTACTTTCTGTTTACCTCAAGGCAATACATATTACAGTATTTTTACAATAACCATGTTTGACGTAAATTCAGTGTAGTTTTTGAAATAACTACCAGTAACAATTTTTTTTTTAAGTAATTTTCTTTTATCCTCCATACACAAATTTGATCCTTGGTGATCCCAGGGAATGGATATTAAACAATATTTCTACCATAACCTGGTCGAGGTCACACTGAATCGGATGATGTAAAGTTTTTAAGTGTACCTCGTGCAGTGTTTTACATTTATCTGGACACACGCAGATATACTTACGCTTTTTCTTTTTATAATAGAAGACACTTTAAACAGTTCTTCCGATAGAATCAAACTTTATAGACATTTCGAAACGATAAACGCTGATCATAAAAATAAAGAAATGCATTTAGTGTGATTCATTAGAAACTGTTAAACTTAAAATATTTACGCTTGTTGAAAATGAAATAAAAACAGAGGCATTTTACTGCGTGTGTGACCATATTACACTTAATTGTGAAGCTCATTCAATAGGAGAGACACTCATTAATCCATTGATGAAATGAATAATGACATGTCTTATTAACAAGTATGTTGCCAACAAAAAAGATATAGTACCTTTCTCAAATAATACGTTTTCATGACGCATCAAAGTGTCTTTCTTCTGACATAGAAAAAGATTTAATTCATCGACTTAGAATTTGTAATTAATATGCATTACAAATTGATGAATTCACAGATGTCGGTTGATTAGCTGTACGACTAATATTTGTTCGTTAAATATTTGATAAAATTATTGCAGATTTACTCATGTGTACATCCATATATATATATAAAATATATAAATTTCAATGCCTGTATGTGAGTTCCCTATTGAAGAAAGGCTAGAGAATCTACATAAAAACTAAAAGTGTATTTATATGTAAAATTATAAGCGGAAGACAATGGAAGTGGTCCCGAATCTCTCGGTTCCGTCAAGGCAGCTTTAAAGGCATAACCTCTCTTAAAACTTCAAATATCTTCTATTTTCATGAAATTTTAATCATATGTATAAAATTCTTCGGGGAAGACAATGGAAGTAGTATCTTATCTCTATGTACTCCTCAATGTGCCGAATCTATATGTGCTCCTTCTAAGAGAGCTATAGGGAACAACCCCCTTAAAACTACACTCTATTATGGGTAGAAACAGGTGGGGGCTAAAAAGAGTAAGTAATATTGTGTTATGAGCATAATGAAAAAAGGCATATTGTTCTTCATTAAACCCAAAGTAAGATCGGGTTTCCCCGCTAGTATGTTATATAATGGCTGTGATCGTGGTCGGTCGAAAACTTTACACCTGCATATCTGTTTCTGGTGATTGTCGTTACTTAATCATCTAGGGAGTTCTGGAAACGCTGTGAGGCTGAAATGCTGGAGAGGCTGAAATATCAAAATAATTTAAAGAACCTTTTCTGGCTGAATAAAAATCAACCGAACTTTGAAATTAATAAAACTAAGTCCAAGATAATTTATCACTGGACAGTTGGCCCTTTATTTGGATCCCACATCCGACACAGTGAAAAGGGTAACAGAGAGACTTTTATTATTTTGGCTTAAGAGCCCATTTTCATGCACGTTTTCGTTTACTTATAACTTAGCAATTCTCTTCTCCCTTCCCTTATGACGTCATTCTTCATCCGGCTCCATTTTCTTCCTTCCGTTCTCGCGTTCTGCGAATCTAACCTTTTAACCTTGCCAGACAGATTGCCGTTGTACGATTATAAATACAACCAAATGGAAAATAACAATTATTTAAAACTAGTTGCTATAACCGACATTCTAAATGGAAAACGACAGTATGTATATAACACTGCATTAATGATTACATTATAATTCCTGGACTTTCGTTGGGAGAAGGTGTATTTATATTAACAGAAACTGTATTCAAATGATGGCATGAAATATAATAAGAATTGTTTCACGTATCTTGCAAGTATATACACGAGTCATTGTTAAATGTACCTCAGCTAGTAATCGCTTATGCATATATGTTCGCCGAGAGATTGTTGTTAAGTTAGGCAGAGTGTAAGGGTCGACAATGAGTCAACCAGTTAACCTTTGTGGGGCATCGTTCTTCTGTAGGTACAATAGTTAGATGATATGGGATCAGACAAGATAAGAGAAAGAGAAAGAAAAGCTACGAGTCTGACTTGGAATCCCGACTCGATCGAACGCAAACGAAATAACTTAAGAATAAATGGTGAACGAAAAGTAAGGGATGATGCTCCAAAATCTGGATCCACACTATTTCTTCTCGTCGCCGCTAACAAGATGTAGGCAAGAGAAAAAGCCGAATTAATTGCCTTTTGTTGTGTTTTTTTTTGGGGGGGGGGGCTCGAGTTCAATTTCAGAACGAGATTGTTCACAGTCTAGATCAGTGGTTCTCAAACAGTGTGCCCGGGAGCACTAGTGCGTCCAGGAGCTTTTTCATGTGCGCTCCGTAGTATTCCTGAAATATTTATCCAGACATGAAAAGCAAATGTGTACTAAATCACTATATTATACCATTTCTTTACGAACACTCTGCTTGTTTCGTTGCGACATTATTATAATAGTTATGAGTTACTTTTCTTGCAACTAGCTTCTGGTCCGCAAGCTTTGCACGCGTTTAAAACGCGTAACAAACCTGGCTGGAAGAATTGTCCCTTGAAGCGTTTTGGATTTCTATTAAAAAAGAACATGTGTCAATATTTAAAGAAGCGCTGGGCATTTTATTGCAATTTTCCACCTCATATTTATGTGAACTTAGATTTTCAACCTTCGCAAAAATTAAGTGTAAAAAGAAAGGAACTCCTCAATGCATTGATGAGGAAATGAGTTTGTCTCTCAAACATAAGACATTGAACCTTGAAAAAATCGCAAGCTCATGTTTCTCGTTAACACAGGAATGAATAAACTTCATAGTTTGCTTTCGTTAAATGCGTCATTTTTGTTATATCTTTAACAGTTAACTTAATAACATATTAGTCTTATGTTGTATACAGTGCGCTATCAAGTATCTGTAGTATTGTAAGTACGCCCAGACTGTATAAAGTTTGAGAACCACCGCTTTAGAGGATCACTGCGAATACCGTGAACGTCGGGACGCAAATAAATACCAGGTATGGTTTTAACTTATACTGATTATAAATGTTGCGCATGGGAATCACCCCGATACAAAACACCACCAAAGTCACTGTATTTTGCATAAACAAGAAATAGTAAAAAAATATTCAAAAAAATGTTATGGATAAAACAGTAAAAATGAGAAACTATGTATAAATATAGACCACTTCCATCCAGATATGTTTTAATGTCGTCCGATAAAATGGGTAATGAATATAAAACACTTTACTTACACACAGAAGTTCAATGGCTATCGAGAGGAAACGCAATATTGAGGAGTTATGAATTTTGTAGTGAGTTATTGATTTTCTTTTGAGCTCAAAATAAGTCAGAAACAAAATTTGATTGAATTTTTAACAAATCCTTCATAGTTAATAAATCTTGCGCATCTGGCTGACATTTTTAGAAATGAATTATTATTACAAGGAAAGGGTGTTACTATTTTAATACGAGAGATAAAATTGCATCTTTTGAAAGAAAATTGTAATTTCAGATTTCTTCAGTTGAACAGAATCATTGTGATTGTTCCTTATCTTCTAAGGGATATTTGATTGGATTCAATTTTAAAGTAGACGAATATGTTTGGAAAGTATTTTAGAACATGTATATGACGTAAACGAAACTATTTTACAATATTTTCCAAAAATTGGGATTTTGATACCTGGATTCAGAATTTTTATTATTTTTTTATTTTACTCCAATTCATCTCAAACAAGGTGCAATACTATTGAGACGTAAGGGACTACTGAGAATTAGGGCATACTAAACGGGGAGTTGTGCAGTGAGATGCTTGTTCACATTACATTTAAATTTCTGTATGTTAGTACAGTCGAGAAAACAGGGAGCAAGGATAGAATTCCAAAGGCTAGCGGTTCGAGGATAAAAAAAACTATTAGAGTAAAAAGCCTTCCGGCATTTGAGGAGCTCTACAGTGAAGGGGTAGGATTTTGCTGCATGTCTGGTTGGTAGGGGGTATTTAAATTGAGTGTAGCAAGTTTATCAGAGGACATTCCGTTTAAATACTAATAAAACAAGCACGAGGTACAACATTGCGGCGATATGACAGGGGATGGATCTTGGCAGACAGTGTGAGACCTATTAGGTTAGAGACTCTGTTTGAACCCTTCCAAAAGGGAGAGACTTGCGGTTGGTGCACCAACCCAGATGTTGTAACAATACTCAATGCATGAGCGAATGGTGGCTTTGTAGAGATATCGGATACCGGCGGCTGTGAAAGTTTTCTAGCCCGGTATAGGGAGCCCACCTTCTTTGCAGCAGACTTGACAGTATCTTTAATGTATTTGTTCCAATTCATGTCACCTGTGAATGTTAGGCCGAGAAGTTTGCATGTTGGAATCTGGAGAAAGGCGCAAGCAGCCATAGCTATCAATGGTTCAATTTCAAAACGAGATTGTTCATTGATAACGCAAAAGAGCTTTGTCCTAGTAGCATTAAATGTAACCATCCATTTTTGGCTCCATTTCACTACAGACTGGGGGTCATTTTCTAAGGATTCAGCTATTGCCTTGGATATATCTATATATGCGTTAGATTTGTATAAATGTCGAGAATAGAGAATGGTGTAATCAGGAAATATACACATCGCGGATGCGATTGCATCAGGACGCTCGTTTATGAAAATCAAGAATAATAAAGGTCCAAGTAAAGACCCCTGTCGCATGCTAACATTAATGCGATTTTTAGAAGTACCGCCGTCGGGGACGAGCTGGATCTTTCTTTTAACTAAGAAGGATCTTATTATATTATATATTCGTCCAGTAATACTGTACAAATTAATTTCTCAAAACAAAGCTCCTTTCCTGTGTTTCATTGTTTCTCTCCGCCTTTTTGTTCTTTCTCGTACTTAATTTATTGTAAGTAAATATTTAGTCTTTTGGAAAAGTAATTCAGTGAAGGAATCTTTTATTTTAACAAGATGCAATAAAATCGATCGTAAATCTCACAGAACGTTGACATTTATTCCACTTGTGCTAATTTTTTTCTTTAATTTATTACCAAAACTTTTTGTAAATACTATATTATTTGATAATAAAATTACTTTCGAAGATTTACTTGACTTTATAAGATAGTTAGAGCATTTATTTATACTATATATAAAAATGTGGATGGGTTATAAGGACTACTTACAAAAACATGTTGGATTAAATTATAGATGAAACTAATTATATCCTACACTCTAGATTTTCACTGAAAACTGAGACATCAGTCTTGCCAATATACATCAGACAGTAGGGTTAATATTTTATAGACACTCCAATCTTTATGACTAACTATAGTATTTCTGAAAAATTCAGATGTTGTTGAAATATGGTTAATTATGCTTCTGGTCATGAAAAAGGACAATGGGCTCTAATAAATGTGTAGAGTTGGTGAGAAATGTCAGATCGCCATTTTGTAGCGGGGTTGCTGCGTTAATATCCATCCTACTTGCCTTGTTTGCTATGAAAAAAGGGTCACCAATTTCTGTCTAAAAGGACAAACTTGTTCTACAATTTAAATAAATTTCATTCAACAGTTTCATCAACACAAAACATGACCCCTCAAGAGTTATGACAAGGAATACAAAATAGATTGAGTCTGCCAACGTATATATGCTGTAGAGGTGGAAATGAGTCCATGAGTTCGATCTTATCTAGCAATGGCGTTGCTAGAGACGATGAGAGAGATACAAGGTCTTGTCACATTGATATCGCAAAGGAGACTGTTTATAATTCGCAAGAAACGGGGATGGGAGTAAACGTAAATTGCCTCCTACGCGAGCAGTATCACACAATGTACATATCCTTCCGCGAGTGATTACATTAAAATCTGTTCTTACCGAACCACGTACTAATCACTCCGGACTGAGAAAATTCCAGTGCAAAATAAAATAGATCGTAATGATGTAACTGCTACAAGTTAAATTCCATAAATATTTTAACAATTAAATTTGTTGCATCATCTTAGTAAACAAAGCAATATTTTAGTAGCAGTCGTAATAGTGCCCTTTCCTCTCGCGCTTTCTTTCTCTCTCTGTATCTGTCTGTCTGTCTGTCTGTCTGTCTGTCTGTCTCTCTCTCTCTCTCTCTCTCTCTCTCTCTCTCTCTCTCTCTCTCTCTCTTCTATGTGGTGCGTAATCTTAAATAGGGTCGAATGTGAACGTCTGAAATTTTTAAAAAAAAACGAATACTGAAAAGCTTTAGAGCTTCGAAGTGAATCAAAATTGAAAAAGAAATTACTAAAACGAAGTGGCCAAAAAATATGTTTCATAATGATTTTAGAAATGTTAGATATTTTCCGATCAGTTGTAAGTTAACAAAACCTTCTTCGTAAGAGCAGTCGTAATAGATACTAATCAAGATAAGAAGATAACTCCAAGAACATACAATGTAGTTGAAATAATTCCCGTTATTGGTTTTTATATCCACCGTTTGTGTTTTCGACTTGTTTTGAAATTAAAGTAAAGTATTACTGTCGAAAAGATCACATTTTATGTTTGGTTTTATTATAAAAAAAGTAAATAGAAAACTTGGAAGGGAATAATTATAAATGTAAGAAATAAAATTACGCTTAAAGTTTTTAGTTGTTGAAAGTAAAAGAAAATGGTGATATTTGAATGGAAATAAATAAAGAGAAAGATTCGAAAAATATGACATTTTATTTTTGGTTTTAACATGGAAATAGAAATTTGATTTCGAATACTTAATTGATAATGAGCATTAAGATTTAATTAAACAGAAAAAGTTACTGATTTGTGAAACTGCTTTTTAAAAAGAGGAAAAGGGTGTATTAGCCAATGAAAACGCTAGAAATATAATTTTACTATCGGTGAATTTCTAAAATATCTCTTATTAAAGAATAAGAGTAAAAACTTCTCTGCTTTCCTTTATTTGTGACAAATCAAAAATAAAATATCGAACAGGATTAAATATTCAAATATTCAAATATTCAAATCGATCAGAAATGCAATTTGCTTAATTTTAAGAACACAAACCAATAATTTCTATATATGACTGATGAAACAGATTTAAGTATATGCCTTGTATTAAAAATGCTATTCATCACAAAGATACGGTGTAAACTGGGTCTACTGTATATACAGAATAAAAAACAAGAAAAATGCAGTCTAAAATAGACTACATAATTGTTATGAATTAAGGTTAAAAAATCACAAGTAAAAAAAGTAACAGGGAAAAAGCGACAGAACAATATTAGAATTGTGTGTGTGTCTTTCTTTAATAGAAAGGTCAACGGTCGAATTCTTTTTGTTTTTAAGATTAATATTAAGTATAAAAAAGACACTCATGTTAAAATCTCGATATGATGGTTTAAACAAGTGAACAGTTGAGATTGAGATAAGCTGGTCGCCATCGTGCCGGTGAGGATACCTGACAGCGCGGAATAAGATCGTAAGATTATTTTTTGTTAACAAGTTCGCTAAAATCGTGAATTAGATTCTTAGGCGCCATTTTTAAGTGTTCCTACTAAACGGTTACTCCCTTCCGTCGATGTTAGCTACGCGACTGGTTGTAATTGTAAGTCGTAATAAAAGGTCGAGAATAATTCATTTAATATCAACCCAAAGCAGTTAAGAATGTTGTCTGTGGGCGGTCTCAGGGAGATAAAACGTTAACCATTTGTGGTAAATGTTACTAATAGTTGAGTTTGCCAAACGCCACGTGTGGAATTAAATATGTTAAGAGCAGCAAAGGGAACCATTTTATTTTCATGGAAAGAAACAGAATAAAAAGTAAGAAAAGAGAGAGAGAGAGAAAGAGAGGGATTTACAAAGTCGGGGAGAAAAACCGAAAGGGGCAGATAAAGACAGGACAAAACTAAAAAAAAAAAGTACTAAAGAAAAAGGAGAGAAAGATGGAGGAGAAAGAAAGAAAGAAAGAAAGAAAGAAAGAAAAAATAAATACATAAAGAAAGAAAAAAAGAAAAAAGAAAGAAAGAAAGAAAGAAAGAAAGAAAAAAAGGAAAGACAGAGGAGAAAGAAAGACAGAAAAAGAAAGACGGAAAAAGATAGATAAAAAGAAAGGGAGAACAAAGAAAGAGAGAAAGAGATAAAGGCAGAGGAGAAATAAAGTCAAAGAAAACAGAATGAAAGAAAAGAAAAATAAAGAAATAGAGAAAGAAGGAAAGAAAGAAAGAAAGACAGACAGAGAAGAAAGAAAGACATAGAAAAACTAACAGAAAGGACAAAAAAGAAGAAAGACGGGCAGATATACAGACAGAAGAGAAAGCCAGACAAAGAAAACCAAAACGAAAGGACGGAAGAAAGAAAGAAAAAAGAAAGAGATAAAGATATTCAAAAATAAACTGATGACCTTGTTATTTTCCAGTATCGCAATCTATTATATCTTAATTACGATCAACATTCCTAAATGTTAGGTGCGCTCTCTCTCTCTTTCTCTCTCTCTATCTCTCTCTCTCTCTCTCTCTCACTATATATATATATAAATATATATATATATATATATATATATATATATATATATATATATATATATATATATATATATATATATATATATATGTGTGTGTGTGGGGGGATGCAAACATTGTTAAACATATTAGAATTCGTCTGTTTAATTATATCATTTTTATTTTTTCTATTTTTATGGTCTTTTTTGTATTAAAATCAAAAACATTAATAAATGTTCCATAGGTTTCACGAACGTTTTTGATTCTTTGTCGTATAATCTTCAGGTGTCAAAAGCAAATGAACAAAAATGCTGGGGAAAGAAGAGAATTTTTAAAAAGACGGCGGAAGAAACGCGCAGAGAACTTTTTCGCATTGTTCCAGGAAAGTCGTTGACGATTTAAATTCGGCGACTCTAGAATGGCTTTTTTGTTCGTTTGCTTGTGACACCTAGGGAGGATTCGACGAAGAATCGAAAACGTTTGTGAAACCTATGGAGCATTTATTAATTTTTTTTTAGTTTAATACAAAAAAGACCATCAGAAAAATTGAAAAAAATAAAAATAGGTATAATTAAACAGACGAATCATGTTGTGACAGTATCGAACAGCCCTACGGACGTTGGAGCCAAAGATACAGCGCTAATATTAGATACAGCGCTAGTATGAATGGAGAGAGGGAAAACCTTAAAATCACTCGACGATATGAGGACTGGGGTTGGGATGTTTTTTACAAGAGCTGTGGACAGCTGAGTAATAAAATCTCAGGTCGCCTTTACCAAGTACTAGAGAAATAAATCGAATTACTTTTTAATTAGTAATAGGTAATTGAGCTATATATATATATATATATATATATATATATATATATATATATATATATATATATATATATATTATACGTACATAAAAGTAATCCATGGACACGTATTTCTGGCTCACAGCCGTCATCAGCATGGCTAACTTAGACAGAGATCGAGAGAAGGTTCGATCTCTGTCTAAGTTAGCCATGCTGATGACGGCTGTGAGCCAAAAACACGTGTCCATGGATTACTTTTATGTACATATAAAATAAATAAAAATATATATTAACGGAAAAAATACGTTATATGAAGTTAAGGCAGCTAATAATGCAATTTTCTGCATCTTAATCACTTAGGAAAGTGAGACAATCGAAATAATAGTAAGCAAAATAACAACGAACGCTACAATCACCAATAAAATCATTACATAAATATATATATATATATATATATATATATATATATATATATATATATATATATATATATATATATATATTGACACTCTACAATGTAGCTGAAGCCTGATGGCTGCCGAATTTGTTTTTCAGAGACAAAGGAGTTCGTTTAGCCGGTATTGGGATGCTTTTATGAACTCCCATAGGGAGAAATAAATTACTCTCCGAATAGCCAAGGCTGGTGGCGGGCCGTAATTGTTTTTCAGGGGCAAAGGAAAATTGAATCAGCTTTTAGATAGGGTTTCTTTTATAGACCCCCATGGAGGGAAATAAATTACTTCTCTGTGTAAGGTAAGCCATAATTGGTTTTCAGAGACAAAGGAAAATTCGGTCAGCGGGCCCCAATAAAAGGAGAAGACAGAACAGCTTTAGTAAGTTAGTCAGTGAGTCAGTGAGCGAGAAAACAGAACGCTTTTGTCCCTCCAATCGATAACATCACATAAATCTGTTTGTATTTTTTCTCGCCCGAACTTAGAACAGATTTCGCTGACTAACAATCAAGTCGCACAGAATTACTGGAGTCTGTCGGTCCAACTAAAAAACACAGAGTTTAGCTTTAATATTACCGAGCTGCCTTGCTTTGTAGACAAACAAATGTAAATTATTTTCTTTATTTTTTAAATAATTATTCCTTTAAGAAAACCACAACAGATCACGTCGTTAGAGACTTAATTCCTTTTATTCAACTGTTCTGCATGAAATGACTCTTCACTTCACAGCGATACCAAGTTGCGGATCCAACCCGGCTGATCGCTCACTGATCTAAACAACACAACATCGATTCTCTCAAGATGACTGAACGTGTTGGGCAAAAGTACTGCATCAAATTTTGTTAAAAGTTTGGTGATTCTCAAAGCAACACAATTCGTAAGATTCAGCAGGTGTTTGGAGAAGATGCGATGTGTGTAACACAAATTAAGGTGTGGTTCAGTAGATTCAAAAATGGCCGCACATCAGTGGAAAGTGATCAGCGTTCTGGCAGACCCAAGACTACTCGGAGTGCAGCTGTTGTTGAGAGGTACGAAATTTGGTGATGGAAGACCGTCGTTCAACCGTGCGGGAGATCGCCCAAGAGGTCAGAGTAAGTAAAGATTCCGCACAACAAATTTTGCGTGATGATTTGAACATGCATAGAGTGAGTGCGAAATTTATGCCCAAGTTGTTGTCGCAGGGTCAAAAGGACCTCCGTTTTCAAGTTGCACAGGACCTTCTGGAAACTGTCAACACTGATCCTGGGTTTTTAAACACCGTGATAACTGGAGATGAGTCATGGGTGTACGGTAACGACCCAGAAACAAAGAGAAATTAGTAGCAATGGAAGCATCCTGAGTCTTCAAGGCCAAAATAAGCGCGACAGGTGCGAAGCAAAATTAAGGTGGTGCTGACTGTCTTCTTTGCATCACGAATACGCACCGGAAGAACAAACAGTGACAAAGGAGTACTATCAAGATGTTCTTCGGCGTCTCCGTGACGCAGTTCGGCGCAAAAGACTAGACATGCGGACGGCGAAAAACTGGCAACTGCATCACGACAACGCCCCCGCACATTCATCCTAATTGATCCAACATAGCTTGGCCAAACACGGAATTCCAGTTGTTCATCAACTTCTTTACTCCCCAGACATGGCTATTTACGACCTCTTGGTTGTTTCGAAAATTGAAGACGCTACTGAAAGATTCCTGTTTGAAACTAGAGAAGAGATGAACACCATTCCTAAAGAAGACTTCTAGACGTGTTTCCGGCAGTGGATGGATTGGTGGGCTAAGTGTGTGCAAGTACAAGGGTCTACTTTGAAGGGGATTAGGGTCCCAACCCCGTCAGGTATTTGAAATAGTTTTTCTGGCCTACGGTCGGATTCTTTTTAGACAGGCCACTTATATGTATACTTTTCCGGGAAGACAATGGAAGTGGTTCCGATCCCTAAGTGCCCCTCTAACGGAGCTAGTAGGGCAGAACCTCACTTAAAACGTCAAATATATCCTAATCTATGATATTTAAATCATATCTATAAAATTCTCCGGGGAAGACAATGGAAGTAGTCCCGAATTTGTACGTGCCCTTTAATGTGCCAAATCTCTATGTTGCTCCCTCTAAGGACACTATGGTGGTACAATCCCCTTAAAACTTTAAATAAACATGTCCGATGTTATAGAAATTTAAACCATATACATATGACATTAATTCATAATGTTTTACAAAATTTAAGTTTCTTCCGGTGAAACGGAGGGGGTAAAAAGAGAAAGAAATATGATGTTATGAGCATAGTGAACAAAACATATTGTTCGTGGTTAAATCCTGAGCAACGCCGGGTCTTGCTGCTCGTTTTCAATCAGTCTTAATATTTTTAACATACAATGTAAGCTATATTTTCACGCTGTTTTTAACAAAACCGTTTCAGATTCATAGGCGAAAAACGTTTTCCGAGAAGAGTGGACTTCGGATTTTTTTTAGAAGGAGGTATGGCCTCGAAATATGAAATAAATATTGGAAACCATATTATCTTTTATTTTAAATAGTTTTAACAGCTACGCTGTCACACTTTTTACCGATAACGTATTCTAATAGACGTGAATGTGTGGTTAACATGTGGAATTAACTCAAGAGTTTTTAAGTTATTTTTAAAAAGCTGAAATGTATATTTTTATGCAATAGAATTTTCATCACTAAATGCGTAGATTGAATAGACGTATCTTAGAAACCACCATTTTTTTGTGTTAATTAATGTAATAATAACGATTGTATGGTGCGTTTAGTGATATTTTAGTATTTAATCAAACGCCAATGTTAAGTTAAGCACTTAACAACCGTGGGATTCTACTTCTAACCAGGCTCGCACAGCATCATCGGATAATTATATCAGTCAAATACAGTTACCAATCGCGAACAGAGTAAAATTGACCTATACTAATATGAGAGACGTGTTATGAGAGACGTGTTATGAGAGCCGTGTATATATATATATATATATATATATATATATATATATATATATATATATATATATATATATATATATATATATATATATAATATATAGTCTCGGAAGTTTCTCAACCATTAAAACTATATAAAAAAAATAAAATTAAAAAAAAATTTAAAAAAAACTTTTTAAAAAAATAAAATAAAATAAATAAAAAAAAACTTATAGTCTCAAGTCTTCCAGTGGAAAATCACTCATGTAAGTCAATTTATTTTTTGCAGTTATTATATTAGTTAGTTTCTAACACTATTTTAAGGGATCATCAGTTGTTTACCATGAAAAACTGTTTCGGGAATTTATATATATATATATATATATATATATATATATATATATATATATATATATATATATATATATACAAACATTGTTAAAAATAACAGAATTCGTCAGTTTAATTATACCTTTTTTATTGTTTCAATTTTTCTGATGTTTTTTTTGTATTAGAATCAAAAAAATTAATAAATGTTCCATAGGTTTCACGAACGTTTTCGATTCTTCGTTGAATCATCCTCAGGTGTTAATCACTTAGGAAGTGAGACAATCGATATAAAAGCTGGAGAAAGAAGAGAATTTTTTAAAAGACAGCAGAGAAACGCGCAGAGAACGTTTTTCGCATTGTTCCAGGAAATCGTTGACGATATAAATTCAGCAAATACACAATATATATATATATATATATATATATATATATATATATATATATATATATATATATATATAGATATATATATATGCGTCCGCTAATTATTTTTAAACTATTAGACCTACGAACTTGAAATTTCGTGGTGATTATCCTCTACCTATGCAGTTTGTCATAAGGAGGGTGATATCTTTAATTTTTTTCAAGGAGGATATTAAATCTCCAATGAAAATCTTTTTCTTACTGAGATGTTAACCATACTTAATGACAGAACGTATTTTCAATATCTTCTAATGGGCACCTAACTTCACAAAAAAGTACTACTTCTTTAAGCGCATAACTTAAATCATGTAATATATATATTTACACTGTTTTCAATATAAAAGTTACAGCTCATAGGCGAAAAATGTTCACCGAGAAGAGTGGACTGCGGGGTTTTTTTTAGAAGGAGGTATAACCTCGAAATATAAAATAAATATTTGACACCGTCCTATCTTTGATTTCCCACAGTACAATAGGTGAATAATAATTCTTCAATAATGTCTTCTTATCTACCTTTGCATTGTTTAGTTTCTTTTCCAATAGTCAAATCGGGGTCTTTGTTTCGGTGAGGAATTGGCTGATGAATCTGCCACAATCTTTGGTGTGCCATGTACTTTCGAGCTCATCCGGGTGTTTCTTGAAGGGGATCAGGTAAAGACCATGGAATTGATATTAATAGGTAGTTTGGGCGTGAATTATATAATTAATACGGAACTAAAATTGGCATTATAAACATTGTATAATGTTATCGTTAGTATTAAAGTTGGCTGGGCTCAAAAGTACTTGTGACACCAATGATTATGGCAGATTCATCGACCAATTCCCCACCGACCAAAGACCCTGATTCGGCTATTTGAAAGAATCCACACAAAGATATCCAGACATAAGCTGTCTGTCATATTCAACGATATTTGTCTTAAAGTAAAAATGCTGCCTAAATATACATATATATTTTTTGTTTCATTTTACTTCGGTCGAAGTTCTCAAAAATCAAGGGGGCCCTTCCTGGGGCTAACACTTGATCTCTATATGAGATACATAGATATCCGAGTGTTTAACTAAAGTTCTCCTTTACTTGTCAAACGTTGAGTTAGTAAAGAGGCGAACAACATTAATTTTCCTCTCCCCAATTGACCAGTTAACTATATTATAGTATATCTTTCTTGTGGTCTCTTACTGGATTCCAGGACAAGAATTCATCTAGTCTGGTGGAGTATCCAGCTTAGTGATGTTACTAGATGCAACATCACTTATAAAAGCTGCACTATTCCTCGTATAAGCCAGTTTGGGGTAGCCAAGCTGAGGTGATTTTATTTGGTCAGGGTTAACTTCTAGGATGAAGTATCCTCATGTCAACTTGTCTTGACAAATCCTTGTACAGAGAGACCGAAATCACTCGAATATGGTGTCCAGTAGGTAATTAAAACTCACCAGTAGGTAATGTGTGTGTGTATTTAGGCAGCATTTTTTCATTTAAGAAAATATTGTTAAAAATAAACGAATTCTCTGCTTAATTATACCGTTTTTTATTTTAAAATTTTTCTTTTTGTGTTAAAATCAGAAATATCACTAACGACCAATAGACGAAACTTGAACAACGACTTTCGGATATCATTACCAATTACTGGATAAATATTCAAAAAAATTAAACGCTCTGTACAAAGGATTTATTTTATTACTCAACTACACGCAACACTACATTAATCTTACAGAACACCAAAAAGAATTCCTAAATCTTGGGCCTAACTCCCATGTTTTTAATCGATTCAACCATCAAAATAAAAAAGCAGAAATAGAATTATTATATACAAACTTAGCTAAACTAGAAACAGAAAATAAAATTATAACACATCCGGCCTACGTGGTTTCCTAAAAGCAGAAGCTATAAAAGTTCTACATGATAAAAAACAACAATCCAATTCATTATCAACACTCAATCTAAAAAAAAGCTGCTAATAAACTACTCAACTATCCAAATATTATCATAAAAATGCGGACAAAATAAACATATTTGTAGTACTTAATAAATCTAACTATCACACTAAACTACAAACAATTATTGATGACCACACAAAATTCAAAAGAATACTAATATATTAAAAACACAAGTTAACATACTTATCACTGCTGATAACGCACAAATCGATAGTTACCAACTTCCCAAAATAATTGCTGATAACAAACCTGGTTATTTATACGAAACAGTTAAGATGCATAAACCTAATTCGCCTCTCCGACCTCTCATATCCCAAATTACTACTGGTGATACCAGATCAGGCTGCCCTGTGGCTCCCTGAGACGAAATTCACCTACATTGACGTTTTTTTTTTTTTTTTTTTTTTGTAAAACTTAATTATGTTCTACAAAACCAAAAACAAAAACAACAGCCCCTCTCCCTTTCTCCCTCCCCTTTTTTATTTTATTTTTAGAACTTGAAGCATAAATCTTTTACTATAATGACCAGATTCGGCATTAAATAACCCAAAAAGGGTTGATATGCCGTAAAACAAAACTACCAAACCAAAAACGATGATTAAACATTTGAAGATATAAAGAACTTTAAGCATAAAAACTTTTACTATAATGACCAGATTCGGCATTAAATAACCCAAAAAGGGTTGATATGCCGTAAAACAAAACTACCAAACCATACCAAATTACTACCCCCATATATTCATTAATAAACACCATAAATAAACTTATCAACCCATATCTACGTAGTAAATATAGTGTTAAGTCCGCACAAACTGCAGGACCTTTTCCAAAAAAAGCTCTGCTATTAAATTCACCGTAGAACTAAACGTAAATAATAAAATCCCATTCCTTGATGTTCTTATTGACACCTCTAATAATACTTTTAACACTTCTACTCATAAAAAACAACCAGCTTAAATCCTAGCCTTTTAAATTGAGAACGAATGAACCCATCGTAACAAAATAGCCATTGTTAAAAAAAACTATTAAGCCGTGCAAAATTGATCTTCTCGACCAAAAAAACACTGATCATTGAATTAAAAAACATAAAACAAGTCCTTATTAATAACGAATTCGATGAACAAATAAAATTAATGATTCGAAACTTAAAAAATACCACTACGAATAATAATAATATTCGACATCACAACTCAAACCATATTAACCTATACTATTATACTCAAATAC
This sequence comes from Sepiola atlantica, assembly GCA_963556195.1. NCBI lineage: Eukaryota > Metazoa > Mollusca > Cephalopoda > Sepiida > Sepiolidae > Sepiola > Sepiola atlantica. Next base: position 123,187,450 of record OY744527.1, read on the forward strand.
AACCGCACTTCAGATTAGAAGAAAAAAAAGAAAAAATATTTTACACCGATACATATTCATAATTGACTATAATAATTAAATTAGACTCATCATTTACTATAAAAAAATTTAAGACCCAAAATTTGTAGTAAAAACAACTCCTTCCCAACCCATAAAACATTAGAAAGAACCAATGTTATTTATAAGTTGAAATGCCCTTTTGGAGAATGTATCTCCCATAATAATAAAGTTAATAGCTACATAAATTTTAAAATCACCACCCTATCCCGTCACCCTACCATGCATAGTGTAAACTCTTGTTCAATTTAAAAAGTTCTACAAAAACATAACTGCCTCCCTCTCATTTAAGACAAATTTTAGTTAATAACACGAAAATAATACATTCCGAAACGAATTTTAAAAAATGTTAAATACTCGAAGCTATTTATAACATTACTTATGAAACCAATAACAACATTTTAAAATGCTTAACGTAATACAGTTTCATCATGTTACGCTAATCTTTTATGTATAGTTTAGATCGATTTGTATAAGAATAAAATTCCAGCGCAAAACAAAGCTCAATATTCAAACCTTTAAAATAGTTATTTAAAAATTTATAATCGAGCTATTAACTACGAGGTTTTTTTAAATTTATTTACTGCCTGAATTTGTTCAAGTACGTTTTGGATTCTTTCAGAAACACGTGTTAGCTTTTCTTTACTTCGAAACTGGCAATAAATCACAGTAATGATCTGTCAGTATATATATATATATATATATATATATATATATATATATATATATATATATATATATATATATATATATATATATAAAGAGAGAGGGAGAGAGAGAGACAAACAGACAGAGAGAGAGATTATGCTAGTTCTCAAATTTTAAGAATACTTCTATTCCTTTAAGACGCACTTGTAGTGTATTAGGTGGACGATGGTGTGAATATGAGTAGCGTGTCCCGTTAATTATAGGGCTTAGTATTATTGGACAATGTTGGTCATGTGACTAGATAGGGAATTAACGTTGTTAGATTTTTAGTTGCTGTTTAAAAATTCGACCGAACAGAAGTAATATGGCTAAGATGCTGAATAAATAGTGGCGTATAGTTCCCTTCGCCGATATCCAGAAGTCATTCGTAAGGAAAGTGGATCCAGTTGAGTAAAAATTAAGTTATTGAAGTAACAATGAGTTTGCCTTCCTTCTAACATATATTAACCCTTTGACATGATAACCAGAAATATAAGGATAAACACCAATTGCCCCATCAATGGACTATAAAACCGTAGATCGCAACCACCCACATCGAGGGGGATATGCTACACTCTTAATTGGAACTTGACTTGAAAAAGAAACTTTTTCTACACTAATAACTTTAGTCGTGTGAGCTTTATTTTCAACGCTGTTTTCACGAAAGAAATATCTACCAGTTATAAAAGAGACTCCTTAAAGGTGAATCACTGTTATGAACTTAACCTGGGACGGCTATTAACGCTAGTGAAGATGATGCTTTTGCTGTATTTTCATGTAATTAAAGTGCCAGTTGACTTTGTGTTATCTATACTTTCAAACATTTATTTTATTTTAGATCGGGACTTGATCTTTTTCATCATTAAAGGTTCGACGTGTGTCTCATTATTTTGAAATCGTCCTGGAACCGCTATTCCGACTAGTACACAAACATATACACACACAAATATATATATATATATATATTAATTTTATACGTACATAAGTAATCCATGGACACGATATATTGGCCCCTTTAGACAAGGATCGAACCTTCGATATTGATGTCTATAGTCCAGCGTCTTTACCACTGGGCCAAGACGCTTGTCTAGAAATATGTACGATTTTTATCACCTAAATATTTAATATATTTTTATGTAATTATTTTTATTCGGGATTGCAGCTTTATAAAGTTACGGGCGACTACTAATGCAATTTTCTGCATCTTAATCACTTAGGAAGTGAGACAATCGATATAATAGTAAGCAAAAAAACAACGAACGCTGCAATCACCAATACAAATAATTACATAAAAATAATTACATAAAAATGCAGGTTCAACTGTAACATATATATATATATATATATATATATATATATATATATATATATATATATATATATATATATTTATATATATATATATATATATATATTATTATTATTATTATTATTATTATTATTATTAATAACAATATATGTATTAGCATATACTATCAGTGCCCTTTTACTTTGCAGTCTCCTTAAAAGATTCAGCTCAACGATTGTCAATTAGTGACAACAGAGCAAATATAAGTCAGATTCATATTATATTCCAATAACCATGTTTTTATTTTATTATTTTTATTTCTTCACATTTCCAAAAAACATAACATTTCTGTGAGATATATTTTTACGGTCCGTTTCATTTGTCTTATGTCAAACAACATTTTTATATCAATATAGTCTCTGCAACGTTACAAAATGTTTTGGTTGATGTGGCGTCGCCAGGTTTCTGCCGTATTCGGGACGCTAGTGTTCACTGAAGAAGACTATTGGTGTCGAACCGTCTCTATTGACCCGGCCGTACCTCTCGCACGTTTTTTTTTAAACTTGAGTACTTTCGGTGATAAACACTGCGAAAAAAATATGCTTATACTTCTGACAAGGGTGTTTAACAACACCGGCATATCAACATTTATCGTCGATAATATCAAGACGAATTTCAACTTGACTGCGATAATTCAGGGATAATTATACGAAAAAAGAAGAGAAAAAATATGTTTATACTTCTGACAAAGGTGTTTATCATCGAAAGTACTCAAGTTTTAAAAAAAATGTTTTTAAAGTAAATAAATAATGTATTAAAAAAACATAAATAATTTGCGTTGTCCAGGTTTTCAAAATATTTTTTTTAAATATTCTCCTTATTATTGCCATTTCAGCAACGTTTTCAATGTGTGACTTTTCAAACTATATATATATATATATAGAGAGAGAGAGAGAGAGAGAGAGAGAGAGAGAGAGAGAGAGAGAGGGGGGGAGAGAGAGGGGGGGAGAGAAAGAGAGAACAATCTTTGCTGTTGACTTTCTATTGATAATTCACGCTTCTCTTGTACACGCTGTGTGTTTGCTTATTCTTGTTGAAACTCTGTACATATAAATCGCTGCGATGCACATTTGATTCGCCAACGTCTAAAAAGTCTGCAATTATTGCTCGCTTCATTGATAAAAACTATTTTGCAGACATCGAATCGTTCTCGCGTCGTGTTCATCTGTGCAAACTCGATATCCTAAAGCAATCTCGTCGGCCATCTTAACTGCGCCATATTGGATCCGTTTTATTTGTTCCGATCTGAACGAAACCAGAGACGTGAACAATGTCGTAGCTGTACCGAAGCGCTGAGTTTTCTTGCTGCAGTAAACGAATCGATTAACTTATATGAATTAAAAGTAACAAAAAACTAGTTGACCGTAAATCTGAGTATCTATATAATAATACTGTTGTTACCGACACCGAATCGTCCTTATTTTCTTGGAAACTGCAGCATCCTCTACTTATTTTCACTGATATATCTTATTATAATGGAGATTGAGATTTGGTGTTTGTCTGTCTGAAGCCGAAACTATACTATTTCAGACTATTCTATTGTTGTACTATCTTTCAATGCTCAATTCAGGGAGAGGTGGTGTAGTATCTGTTCTGTTGTCATGAGATCATCCTCCCAGGCATTACTTTGTGGATAGTAGCATCTGTTCTATTGTCATCTTCTTAGGCATTACCTCCTCCTTTGGGGGGAGGGAAGTAGTGTAGTATATGTTCTGTTGTCATGAGACCATACGCGCGGGAATTGCCTCCTCCCTTTGGGGATAGTGTAGTATCTGTTCTGATTTCAAAATAACCATCCACCCAGATATTACTTTCTCCTTTGGGAAGCTAAAGCTAAGGTTAGAAGCAGTGTAGTATCTGTTTTGTTCGGTCAGTCATTTCATTCATCTAAAGTCTATCTCTATGTTTTATCTTAACTTTCTCTCTCTCTCTCTCTCTCTCTCTCTCTCTCTCTCTCTCTCTCTCTCTCTCTCTCTCTATGAACTGACATGCCTTTACATCGTAGCACCAACATTAAGACTCCCAAACAACGCCAGGTACGTACAGCTAGTTTTACTTTTCTTTTCATTCATTTGCTGGGGACGGGGCATTCTTCCAAATGCCATACGATCACCCGCTATTTACAGACTCCAACCGAGAGCTCTTTTCAGGATTCTGGCCGTTCCCTTGAGTGCAGTTGTTTGGATTTCTCTTGCACTTGGTTCACCAGGTATACTTGCTAAATACTTTTTCAAGTTCTTCTTCATGAGTCCAGTGGCTCCTATGATAACTGGAATGATAGAGATCTCTTTGAGGTTCCAGTTTCTTTTCATATCATACATTAGACCCTGATATTTTGTTATTTTCTCCCTTTCAGCTCTATTTAGGCCCCCATCATTAGGGACACTGACCTCAACCAAAGTTGCCACTCTCTCTCTCTTGTTCCATATTACAATGTCAGGTTTGACAGCTGCGTTTTCCAGATAGGTAGCTGTAAATGGAGTTTTTTTGTGTCTGTTTGAATAGAGTTTATGCGCCTGTTTGTCACCGAACCTCTGTCACTATTTCCTTGCGTAATTTAACTCTTCGCTTTCGCTACGTTTTCTGATTCGAAACCGCAATATAACAGTGGTGCAATATAACAGTGGTGCAATATAACAGTGGTGCAATATAACAGTGGTGCAATATAACAGTGGTGCAATATAACAGTGGTGTAATAGGATCGTGGTTCCGAAACGATGGATGCGAGACGACTGCAAGTTTCCCGGGAAAGTTCAAGCCTGTGCTTTATCTTATAAATTAAGCATTCATAATTTTTATTTTTGAATGTATTTCTCATCAACAAAATATTAAATGTGCTGCAAGCAAATTTTTATTCCGAAAATGCAGACCGAAAAAACAGGAAAATGCACCAATGCAGGTTGGCTAAAAGTAATGCTACGAATTAAAAAGTACATTACCTTCAATTGTTTCTCTTTAATATATTAAAAAATTAAGCCTTGGGAATTTCTGTTGGCAAAGGTTAGCATAGCCGATGGAAATATAATTGTAGAATTTTATTTTGGAAATCAAAAGTATATTCTTTTCACTTGGAAATCTTTAGAGGCGAAAAGGACCACACGTGTCGGCATGTAGCTGTGGAGATAACAGCCAGTGTTAGACACTGACTGTTTCTCGCTGTCTATCTATGTCCGAAATTGTCCTTATCTAAATAAAGAACTAAACATTTTGGGTACTACGTCTTTGTGTCTAATGAAATTGACGCCCATCCAGCGAGATCTACGACCCCAGAAGAATTCACCCCCAGTTCCGTCAGAAGAATTCACCCCCAGTTCCGTCAAAAGAATTCATCCCCAGTTCCGCCAGAAGAATTCATCCCCATTTCCGCCAGAACCAACTAAGTAAGATCGTCATTGCCCTTGTCTACTTGCTTCCCTACGAGGGCAGAGTTAGACACAAGGTCGATTTTTAATGTGGAAGTGAAATCCAGCTCACTTAAAAGGTGCACTCTTATTGGGACAAAAATTAAAATCGCCTCAGTCTAGAAGGATTTCTCCTTCACTGATCGACAACAGAAAAGATAAAGTGTAGTATCAGAACAGATACTAGACTTTGTTCCTAGCCAAAATGCTAAGGAAGGTGATCATCATCATTGTCGTATCCAACTAATGCATTAAACAATGTTTTTCAAAATTTAGTGGAAAATCTGTGCTATAGTGTATGAAGTGTACATTTTCAACTTCATTGACTGTATATAACTGTCTGTTCTATTTTAATGAATGAAGGGTATTAAGTTCCATATGTAGCGTTAGCCTTATCTTGTCGTTGGTGAGGGTTACAGTTACGGTACGAGAAAGACTAAAGTAATGTAACCCTTGTCTTCGTTAAATTGTTATGTTACCAGAAAAGAACGCGTTTGTAGCGTTATCGATTTGTTTCGTACGCTACGCTTGCTCTTCTGTTTCCGTTGCTTTTTGTGGTTGTCATGTAGCAGTCACCAATAGGGAGTACTTTTGAATGCGTAATCACTGTCCCTGTGAGCTGGCTTGTCCAATCAAATCACAGGGCGCAGTAATATCGTTAGTTCCCTAAGAGACTACTTATGTCCCCTTAGGGTTCGAGAAAAAAGATCAGACGACCTCCTGGCACCAGCGTGGACACATCGCAGAGAGCACCGGCGAGGAACGAGGAAACGCTCTCTCTCTCTCCTGCTGTTGTCGCCTCACTCGATGACTACTACCATCTTCACATGAAGAAATCCACGGACCGCCCTAAGAACTCTTATATTCTTCCTCTTCCTCAGACGGACACCGTCCCACTCTCTTCTACCTATACCAAACGGTATAGGTAACCCTGAGTTAATAAAACCCCTTTTTGTTATAGTTACAGAAATACTTTTCGTTGTTCCGTTTCTTTACGAGAAGATAAAAGGATAACCCCTTTCATCCCCACTCATCATCCCCTTACAGTCATTGTTGAGCAGATAGGATTATCTGGTTTGCATGAAGTCCCCTTCGTTTTGCCGTAGCTATTTGTTATATCTACAATATTTTAGGTTTTAACCCCCGAAACCTAGAGCAGCAAAGCCCAGCGGTTGTATACGAAGTCGGGAAATATTTACTTTCGGCAGCCTCGTAACTCTCGCGTCCCTTTATTTTTTGTCCTTTAGTCCTCACATTCTATGAGCGATGTTTCTGGCAAAGGGGGAAGAATTGCTGTTTTCTGTGTCGGAATCTATTCATCTTACACATATCGTTGGCTAGTTTTTTTTTAACTCCTTACATCAAGTGACTTCATGCCTTGTCTGGAACGATAACCATAAAATAAAATTTGTTCTAGAACACAAAAAAAAATGGCGGTTTCACATGCACAGAAGCAACATTTTTATCCTCACTCATGGATTAGCGGTCTGCGCTTGACGCGTCCTTGCTTCCCATGCACGTCCCGGGCGACTAGATGACGATAGATTCATTTTCATGAGAGCCCTGTTAGCCGGATGGCTGTGACACTACCATGATACCACGGTGAGGAATGGTTAGACTTTAGAAATTGCTGCTGCCGTTGTTATTGTTGATTAAACATTATCAACGGATTGCCAACAGCTATGATTTTTTAGTTAGTTGTTATTGTTAGTCGATCCTTGTTTTAATACCACAAAACTAAAAAAAAACGTGTACAATATTTTGTTTTGTGTTTTAAAAGCTTTTCCTTGTTTATTAATGATAGATAAACACAACAGCGGAGTTCAGTTGTCAGTTCATTGTTTTTTAGTAGTTAGACTGCGACCCCAAAAGCTAAGATACCGCTCGCAGATCTCCCTTTTTTTTCATTTTAATTTAGTTTATCTAAAGAGATCAAGGGGCCCACTCTTGGGGCTAACACTTGATTTCCCTATGAGTAAAATTTATATCCGAGAGCTCTCTTAAGGATAGATGTTGTTCCTTTTAGGGCTGCTATCTGTACTTCCCTACAGTTTGGTTTTCCCGGGATTGTTTTTAAGTATTTACTTAGATTTTTTTTTCACTAGACAAGTTGCCCCCACTACAACCGGTATGATGTTTATTTCATCGAGGGACCATGTTATTTTTAAATCATTTTTGAGATCTTGGTATTTTGTTATTTTTCCCGTTCGGCTCTATTGAGGCCATAGTCATTTAGAACGGGTCTGTGTATCATTGTGTGTGTGGTTTTATTTACTCCTCCCCAGGAGTTAGGCACAAGGCCAGTTTTATCTTACTCCCACAAGTAAGATGTGACCCAAGATCGGGTCGAGAAAGTGGGGTTTGAAAAGCCAGCGCTCGAGAGGTGAGCACTCTGGCCATTTAAAAATTGCCTGGGCAGCCCCGTCGGCATTCCCCGGTAGGGGCGCTTCAGACAGTAAGCAATAAACTTACTCCTCCCCAAAGAGGGGAGGCAAAGCCTGGGAGGGTGGACCTCATAGAACTGCACAGGACAGGCGTGCAGTATCCATCGGAACAGATACTACACTTTAAAAGGTGTGGTTACATGCATGGGTGTGCCTGACTTAATATAGCCATCTCTGTCCATACACCTCTTCGCTCTCTCCGTCCGTTTGTCTTCTTTTTTTCTGGTCTGTTATCTTCTTTTTTTTTTTTTTCATTATATTAATTCTCGATTTATTTTCTTGCGTAATGACTTACGTCATAAACATTTCTCACGCATTCTTCCTTGTTTCGAACAAAGATATTTCTGGTCGGATCTTGACGGCAAAACTTTGGAATACATTTGTTTACCAAATAATAATATACTTATTCTGTCAGCAATCCTAACACAATTGCGTTTTAATATTTCTTTAACAAAAGGACTCGTCTTGATCTCTATTTTTCGAATGTGACTTTGAACTTTCCATATTAATTTATTGTTTCGAGCCTTCTCTTCTTCGTCAGTAAACTTTCTAACTAATTTAAGCACATTCCCAACATAATATTATATATAGGGATTTCCTTTGTTTTAAGGACTTTTACTGAGACAATTTTGATAAGCTAAATACATTTCATAAGTTCATATTTATTGGATTATACTTTGGTCCGGTTATCATTTAAAGTAACACTGCGATAATATTCAAGTATTGTAAAATTGATATGTTTTAATTAATTTTTTCGAAGGACTATATAAGTTAGGAATTGAAGAGGGTTTGTGGGAGTTTTTCTACTGACTCTGGAACTCCTTCCCTGCTCCCTGCTTTCCTGACGTTACTGACATGCAGAAATTTAAAACTAATGTAAACAGATATCTCGCTGTGCAGCTCCCAAATTAGGTCCCCCCGCCCCCCAACCGTCACCCTTTGTTTTCTCAGTAGCCATTTACGTCTGCAGTGGCGGTCGGCCTTGTTTGGGGTGAACTATATTTTAAAAATTTTTTTAAAAACTATAAACACGTGGTTCCAAAATCGATCAAGTCTACTATTAACTGTTAACGTTACTTATCATGATATCTTTATAGCATGAACTTCCGGTGAGTACTGCGTAAAACACAATCGCTTACTGAAAACTGTCATGACTTAGAGACGAACGTGTTAGATAGTGAAGGTGGGATATAACACTGATTGGTCGAGAAAATTTACGTCTTATAAAAGAAGAGCATTTAACGGTTAAAGTAAGCAGCTAGTGATTAGTAACAGCGTCCTACAGAAGTCCGTCCGGTGACAGGCAAAAATATAAATTAGTATAATGGATGTTCAACGTTCATTCGTTCATCCGTTCATCCCAAGCCATACGATTTGATCATTACGAGGAAGAACCAAGATGCCGATCTGGTGATTCGCTACACGTGGTCCAGATACAATAGAAAAAAACAATCAATGGAGAAGGAATATAACAATTGTTTTTTATGTATATTCCTACGCGATCCGACAACACGGATAACGCCTGTGTGTCCACTTTGGGGGGGGGGGCTGAATTTCCCCTACATTAAAAACTGACCTTGTGTCTAACTGCTCTTGCAGGAGGGGGGAGTAAATGGGAAGATCGTGACGTTTGTCGTTATCTTCGATTAAGGCTGAATAGTTCGATTTGTGAAGGAAATCGCGCTGAACAACAATGTTGAGAACAGAATGGCTTGGAAAGCAACTTGCACCAAATCGTCAGCATTAGAAAGCATATACTGTAAAGCCACCTCTGCATCGGTGACGATTTACATATTTATTTCCCAATTCTAATATCTTGGAAATATCAAAGTCGTATCAATTGATCTATCAAAGACATTACACATTGATGGAAAGCGGTGACATTCACAAATTGAATCTGAGATCTTTAACAAAAATAGGTATTTATCTTTTTATCTTTGAAGTGCGTAGCTTTCCGCTTTAACGATGAATCGTCAGTATATAGCGATAAAGTTGTGCATGCAATCACTAACGCACGCGCGCGCGCATACAGTCACTGTATAAATAATGATGCATATGTGCCTTCATTTGCACGTGAGTTATCAGTTCTACATCTATATTTAAAACATAATTTAAGCCAAAGTTGAAATGCAGAAAAGCAATCGTTGCTGGTTGCTAAAAATTAATATTTTACTAATTTTAAATGAATTGCCCCAAAATAGAAAAAGCCGCCATAAATAAAATTATATATATATATATATATATATGTGTGTGGGGGGGGGGGGGCGTGTGTGTGTGTGTGTGTGTGTGTGTGTGTGTGTGTGTGTGTGTGTGTGTGTGTGTGTGTGTGTGTGTGTGTGTGTGTGTGTGTGTGTGTGTGAAAAAATGACAGACAGAAAAACTTTTCAGACTGCACTCTCCTCAAAAGCGAACACTCTCTCTCACGCCGCAAATGCATTGAAAGCGCGACTATGCTCCTTTCATCACCATCAAACATCAATCTCAGGCTCGGTTCTTATACCCTAAGCAGGCACCTAGCAAAAAACGCACTAAAACAATGCAATATATTACACCACTGCGACCCTGATTAAATATCTATAAAAAAAAAATTATTTAAAAAAAAAATTTTTTAATTGTTTGTGATAATAGCAAGCTCTCATTGCTAATCAAATCATTTTAATACATCTCTCTCAAACTTAACCCTTGTTTTCTATTTTTTTTTAATTTATATATATTTTTGTTTATATCCGGCACTGTAACCTGTTTTCCGTTTGTCATTTTTCACACATTTTGTCGACCACGGCATTTCATTTTCATGAATTATCGTGTAACTTACCCCATATATATATATATATATATATATATATATATATATATATATATATATAATGTTAAAAAAGAAGAAGAAGAAGAAGAAGAAGAAGAAAATCGACAGTTATGAACGCCGATTTTAAACACCGAGAGTTGGCAAAGAAGAAGAAAAAGAATGAAAAAGAGAACAAATTAACGGTTAACTTATAGACGCCGATTTGAAACACTGAGAATAGAAAAAACTCGACAGTTGTGAACGCAGATTAGAAAAACTGTAAGTGAACAAGGAAGATTAATATTTATTTGAGGTTGACGACAACGGGGAGATGGACAACAAAGGAGGACGAGGGAGAGAAAAGGGAACTAAAGGTATATATATATATATATATATATATATATATATATATATATTTATTTATTTTTTATGTTTTGATGTGTTGATGTTTTTTATATTTATAATATAAAACTAAAAATAATACATTAATCACTTAAATAATAGTGTCATGGATTCGTCCAAACACTTTAAAATGCAGCAACATTTTTGTAAGTAACGGATAAATTTTATTGGACAGACGTACAGCACAGGTAAAGACAATTTTTTTTGTCTTAAATAACTAATATAAGTTAACAAAACATTTATATGGAACAAAACGTAGATTTAGTATAAGGAACGTTTATGTTTTTGTCTTTTAAGGGAAATGGGGTCTGACTAACTCTGCTGGGAAGCCATGAAATTAAATACTGTCTTGTTTTTAAATTCCCGAAACAGTTTTTCATGGTAAACAACTGATGATCCCTTAAAATAGTGTTAGAAATAAACTAATATAATAACTGTAAAAAATAAATTGACTTACATGAGTGATTTTCCACTGGAAGACTTGGGACTATAAGTTGTTTTTTTTAATATAGTTTTAATGGTTGAGAAACTTCCGAGACTATATATATATATATATATATATATATATATATATATATATATATATAGACTGTCAATTTAAGATTTTTATTGCCCTTTTAAACCTAATGTGTGACAAATTAGCAGATCTATCTCTGATTCATTCAGATTAATCTTTGGTTTCTCGCTTTCTGTGTATCAATTTCATGCCACTCCTATTTGTTGTTTGTTTATCCTGGCCAGTACCTATATCTTCTTCCCTTTTATCGCCTTTTATCCCCTCCCCCCACCGCCTTCCCCATACTAGCTCAGTAGCTGTGAAAGTGAAAAAGAAAAAGAAAATAAACAAAAATATAAAAAGAAGAAGAAGAAACAAAGAAGAATGTGTCACCCACTTGTCATATTTCAACGTCACTTAGTCTTCTCATATGATCCAATCGGATCACCCTTTCCTCATCCCATGTGTGTGCCTTCAAAATAAAATTATTTCCAAATCTTCAATTTTTCTGAAGACGTTCGTTCTCCAACACGAACGAAACCGGACAAATCTCTTGTTTTTGTTTTTCTCCTGCACTTTAACCTGTTTTCTGTCTGTCATTTCACACATTTTGTCCACCACGGCATTTCATTTTTATGAATTATCGTGCACCTTACCCCATATATATATATATATATATATATATAAATATATATATGCATATATATATATATATATATATATATATATATATATATATATATATATATATATATATATATATATGTCTGAAAAACTAAATGATAATACAATCAAAATAGTGAATACATAAAGACATTCAAACAATATAAGTGTCGTTCAGATTAACGAACGTCTTCAGAAAAAATGAACATTTGAAATTTAGAGAACCAAGCGAACTGCCTAAAAAATATCAGTGAAACGGGATGTTGTTGAACGTGAACAACTATTTAATATTAGCTAACATACATTTCATATATATATATATACATTTCATTTTTATGAATTATCGTGCACCTTACCCCATATATATATATATATATATATATATATATATATATATAGGATTTGACAGTCAAATGGATAGATTTCAGTAGAGTATGAATAGGCAAGTATTAATCCAACCTTGAATATAATGGCGGTTAAGTCAAATCTAAAACATTCAATACTCAAAATACGGCAGGTATCATGAGCTCAATGTAAGAACTTTCAGGTCAAACAGAGCTATTGTAAAGAAAATTGAAATAAATAAATTTATAACATATTATTTATATCAGTTCCATGAATTCAACATCAACAAAATCTTCTGGCGTACGATCGTTTCTAAGACGAAAGAATGTTTTTATTACTAATTCCATTGTGTCTTCTTCAGTGCCGAGTACATAACATCACAAATAGAAGTCAAACAAAACATCTACATTTTTCATCCTTAAAATCACGCTTATTATAGAAAACGACACATAGAAGAAGAAGAAGAAGAAGAAGAAGAAGAAGAAGAAGAATAATAATAATAATAATAATAATAATAATAATAATAATAATAATAAAAATAATAATAATAATAATAATAATAATAATAATAATAATAATAATAATAATAATAATAATAATAATAATAATAATAAAAAAATAAAAAAAAAAAAAAAGAATAAAATATAAAAGTATTAAGAATAATATAAATATCAGAGTTAAAAAATTAAATTAAATTAGAATAAAATAACCGGTATAAATAGGAAAAGTAAGAAAAATATGTAAGTGAATTTACACCATATGAATATATAACCAGTACCTTTGTAATATCAAATATAGTGTTTGCAAATGCAAAGGTTGTATTAAATTTAAATTCCGTTTGCCATATAAAATACAATCAAACATAAATATAGATAGACACATACATATAAAATATAAATATAGATAGACACATACATATAAAATATAAATACACATACATATACGTATAGATGCATATATATATATATATATATATATATATATATATATATATATATATATATATATGTATATATATAATCACATATATACTCATATACATACTCCGATTTGTTGTTTGTTTATCCTGGCCAGTACCTATATCTTCTTCCCTCTTATCGCCTTTTATCCCCCCCCACTGCCTTCCCCATACAAATATTTGCTATAAATGACTGACGCCTTAAATTTTAGTATGTACTATATATCAAAATGCTATATAAGTCATAGAAACAGTCAATCAACTAACTATACTTATATAGTATTAACAGAAAAACAAACTATTAAAATTCTTGAATGTTTTTCATTGGCGACATTTCGGTAAATGAGATCTTCATCGGGCACAAATTGTTGAATGGTGCGAACCAAATTTATGAATAGTTGAGGAAAAATGCTATCTTTGAAATGTCGACTATAAATCATCCAATCATACTATTTTAATGAGTCGTTTTCAAAGAAGATATTTGGTTTTTAACTGCCGTCTCGTTTATATATGTAGCGTAGATGTGCCACATGCGACCTAAATCATTGAAAGTTGCACTGAAGGAAATTGTAAAAATACTTTAGTGGAATAGCAATCTGTGTTCAATGAATATGGTTTAATGAACCGTTTCCAATAGATATTGTTTCAGCAATAAATAATCCCAAAAAGGTTGATATGGCGTCAGACGGACAAACTAAACCTCTTACCTTATTTCTATTTCAAATCTCTGTCTCTGTCTCTCTCTCTGTCTCTGTCTCTCTGTCTGTCTCTCTCTCTCTCTCTCTCTCTCTCTCTCTCTGGCTCGCACACAAATACACTCTCCCTTCACTCTCTCCCTATGTTTTATCTTAACTTTCTTTCTTTCTCTCTCTCTCTCTCTCTCTCTCTTTCTCTCTCTCTCTCTCTCTCCTCCCATTCTCTTTTACTCTAAATTATATTCCACCTCTAACACTAACTTGGTCTCTCAGTCATCCATTCACTCATACCATCACCCTCACTCACAGACATTGATTCCCTCCCTATTTGTATTTACTTCTTACTCTCTTTATCTTGTTCTATACAATCAACTAATTTTGTACTCGCGGTCCTTCTTTTCTTCCTTCCTTTCTTATGAATGCTTTATTCTTTTTTCTATAATTCTTTTTCCTCTCCTTCAGCAGGTATTTCACTTCTCTATAGCCACACTCCTTTCCTAACCCTAAATAATCATATTCCTTTTCCCGCTTGTCTTCTCCAAGCAGAACAAAAATTGATTTCACCAACCGGAAATACATTCTTCTTTTTATACTGCTAAAGTACAAGTGCGTACTATACGGTCAATACCTTAGACTTCCGATCGAAATCTTAGTAATACAATTATGTTATTCTGTCTTCTTCTACTTGTCGTTATTATTATTTTATTCATCAGGATTTCTCACATGACTAATTACCAGTGATCACTCACTGGCAACAACATGTAGTATTCCCTGGAGTCTGAGTGACAACAAGCATCCCCAGATTTCTATCACTATCCGCTTATTTCGGTAACTATTGTAAATTACGTTGCGTTCTCGCAACAGCCGTTTCCCATTGATTTCTCACTGATACTCGCCGTCGGTTTTCTCTGGAAACTAAGTTGCAATCTTCAAAATTACAGTACTCTAGATACCCCTCCAAGGGAGGTCTGCACGGTGTTCTCCCTCCTTCGTCTTTCCATCCTCCCTGACCCTTCACGACTATTTTCTGTGGTACAAGCTGATACCTGTAATACAACGTTAATTTGGCGTGGTTATATTATGTTATTTTTATCTTCTGTAGCAGTTTCAGTTTCTTTGGTTTCGATTAATGTTATTTCTATATTTCTAGTTGGGTTTACACAGTGCTATTCTATTTCAGTTTATCTGCGATTCGTCGATGTTATTTGGTTATGTGAATTGGTTTCCGCACGCAAGGGATTTTCTTAATATTTCAGTTGTTTTTATCAGTGCCGGGCTTTGTATAGTATCTATCTTCCCTTCGATTCCAATTTCTACTAGTCTTTTTCCACATTTCAACTGTTCCTAGTGCTTCTACTATTATTTGTATTATACAGTGATCTTCTTCATGTTCCATATTCTCTTCAGTTCTCTGGCAAGCTCTATGTATTTTCTTAGTTTTCCTGATTCCTTGGTGTTTACCCTGTGATCTGCTGGGACGGCGAAACTACTATTTAGCGGGCTTTTTTCTTCGTGTTCATTATTATCCCGTCGGGTCATCTTGCTTGAATTAGTTTTTCCGTTTGTAATTCCATGCTACAGAGGATTTTATGCATTTTATTTTCCAATACTGGCTCCGGTCTATGCTTGTTTATTATGTTTGAATGTTCAAACTGCATTCGTTTGCATAGTTGACAGTAAGTAAAGTCAATTCGTATGAATGAACACGGTACAACTTTGTTGATCTGTCTACTACATAAAAGTAAAGTCAATTCGTATGAATGAACACGGTACAACTTTGTTGATCTGTCTACCACATAAAAGTAAAGTCAATTCGTATGAATGAACACGGTACAACTTTGTTGATCTGTCTACCACATAAAAGTAAAGTCAATTCGTATGAATGAACACGGTACAACTTTGTTGATCTGTCTACCACATAAAAGTAAAGTCAATTCGTATGAATCAACAAGGTACAACTTTCTTGAACGGCTTGATTCTGTTGTTGGCATTTTTGCATGAGGGACCACGTAATGGTTGCCAACATTCCTAAGTGAAAGTGATTCTATGGAACCGACTGGATTCGAAATTGGCACACCCACGTCGTCACTTTACATCGTTATTCACTTAACAACCGTCACCGTTTCATATCCTTGTCCACAGACTACATTTAATGTTTTCCTGAGCTTTGTCTATATTTGATTCTATGTAGTTTGTTCTGATCGCGTTGTTTTGTATGGCTTCGGTAACGATTTCGTTTCTCTTTCTTTGCGTATCCACATCCGTGTTTTCTTATGTCATTTCTTTGGTCAGTCTTGCAAATTGTTTCTTCCCAGTTTGCTTTTTTCGCCTTTTTTTCTAGTTTCGGTGCTCATATTGTTAATTTTGACAGTGCTTTTTACAGCGATAATCAGCTTTTTTTTTCATTTCGGCTATGTATTTCTTCTTCTTTTATCGCATCATCCAAGCAATCTTTTATACTTTCCAGTTGTCTTTCCCTCCTTTCCTTTTTACATAGAGTCGGTCAGTAGTATCCTCCAAGTTGTTCAATACATTGTCCATGGTCATTAGTTGCACAGTTTGTTTATCTAAGTGCCTAAGTTCTTCTTTTGTTCAGCATATGAAAGGTCCAGAGTATCATACTAAGGATACTGCACAGATATTAATTCCTTTTATTGTGTTTTTACTATATAAATTGATTTCAAAGAATCTTTTTGTTCTTATCAGGCATTCTCTTCTAATCTCCTCTTTCATTTCTGTTTATTTAAACTCCCTGATATTTACAAATATCATGTTTGCCAAGCGCCTTCATCGCCTTCCGGTTCGACCGTTCTATGTACTCTGCTGTTTCGAGTTTTCTCTTTTTCATCTCCAGTAGTGCACAGGTTTCCATTTCAAATTTCATTTGAATATACTGGCTAAAGATTCTGATCATATTTATTAAATTTTGTTTATTTTTTTTGCAAATAGTTTCAGGTCATCCATATGCGAGGTGGTTCATTCTTTCTTTTGTGTATGTGAATTATTATCCGGCATTAAATCTCCTGACTATGTTGTTGAATAGCACACTGGCTATGATAAAAAAAAAAGTTGTTATGATAAAGAATCTCTCTGAAAATGACTCTGTATTCTTTTTCCTGTCAGGTGCTGTCTTCCAGCTGCCAGTTTCAGTCTTCATGTTTCCATTGTTTTCTCAATAAAGTTGATAAGTTTGTGAAGTATTTCGTTCATCTTTAAGCATTCAGTAATCCATGTTTGAAGAATTTTGTCGCAGGCTTTCCTTTAGTCAATCCATGTCATGGCTATGTCCTTATTTCTGGCTTTACCTCCTTCAAGATATTTTAATATATGTATAACAGGTTATGTGTCTCCTTGACGTTTTTTGGCATCCTTTTCGTTCCTTGATTAGTGGTCCATAGTTATTAAGGGGGTGGTAGATCTGTTCGCCCATATATGTCTACTACTGAGAGAGTAAGATTATCGTATGTTTCTTATATATCTACCAAAACAGTCACAGTTCATTTGAGTTCATCCTAGTATGTTCCATCTATACTTCTAGTTGTGTTTATGAAGTTCTATTTTATTTCATATTATGATTGGTCAGTGTCACCTGGCTATGTGATTTAGTTTCTGTATTTCAGGAGTTTTCCTAATATTTCAGCTGTTTCCTAAGGTTCGTATAGCTTTTTGATGTAACCCTTTTTAGGTTTTGCGTGTCTATATCACGTCGAGTGTTCACCAGTTTTTGGAGGGACTCTTTTTAGGGTTCCAGTTTTGGGGGAGTCATTAGTTGAGATATCGAGGAAGTCTGAGTCGATAATTTAAGGGCTGTGAATTATCCACGGGTCTGAAAAATCGTAATCAAAACTTCCTCACTCAATTACATAAATTACATTTCATTGAAAGTTATTAAATAGAGTCAATCATCATTTGTTTTCATAGTAGAAAGTTCAGTGAGAAATGTATGAAGTATTAAAATGGTTAAGTTTATAAGTTTGTTTTAAATATGCAGACGATATTGAAAGGGGATTCAAACAGTGTGTGTCGCCTTTAGTGTGCGTATGCGTAAGACAGTGAAAGAGTTAATGCATTGTGTCTGTGTGTGCGTTGATGTCACTGTGGCTATGTGTGCGTGAGTTTGGAAAAGGCGTTTTTCAGCATTTTCAAGGCCCGACAGAGGGGCGATGGGGGCTGTAGAAACGTCGATGTTAGCCCTATCGTGGATTAGGGCTAAACATGCTTGTTGAAGGAAAAATCTGGATTTATATCAGGTCGAGGTGTCTCCCAAAGGACAATTTCTATAAATTCAGACAAATCCTCTGATTGGTTCAAAATATTATTATTTGTTTTTATTAATTCTGGCGGATTCGTGCGCAAAGTGGTGTGCGCAGAAACGAGTTTAAGCACTTTAATTTTCGGCACTGAAGGGTAAACTCGTCTGCTACAGTTTTAATCCTCTCTTTGATTCAATTTTATCCTAGACTTTTCCAGGTTTTTCAAAACTGTTTCTTGTACTTCTATAACTATTGGTAATACAATAGTTTTGTCCATGTTCCATATTCTCATCACTTCTCTGGCAAGTTTCTTGTGTTTACTTAGTTTTGTTTACTCCTTGATATTCACCCTGTAAAATACTAGGACGGCGAAATCTACTATTCGCTAAATTATTTTAAATATTTCATCAGATAGACCCGAAAAGTATCCGTGTAAATTCACGTTTTACCATCATTATTATAATTTATTCTAAAAATTAATTTCATCCGCGCTATTTAAAACTGATTTAGTTTTCAAAAAATTTTCTTTTGGGTAAATGTTCAAAGAAATATGTCAAAGAAGAATAGAAATAAAACGACCAGTTTAATTACGTTTCGATCGCACGTCATAAACAAGAATCGCTTCTTTATTATGACCACCATTACAAAGAGGTTCCACAATGATCACCAATTTCACCTTTAATCATTACAAACTATAGAATTCTGAACCAATCAAACTGTTATCTACATAATTCGATACTCAAGCAATTTTGTAATAATATCAATAAAATCGTGAGTTCCTTCAGTACAAAAGAACCTAACTATTGGAAAATCGAAAATGTTATTTTGCTGAGAGATTTGAAAGAAAGGAGATCATTGGCAGAATAAAAATCGGACTTACAGTTAAATTGGTTCACAATATTATCATATAGTTGTTCGAATTTGTTTTTATTTGCGGTGAAAACAGAAGATATTTGATAAAATAGAAGAATATTATTAATAATAACCGATGTTATATTTTTGGTGTACCTTTCTTTCTGTTCTGGAGTGCACCTTTTTAACTAGGCTGAAGTAGTTTGATTATTTTATGAAAGTTGCTGTCCCAAGGTGAACTTTTCTTGAGTAAAATTTTAAGTAGAATCCAATGGTGTATTAATTTTCCAATTATATTGCGGCATCTGTTTTCGCGCCGGAAATACATAATTGTTTTACTAATGGGTCACCGGTTATTAAGGCCCAGTGATTACTCGAGGATAAGGGTTCAAGAGATCGTTAGTTGGACGATGGAATCGGCAGAAGATTTCTTACGAGGAATTGATTATCTAAGAGGACGGCTCAACAAGTATTTGTTTACATTAGACTTGAAGACGACCATTTTGTAGTCGCCTACGAAGCAGCTTCGTGGTCTTTTATTCCACACATGAGACGCTCTTGGAAACAAATTTTGTTAATGGAAGTTCCACTTGATTTTTTTTTTTTTTTTGTTCAGAGAGAGAAAAGAAAATTATCTGCTGTGATTGTAGGTAGACTTTGCTGTGAATGTTTTACACCGGGGAGGGGGGTGAGGCATGGATTGCAGCTCAGTCGGGCACCTAGCATGAACATAACGATACAATAGATAGAGGCTAGCAACATCTATTCTATATGAAAAAGAGGCTGAAAGAAAAGGAAGAGACCATACACCACTACCGAAGTGGGTGTTGTACTCTATCAGGGCAAGAAAGAGTGCTCCAAGCAGAACTGTCCCGGATATGACAGCAATACTCCATCTTAGGACAGATCTAACTCTTATACAGGTAGAGGATTGCGTCAGGAGTGAGGTACTTTCTGGGGTGGTAGAATGATCCGACCATTTTTATAGCAAATGCAATGATATGGACATTTGTTAACGTGATTTTTGTTACATTAGAGCAATCGACTAAACAAACAAAAATCTACCGTGGCATGTCCTTCTCTCCCGCCCCTTCTCTCTCTATCTCTCTCTTTCTCTCTCTCTCTTTCTCTCTAAAATCTAAATATTTTTTTAATATATTTCAAAGTTTCTTTTAATTACTAAATATGAAGCAGTTAATTCCTATTTTAGTCACATAAATTATTTAGAGTGAAATAGGGTTTCGGCATTGCTCCCAAACATATTTTTACTTAAAACCATGCACTAGTAAATAAAAAAAATAAATAAATAAATAACATTAGAAATACTAAGTTGTAGCAAGTTCTATCGTACACATAAACGTTGTGTTATTGTGTTCATACACTCAACGTTCAAGATTCTTAATGAATGAATGTATTATGGTGGATGCGAAGTTTTGTTGGTCAAATAAAAAATAATTAAAATCATGAATTGGATATAGGTATCTTTAAAATGCTATATAAAAAAATGTTATAAAACCTAAGCGAAAGGGAAGAAAGAAATAGATAAAAATACAGTAAACTTAATGCACACGTGGAATAGATTTAGTTTCTGAATTCTCCTTTTCTTTTCGGTAAATGTTACTGATAAAAATGTAAACGGGTAAAATATTATTTTTAAAGGAAACGCAGCGATTGGTTGAATATAAAAATCAGTTATAGTTTTAGTTTTTTACATTTGCTGCAGTTATTAATATTTACTGCGTTATAAGCAATATTGCCATTCACACGTTTTTCGAGATTTAAACACCTATCATTTGATAAAGAGGTCTTCCTCGAAATATATTATGGAACTCGGTCACACAGATTACATCAGTGTTTAAGTCTTGCTTAATCAAGTAAGATTTGCTATATAGAAAGAAAAAAATTATTAAAAAAGTTGTTTTTTTAAATATATAATCAAAGTCACTTGTTTTTGTCTTGCTTCTCAACGCCGACATTTTTTTCATTTCTTGCATTGTGATAGCCTTTTAATACTCCTCTATATACGTATTACACACAATGCTTCAAGCAAACTACCTCTCCTTATTATATATATATATATATATATATATATATATACATACACTCATTTTCATTTTCGATAATCCAAACTGTCGAATCAATGTTTCTGATAAGCACTGGATGACAAGATAATTCCTCTTTATTGCGGTGGGAGAGGGCGATTTATTTGATTTATATCCGCTATGACACATGCAATTACCGAGAACTTAATTTACCTCCATTGTCCGTTTAGATCCGAGCGCATGCCTCAGCGGCATCTTCATTTAATTTCTATTTTCTCTAATCTCCGGAGAACCTCCTCCATTACACTCCTGTAGTTCCTAATGCTTATCCCTTATTCTGGTACAGGCGGCCCCAAACTAAGAGAAATTTCCAGGCTCTAGCCCATGCTTCATTCCGGCACTGGATGATTCAAAACGAGTTACACTATTTTATTTATTCATTTATTATGCGGCTATGAACATCTTTTTGTTTTAATAAATAATGTCATGTTTAAAAGAAAAAAGATACTGATAAAATTCTGTTAAATATTACATCAGATAGACTCCAAAAAAGTTCTTGTAAGTTCATTTTTTACCATTATTTATGTGCGGTAGATTTAGGTTTTGAAATACTTCTTACCAATAAATGCGAGGAGAGCTATTTAAAAAGTGTGTTTATATTTAGAAATCCCATTCATTGTTTTGAAGGTCTCAATTAAGCCACCCTCATTTTTCTCTTTAGTAAAGAAGTTAAACTTATAATTGAGATCCTTTAATCTTTTTATTAGTTTAGTCACTTTTTCTTCGTGGAATAGGTTGTAATATTGTTCTAGTGAAAGAAAGTGAATCCATACAGACATAATTTTTCCTTACACATATTTGTAATAGGTAATATATACAAAAGAGTTTCATGAGAAAACAGAATTGAATGGAGAAGGTGGATGTGTGGTCATATGCTACAATGACCACATGCGTTCCAACTGGTTGATCTGTCAATTAGTCTGTGCACACGCTGTGTTTATAAGATCCACACAACTTTAGTGTGGACGCAACTTGGTCGAAGTCTTTGGATAATTAGTCGGTCCGGTCAGCAAACCAAAACAAGAAAAACTCGCCATGAAGAATAACAAATATTTATTGGAACAATAACAAACAGTTGTGTTGCTCTTGTTTGGGGAGAAACTATTAGTTGAGGAATCTGACTGGTGTTAATTCTCGGTTGAGGAACTTTGGAGTTTTCTTTGTGCTTTTTGAGTGATTTGGAGAGAGTTTCTTCTTAGTCTTTTACTTTCCTGTCTTCGATCAGTCTCAGTCTGTAAAATCCCACAATAGTTAGTTCTTTTATTGAGAATTTTCACTTGAAGCAACTATTCACAGATATTTTCACATTTTCTGAAATTTTACAAGTGGTCAGTCAATGAAAACCTTCGTTTCACATATGTAGGAGGAGTCCCCAGTCAACCCACAATACATATACGGGCTTAGTCTATTATGGGTATAAACACGTCTTTAAATTCTGACAAGTAAGTTGATTATCTGACACAGGGCAAGTGCACTCAGTAACTTTTTAACTTGTAAAACTGCATCATTTCACTTGGGCCAGTCACAAACATAATTTAGCTCAATATGTCTGATCTTTGAAATAATAATGAAGATGACTTTTGCCAAAATTATCGTTTTGAGAATTCAACTTTAGAATTTCACAGATGCAAATTTGTTGAACCTTTGCAATCGATATGACCTTTCCCATTTTTATAAAGAACGATGAAAACTCAAATCATCTATTTCGATTGACCAAACTTAAAATTATTTTTCTCTACACTTATCGCTCAAAAGTGTGCTGACCCCTATTTCTTTTACAGTTCCCTAATTATTTAGCTTGATTAACCAAGTTATATCGCACCAGTAAGATACCTCATTATGTCACATATGTACCATATTTAAAATTATAGAACATTTAAAAAGTCATAATTGATGCTGAACGAAGAGTCATAAAATCGTGGAAAATAGTTAATAGTGATAGCATACTGTAAATTTGTGTTTGGTGTAAGGGAATCAACAGTGAAATTGTCTTAGGAACTTCTTACACCAGCAACCAGTCAATATTTTGAATATTTTACATCTACAGCAGATTGCAACTAAGAAGAAAAGATTTTTTAAAAGCTTATCCAGATATGGTTCATATGTGGAAGTTCAGATAAAGCCACTAAGACAATCACGAAAGGGTATCTAATCTCATTTATCGAAAAATCAACCCATATACAAAGCTCGCATAATAAAAGATTTTGTGATAAAGACTTTAATGTAAGTTCGGCTTCTACATAAAATTGTCTTATACATGAGTGTATAAGAAATATTGTAATATAGAATAGAAACATAATCACATATTTCGAGTTTCTTTTGACAATTTCTGATTGTTTATCAACACAATTGAATTATTACTGGTTATGGAACGATGCCAATATTTTCCCGATTCTGATGCCACAGCATAAAAAAATAATCATCTGTGTAGCTATAGATCTCTTATCGGAAGAGTTCATTAAATAGAGTCGATTTAAGGTCATTTATATAGAAATTTTCCGATATTTGGAGATTTTCTTATCAGAAAATATTTCCTAAAAAGAACAATGCTGATTCATGAGGTTAAAATGAAATATACCAAAGTTATGTTAAAAAAATCAACTAAAATTTTATCAGTTTTTTTAGTATAATTATTGCACTGGAAAAAAATCTATAAAAAACGGATATGTTCATTATTTGAATCTCACCGATAAGTTATAAAAAAACAATACACATTGGTAAACTTGTAGTTAAATAAATTTCCTTTCGTGTGTTATGATTTTAGGGATTTATTGCAATCTTATAAGTGTCTTTCCGACGAATCTGCCGCCAGAGAGTAATTCCACCCCAAAGAATTTGACTCACCAGATATTTATTTTTTTTAGCTCTGAGGAGTTTTTAGCCAGATATTTTTGTATGAACTTTTAGGACATTAATTGGATATCTAACACTGAATAAATTTATTATTTATAAACAATTTATTGATAATTTTCGGCCATCTCATAGAAAATATTTGTTCTGGATCAAAAAAATCTTCATTAATTAATAATTAATTAATATTTATTTTCATTTTAAAGAAGCAAACATTTCTTCGGAAATTAATTTTCTTAACCGTGAATGAAAAGCAAGATTTTAATGCTTAAATTTAAAGATATTGGCTTGAAAAGACATTTTTAAAACTTTTAGTTAACTAAACATTAGGAAAAACGTGTTTGATTTTGTTTGCAGTTTGGTTTTACAAACTTAACTATATTCTACATATTATTTAACAAAGATGGTATATCAATTATAGAGAAAAAATACAGAGAAATCTAGAACAAAACTAAAGCATACAAAATACACATTTTATTTATTGGACACATTTTAGGTTTAATTATAATTAAAAGGAGGAAACATGTTCTGTTCGCAAATAACAGAATTGTTCATTTCTGTTATTGACAAAATTTTAATTAAAAGGAGGAAACATGTTCTGTTCGCAAATAACAGAATTGTTCATTTCTGTTATTGACAAAATTTTAATTAAAAGGAGGAAACATGTTCTGTTCGCAAATAACAGAATTGTTCATTTCTGTTATTGACAAAATTTTAATTAAAAGGAGGAAACATGTTCTGTTCGCAAATAACAGAATTGTTCATTTCTGTTATTGACAAAATTTTAATTAAAAGGAGGAAACATGTTCTGTTCGCAAATAACAGAATTGTTCATTTCTGTTATTGACAAAATTTTAATTAAAAGGAGGAAACATGTTCTGTTCGCAAATAACAGAATCTTTCCTTTCATTTCTGTTATTGACAGAATTTTAACAAAAAGCACATTCTTGTGCCTAATTTGTAAAAACATGTTATATTTTTTAGCAAATAAATAATTTAAAGTGTAGTATCTGTTCTGATACTACACTTTATCTTTTCTATCCTCGGTTAATGAAGGAGAAATCCTCCTAAATTAAGGCAATTTTTATTTTTATTTTTATTCCAATCCAGTGCCCCTTTTTTAAAAGCTAGATTCCGCACATTAAAAACAGACCTTTTATCTAACTCTGCTCTTGTGGGGAGACAAATAAATAAGATCACAAGTAATTAATAACACGCTCAACTAAATACTATTTCATTTTGAAGGATGGGGGATCCTACAAAATGAAATGATATTTCTTTTAGGCAATTACATGTGAACACCCTGAAAAGCTTGTCAGAAAGACGAAAAAATAACAAACACAAAAAATAATTATTTTAGAATTTAGAATGGGGGATCAGTTTCGTATATCAATTTAACGTAAAGTGATCCTCATTTCCAGGCCATTTAGGGCTTCTTCTTCTTCTATTCATTTAACATCACTTTTCAGTTGTTCAGGGGTTTGACGTATTCTGATATTACACAAGCTCACTCTACACTTTTCACAGTTCAGCAGGTTAGCAGATTCCGAATTCCATTCTATGCGGTCTTGTCCAATTCCTTGCTTCCAAGTTTTCTTTGGCCGGCCAAACTTTGTGCGATTTAGGACATTCATGCTTCTGAAACGGTTTATCCAGGAGGATGAACGTTCCACATGATCATACCAGTGTAATCGATTTATCCTTAGGATATCCTCCATTCTGGACAAGTGTAGTGCTTTCAGCAAATCCTCTGACCTGATCTGTTGGGTTTGGTCAGATTTCACATTGCAGATCCATCTGATCATGGATCTGTCATTACGCTGCAGACAGGCGAAAGAGGACTGGGCGAGGACCCAGCGTTCTCTGCCATACATCATGATGCTCCTGACACAGCTGCTATACAACTTACTCCGGATGTAGAGAGGGACAGTACGTGATGTTATCAGAGGCAACAACTCACGAAATTTAACCCAAACAGCCTTCAGTCTTGTAGCCGTACTGAGTTCACATTCACCATCTGCACTCTGCATATCTCCTAGATAGAAGAAAGAGTCTACTATCTCCAGAGTATTATCATCTAGTGCCATCTCTTTGTGGGGACGACCGTTAATAGGATGTGCCTGTCCTATGCATCTCCTACACTTGAAGTTGAAGTTCAGGACTAACTTAACCTTCAGGCCACTGCATTTTTAATGAACACACAAAAGGCACCGGTTACACTGTATTGCATTGCTTCTAGCACCCCTACGACACACAGACCACAGATACTGACCAGAGTCCCTTTAGAATTGTAGACCAGAACCACATATTATCACTTTGGTTTTAAGCAAGTTCACCCTGAAACCCTTGACCTCCAGACCGTTTTTCCATATTTCCAGTTTGTTCTTTAACTGTTCCAAGGACTCAGCAATGACAACTAAGTCATCAGCATAGAGTAATTCCCATGGAACGCCAAACCAAAACTCTCTTGACAGTGCCTCTAAGACTATGATGAAAAGTAGAGGGTTAAGGACAGATCCCTCATGAACTCCAACCTTGACATTCAAACTATCACTGTAACTGTCACCGACCCTCACTATACTACTAGCGTTCATATACATACATTGTCTGAGACTTAACTGCGACTCCTCTATGCCAACCTTATGCATTGTTCACCATAACACTTCTCTCGGGACTCTGTCGATGGCTTTCTCCAGGTCCACAAATGCCATGTAGAGTTTTCTGTCTGCACAGACATATATCTCCTGCAGTTGGCAACGATGAATATCGCATCAATTGTGCCCCCTGCCTGGTACACAGCTAAACTGCACTTAATCTATGTCAACCTGCTGTCTGATGATGTAGTTTGCTACATGTTCAATCACTTTCAATCCTGTTTCTAGGAGCTTCAAGCTTCTATAATTATCCCGTGATCGTGTGTTTTCTTTCCCTGTAGCAATTGACAATGTAACTCTCACTCCAGCACACTGGATGTCCATTAAATTTTTTTACCACTAGTCATAAAACAACACGTAATCGCTAAAAAAAGTACTCCCCCCCCCCTCCGCAAAAAAAAAAAACGTACAAAATTGATCTCCTGTAGCAATTTGATTAATTTCCTTTAAACACTAGAATGGCCCGGAAATGGAGGCTCATTTTACATTAAATTTACATGTAAAACTGATCCTTTATTCTAAAATGATTGATTTTTCTGTTTTTTTCTTCTCACCAAGTTTTTGAGGGTATTTACATGTAATCGTCTAAAAAAGTAGAATCTCAATTTTGTTTAGGAGCGGTGTTATTTAGCCATACTAATTTATACCATAATAATACTTATAAATTCTTATATAGTAAAAGATTCTACTTAACTTCTACAAAGAAAACAATTTAAACTTTCACATTACATTAAAATATATGTTTTAATATGATACAAAAATTAATAAAAAAACATGTTAGCAATTCAAATTTTAATTCATAAAACACATTTTAATTTTATTTTAAATAGTTTTAAATTATATATATAGACACTTACATTTTTATGTTGACAAATTTTCACTTTCTTTCATGTAGTCTGGAGTGTACTTGTGTTTTTGTTGGATGAAGGAAAATGTAACAACTGAACTGCCTGACGGTTTCAATAATATTAATAACCAAGAATCAATTTTATTATTAGTCTTTGATTTTATTGCCTTCTAGTTCGTTTTATATCATTAGAAATATTGTTTTACAATCAGTTCAAACATGAAAACTCAAAATTAAAACACTGACACCAAAATGTGTTCTTGCACATAGCCTTGAAAATTTTGTAATTCATTTATATCTAATTCAACTCCACACCAAGTCTTTCAAAATGTTCCAAGTTTTTTTGTTTTGTTTTTTTTTTTTGGGGGGGGGGTCACACTTTGTAGCTACTTCTTGTAAGGTTTGCCAATCTTGAGGAACCGGACAAAAGCCTACCTAGAAAAAACCCATGATATAATTTTTAAAAAAACAGACAAAAGCCAAACATCATAAAATAAATGAATTAAAAACAAATTAAAAAAACATGTTTTATATTTTGCTTTTAATTTAATTATCAATGCTGTTTGTCAGTAATGTTTTATTTTTTATTTTTTTTACACAAGTAAAATAAATTTACATTGTATTTTGATGATTTTATGATCTACAGATTTTAATTTTTCAGGTAGTTTAAAAACGATAAATATGTATCATTTTATCATTAGTACCAGCAATGGAAAGTTAAGTTTTAAAAAAATTAAAAGAATCGTTTTTGGAATCTGAAATTAGGCTCAAATTTTTCAGATTCCGATACCAGATTAATCGCCCAAACACTAATTATTACATAAGCACTCGCCTGGATCAAAGTGTAGTATCTGTTCTCATTGATTCCCGAGAATCACTGGGTGTGTCCCAAGAAAGTTACAGATTATAAATTTACTGAAATTTATTTCAGTTAATATCACGTTACTTACACCCCTTTCTCCAAATAGTATAAAATATAAAAAATAAGAATTTAAAAAAAAAGATGTTAAATTTTGGCAATCTTGGGTTTTCCTGCTTGTGTTAAATCAAATTACATATTTGTCTAAATTTTAAAAAAAATGATTGATAGCAATAAATTAAAAGTTGGGTGTCGGTTTAGGCTGTTAACAAACCCTGATCTCTGGAGATACAATAGAAGCCATTAATTACAACTTTCAATCCTCGAATCACTCTTAAAGAATATATGGGATCACAGCAAAGCCCTTGGATACATAATGTTCAAAGTTTTACCTTCTAATGCTAAAATATAGAGATTCTGCCAATTTTGGCCTTCAAACAGGCAACTAGAA
The DNA here is from genome assembly GCA_963556195.1 of Sepiola atlantica. NCBI lineage: Eukaryota > Metazoa > Mollusca > Cephalopoda > Sepiida > Sepiolidae > Sepiola > Sepiola atlantica. Next base: position 123,216,599 of record OY744527.1, read on the forward strand.
TTTTTAATTACAAAAATAATAAATAGAAAATTTAAAATCCTGTTAGTGCTAGAATGTTTTTATAAAAAAATAAAAATGTGAAAATTTAAATCGTGAGGAGTAAAAAATAGTCTACATTTTAAATTATCTAAATGAAAATCCTTTGTGCTGGTGTGAAGAAATTGAAAACATGACAAAATTTTTTAATTAATTTATTAAAAAAAACAAAAAACTTCTAAACCAGAACAAAGATTAGGAAAAAAAAAAACTAATGGAAAAAAAATAAACGTGAAACATGAAATCAACAGAAAATGAAAAAGTAATGGTAAATATAACTTGAAATGTTGGGGGGAGTTTTAAATTCGCGTGTGAAAGATATTTTATAAATAACTAGCAGAACCCGTCGCCCGGTGTTGCACAGGAGAAAGTACTACCTATTGCATGATGTTGAATAAAAAAAGATACGGCCTATTGTTTTTTCTCCCACGTCTACCATGTTGGTGAATGTTTTAAATTAAAAAAAAAAGAAAAAAGTGGTAGAGTAGAATGGGATCGAACGCTTAAACTGGCGATAAAGAAACCTGTCTTCTTACCGATTGGGCCACGGATTCGGGTTAAAAATGTAAGTGAAAATAGGCCAATTAACCTAAGCTTGATTACCAGGAAAATAATAAATAAGAACCGGTGTTTTGTGAAAATTAAACTATGTGTATTAGTTCCCGGTGTCGATGAGTAGAGTGACAGTACATAACTGTTAGGGAGAAAAGTTTTTGCTGCCACCTATATGGAGTTGGTTTTTCGGAGAGACATTGATGGTGGGCCAAATGTAATATTTAGTGTTAAGTAGAAAAAAATAAAAACAAATTTACTAAAACACGCTTGAGTGAATAAGTGTAGTATAGTGGTGAGTTTAGTAGCCTGTGATGCATGTGGTTATTTTTCTATACTCCGAGAAGGTACAGGGGAAAAATCGTCTCTACTTTATATATTAGATAAGTAAATATCAGAGTATCAATTCAGAGAACGAAAGAAGAAGTCAGTTCAAACATGAAGAAAGTGGAAAACCTTAATGACGCAGAAATCCGTAGTCATATTGAACAGTTGTTTTTCTGAGTTGATATTTATATGTGTCCGGTAATTATTCTGGATTAACCAGTGTTTCTGTGCTTTTTAAATGATAGAAAATCAGCACACAGTGATTCTGGTGGCAGTTTTAGTAGAAAAATAGTACAGAGTGAAAGTTGATGCTACCTTTTCTTTGAGAGAGTACAGGAGGACGGATTAAATATAGTAAATATTGAATGAGGATGATTTTAATGGAGAATTTCTAGAAAAACGCTTGAGGACCTTGGATAATTGCTTAACAGAACAGTTTTTCATAGGAAGTGTTCTGTTATTTTCCTATGGTGACTGAAGTAGCACAGGAAAACTCGACTTTACTTTATTAATATAGAAATAAACTATTAAAATCTTTCAAGTTGCATTCAACATCGTAGTCATAACAGAGCTGTACTTACCCAATGTTTCCCTGGAGTTCTTACATTCATTTTTGTTTCACTCATTTCCACCCCACCTCCCACTTTTGTCTTTCCTCTTAATAAATTTCATATACAGGGTGGGCAAAAATAAGGGTCCTATTTTTAAAAATTCATAACTTTTTTATCTATTGATTTTTTTTTTTTTTTTTTTTTTAGAATAAGTAAAGGACCCCTTCCGAAGCAAGCATGAGCCGTATTAGCCCTAAGGAACGTACCCTCATTTAGAAAACATTATTTTTGCTTAAAAAACTCAAAACAGTGTGAAAAACAATACTTTAGTTTTTGTAAGTTTTAAGAAGTGTTTTTCGGCTAAAATTTGTTTTGTTTATTTCAAAAAATCTCGGAAGGGTCAGTCTACACACACATAAAGTTTGGTGAGTTTAACTTTTATTTTGTGGAAGTTATTCAAATTCAAGTTATTCAAATTTAAAGATAGGACCCTTATTTTGGCCCACCCTGTATAAAAAATATTTAGATTTTTGGAGAAATAACTCAATGAATATGTTTGTAAAAAGAATTCAATGTTGCAATAAAATCCATCAGATTTTTTAAAATCATATAAATCCTTCTTTTTTTTTTTTTAAATATCAAATTATTTATTTTAAATAGGATTTTGAAAACCAAATTATTATAAAACTATAACTAAGATCGTAAAATGCATTCTGGTAGATTTAACTTCATAATGAAATTCTGTTTTTAATAGAAATTTTATTTTATCCTACTGCAATTTTTGTTTTCAATAAATATTCCACTAATAGTAAATAAATTTTAAAAACAGTCTTCCGGAGGTTAAAGGTTCAATCCTTAGTACGAGCAACACTAAGAATAGAATTACGAAGTACTTAAGACTTCTACCCAGACGGAACACGAACAAGCTACACGTGTGAATTACCAAGTTCGACAAAGATTCTCGAGTTCAATAAGACGCACCTAAAGGTCGGAGGTTATATCGTCCGAAACGTTGTGAGAATAACATTCAAGATGAGAAAAATAGTCGAAATGATACACACACAGTTGTCTTATAATTTTATTAATATAGAGATAATATAGAGTATATAATAAAGTAATATAATATTAATATAGAAATATTATATAAAATTGAAGACTAATGACTTAACACATGCCATTCTAAAAATCTATTAATAAATAAAAAATTTCAGTAACAATTTATGAAAAAAATTTCATAATAAAAAAGTTAGAGATTACCCGCCACATTTTTAATTACAGAATTTTAAATTAAAAAAATAACTCTTCAGTATACGATTAATTCATTTAAGTAAAATTGATCTCATTTTTTTAATTTTTTTATTGTTCTTGACCAAAAATATCCAATTTACAATAAAGCTGTTCCGTTATTTCGAGCAGTGAGATTCATTTTATGTTAAATTTAAATAGTAAATGGCCATCCTCTAAAATTTCAACAGTAATGCTTTCCAAAAACTTTTTTATAATCTAGGAATTTGATGTTCAATACAACTGACACAGGAATCTGGAGAGTTTTTTTACTTTTTTATTTTAGGAAGTGATGAAAAATTATTCAGGATCTACCATATGAGGGGGATAATTTTTACATTAAACTTGCATAGAATCCCCCCACCCTTACAAACACACCCATACAAATTGAACGTTCTGTTATTTTTTTTTTTTATCCACTCTTCCCTAGCCAATATTTTTTGCTGACAATACTGAGGAGTTCACTTTATTCTGCTGCTCTTTTAATTACCCCCCCCCCTCTTCACGATTTAAAGTTTACAACCACGCCCGTCTTCCTACCACAACTTTCTCGTTTTAATGCCTCCCTCTCTCTTCACGATTTAAAGTTGACAACCACTCTCGTCTTCCTACCACAACTTGCTCGTTTTAATGCCTCTCTCTCTCTTCACGATTTAAAGTTGACAACCACGCTCGTCTTCCTACCACAACTTTCTCGTTTTAATGCCTCCCTCTCTCTTCATGATTTAAAGTTGATAACCACTCTCGTCTTCCTACCACAACTTTCTCGTTTAATGCCTCCCTCTCTCTTCACAATTTAAAGTTTACAACAACTCTCGTCTTCCTACCACAACTTTCTCGTTTTAATGCTACCCTCTCTCTTCACGATTTAAAGTTGACAACCTCTCTCGTCTTCCTACCACAACTTTCTCGTTTAATGCCTCCCTCTCTCTTCACGATTTAAAGTTGACAACCACTCGTCTTCCTACCACAACTTTCTCGTTTTAATGCCTCCCTCTCTCTTCACGATTTAAAGTTGACAACCACTCGTCTTCCTACCACAACTTGCTCGTTTTAATGCCTCCCTCTCTCTTCACGATTTAAAGTTGACAACCACTCGTCTTCCTACCACAACTTGCTCGTTTTAATGCCTCCCTCTCTCTTCACGATTTAAAGTTGACAACCACTCGTCTTCCTACCACAACTTTCTCGTTTAATGCCTCCCTCTCTCTTCACGATTTAAAGTTGACAACCACTCGTCTTCCTACCACAACTTTCTCGTTTTAATGCCTCCCTCTCTCTTCACGATTTAAAGTTGACAACCACTCGTCTTCCTACCACAACTTGCTCGTTTTAATGCCTCCCTCTCTCTTCACGATTTAAAGTTGACAACCACTCTCGTCTTCCTACCACAACTTTCTCGTTTTAATGCCTCCCTCTCTCTTCACGATTTAAAGTTGACAACCACTCTCGTCTTCCTACCACAACTTGCTCGTTTTAATACCTCCCTCTCTCTTCACGATTTAAAGTTGACAACCACGCTCGTCTTCCTACCACAACTTTCTCGTTTAATGCCTCCCTCTCTCTTCACAATTTAAAGTTTACAACAACTCTCGTCTTCCTACCACAACTTTCTCGTTTTAATGCCTCCCTCTCTCTTCACGATTTAAAGTTGACAACCACTCTCGTCTTCCTACCACAACTTTCTCGTTTTAATGCCTCCCTCTCTCTTCACGATTTAAAGTTGACAACCACTCTCGTCTTCCTACCACAACTTGCTCGTTTTAATACCTCCCTCTCTCTTCACGATTTAAAGTTGACAACCACGCTCGTCTTCCTACCACAACTTTCTCGTTTAATGCCTCCCTCTCTCTTCACAATTTAAAGTTTACAACAACTCTCGTCTTCCTACCACAACTTTCTCGTTTTAATGCTACCCTCTCTCTTCACGATTTAAAGTTGACAACCACTCCCGTCTTCCTACCACAACTTGCTCGTTTTAATACCTCCCTCTCTCTTCACGATTTAAAGTTGACAACCACTCTCGTCTTCCTACCACAACTTTCTCGTTTTAATGCCTCCCTCTCTCTTCACGATTTAAAGTTGATAACCACTCTCGTCTTCCTACCACAACTTTCTCGTTTTAATGCTACCCTCTCTCTTCACGATTTAAAGTTGACAACCACTCTCGTCTTCCTACCACAACTTGCTCGTTTTAATACCTCCCTCTCTCTTCACGATTTAAAGTTGACAACCACTCGTCTTCCTACCACAACTTGCTCGTTTTAATGCCTCCCTCTCTCTTCACGATTTAAAGTTGACAACCACTCTCGTCTTCCTACCACAACTTGCTCGTTTTAATGCCTCCCTCTCTCTTCACGATTTAAAGTTTACAACAACTCTCGTCTTCCTACCACAACTTTCTCGTTTTAATGCCTCCCTCTCTCTTCACGATTTAAAGTTGACAACCACTCCCGTCTTCCTACCACAACTTGCTCGTTTTAATACCTCCCTCTCTCTTCACGATTTAAAGTTGACAACCACTCGTCTTCCTACCACAACTTGCTCGTTTTAATGCCTCCCTCTCTCTTCACGATTTAAAGTTGACAACAACTCTCGTCTTCCTACCACAACTTGCTCGTTTTAATACCTCCCTCTCTCTTCACGATTTAAAGTTGACAACCACTCGTCTTCCTACCACAACTTGCTCGTTTTAATGCCTCCCTCTCTCTTCACGATTTAAAGTTGACAACCACGCCCGTCTTCCTACCACAACTTTCTCGTTTTAATGCCTCCCTCTCTCTTCATGATTTAAAGTTGATAACCACTCTCGTCTTCCTACCACAACTTGCTCGTTTTAATGCCTCCCTCTCTCTTCACAATTTAAAGTTTACAACAACTCTCGTCTTCCTACCACAACTTTCTCGTTTTAATGCTACCCTCTCTCTTCACGATTTAAAGTTGACAACCACTCTCGTCTTCCTACCACAACTTTCTCGTTTAATGCCTCCCTCTCTCTTCACGATTTAAAGTTGACAACCACTCGTCTTCCTACCACAACTTTCTCGTTTAATGCCTCCCTCTCTCTTCACGATTTAAAGTTGACAAGCACTCTCGTCTTCCTACCACAACTTGCTCGTTTTAATACCTCCCTCTCTCTTCACGATTTAAAGTTGACAACCACTCGTCTTCCTACCACAACTTGCTCGTTTTAATGCCTCCCTCTCTCTTCACGATTTAAAGTTGACAACCACTCGTCTTCCTACCACAACTTTCTCGTTTTAATGCTACCCTCTCTCTTCACGATTTAAAGTTGACAACCTCTCTCGTCTTCCTACCACAACTTTCTCGTTTAATGCCTCCCTCTCTCTTCACGATTTAAAGTTGACAACCACTCTCGTCTTCCTACCACAACTTGCTCGTTTTAATACCTCCCTCTCTCTTCACGATTTAAAGTTGACAACCACTCGTCTTCCTACCACAACTTGCTCGTTTTAATGCCTCCCTCTCTCTTCACGATTTAAAGTTGACAACCACTCTCGTCTTCCTACCACAACTTTCTCGTTTTAATGCCTCCCTCTCTCTTCACAATTTAAAGTTGACAACCACTCGTCTTCCTACCACAACTTGCTCGTTTTAATGCCTCCCTCTCTCTTCACGATTTAAAGTTGACAACCTCTCTCGTCTTCCTACCACAACTTTCTCGTTTAATGCCTCCCTCTCTCTTCACGATTTAAAGTTGACAACCACTCTCGTCTTCCTACCACAACTTGCTCGTTTTAATACCTCCCTCTCTCTTCACGATTTAAAGTTGACAACCACTCTCGTCTTCCTACCACAACTTGCTCGTTTTAATGCCTCCCTCTCTCTTCACGATTTAAAGTTGACAACCACTCTCGTCTTCCTACCACAACTTTCTCGTTTTAATGCCTCCCTCTCTCTTCACGATTTAAAGTTGACAACCACTCTCGTCTTCCTACCACAACTTTCTCGTTTAATGCCTCGCTCTCTCTTCACAATTTAAAGTTGACAACACTCGTCTTCCTACCACAACTTGCTCGTTTTAATGCCTCCCTCTCTCTTCACGATTTAAAGTTGACAACCACTCGTCTTCCTACCACAACTTGCTCGTTTAATGCCTCCCTCTCTCTTCACGATTTAAAGTTGACAACCACTCTCGTCTTCCTACCACAACTTTCTCGTTTTAATGCCTCCCTCTCTCTTCACGATTTAAAGTTGACAACCACTCTCGTCTTCCTACCACAACTTTCTCGTTTAATGCCTCGCTCTCTCTTCACAATTTAAAGTTGACAACCACTCGTCTTCCTACCACAACTTGCTCGTTTTAATGCCTCCCTCTCTCTTCACGATTTAAAGTTGACAACCACTCGTCTTCCTACCACAACTTGCTCGTTTAATGCCTCCCTCTCTCTTCACGATTTAAAGTTGACAACCACTCTCGTCTTCCTACCACAACTTTCTCGTTTTAATGCCTCCCTCTCTCTTCACGATTTAAAGTTGACAACCACTCTCGTCTTCCTACCACAACTTTCTCGTTTTAATGCCTCCCTCTCTCTTCACGATTTAAAGTTGACAACCACTCTCGTCTTCCTACCACAACTTTCTCGTTTAATGCCTCGCTCTCTCTTCACAATTTAAAGTTGACAACCACTCGTCTTCCTACCACAACTTTCTCGTTTTAATGCCTCCCTCTCTCTTCACGATTTAAAGTTGACAACCACTCTCGTCTTCCTACCACAACTTTCTCGTTTAATGCCTCGCTCTCTCTTCACAATTTAAAGTTGACAACCACTCGTCTTCCTACCACAACTTTCTCGTTTTAATGCCTCCCTCTCTCTTCACGATTTAAAGTTGACAACCACTCTCGTCTTCCTACCACAACTTTCTTGTTTTAATGCCTCCCTCTCTCTTCACGATTTAAAGTTGACAACCACTCTCGTCTTCCTACCACAACTTGCTCGTTTAATGCCTCCCTCTCTCTTCACGATTTAAAGTTGACAACCACTCTCGTCTTCCTACCACAACTTTCTCGTTTTAATGCCTCCCTCTCTCTTCACGATTTAAAGTTGACAACCACTCTCGTCTTCCTACCACAACTTTCTCGTTTAATGCCTCGCTCTCTCTTCACAATTTAAAGTTGACAACCACTCGTCTTCCTACCACAACTTTCTCGTTTTAATGCCTCCCTCTCTCTTCACGATTTAAAGTTGACAACCACTCTCGTCTTCCTACCACAACTTTCTTGTTTTAATGCCTCCCTCTCTCTTCACGATTTAAAGTTGACAACCACTCTCGTCTTCCTACCACAACTTTCTTGTTTTAATGCCTCCCTCTCTCTTCACGATTTAAAGTTGACAACCACTCGTCTTCCTACCACAACTTGCTCGTTTTAATGCCTCCCTCTCTCTTCACGATTTAAAGTTGACAACCACTCGTCTTCCTACCACAACTTGCTCGTTTTAATGCCTCCCTCTCTCTTCACGATTTAAAGTTGACAACCACTCTCGTCTTCCTACCACAACTTGCTCGTTTAATGCCTCCCTCTCTCTTCACGATTTAAGTTGACAACCACTCTCGTCTTCCTACCACAACTTTCTTGTTTTAATGCCTCCCTCTCTCTTCACGATTTAAAGTTGACAACCACTCTCGTCTTCCTACCACAACTTTCTTGTTTTAATGCCTCCCTCTCTCTTCACGATTTAAAGTTGACAACCACTCGTCTTCCTACCACAACTTGCTCGTTTTAATGCCTCCCTCTCTCTTCACGATTTAAAGTTGACAACCACTCTCGTCTTCCTACCACAACTTTCTCGTTTTAATGCCTCCCTCTCTCTTCACGATTTAAAGTTGACAACCACTCTCGTCTTCCTACCACTACTTTCTTGTTTTAATGCCTCCCTCTCTCTTCACGATTTAAAGTTGACAACCACTCTCGTCTTCCTACCACAACTTTCTTGTTTTAATGCCTCCCTCTCTCTTCACGATTTAAAGTTGACAACCACTCGTCTTCCTACCACAACTTGCTCGTTTTAATGCCTCCCTCTCTCTTCACGATTTAAAGTTGACAACCACTCGTCTTCCTACCACAACTTGCTCGTTTTAATGCCTCCCTCTCTCTTCACGATTTAAAGTTGACAACCACTCGTCTTCCTACCACAACTTGCTCGTTTAATGCCTCCCTCTCTCTTCACGATTTAAAGTTGACAACCACTCTCGTCTTCCTACCACAACTTTCTCGTTTTAATGCCTCCCTCTCTCTTCACGATTTAAAGTTGACAACCACTCTCGTCTTCCTACCACAACTTTCTCGTTTAATGCCTCGCTCTCTCTTCACAATTTAAAGTTGACAACCACTCGTCTTCCTACCACAACTTTCTCGTTTTAATGCCTCCCTCTCTCTTCACGATTTAAAGTTGACAACCACTCTCGTCTTCCTACCACAACTTTCTTGTTTTAATGCCTCCCTCTCTCTTCACGATTTAAAGTTGACAACCACTCTCGTCTTCCTACCACAACTTGCTCGTTTAATGCCTCCCTCTCTCTTCACGATTTAAAGTTGACAACCACTCTCGTCTTCCTACCACAACTTTCTCGTTTTAATGCCTCCCTCTCTCTTCACGATTTAAAGTTGACAACCACTCTCGTCTTCCTACCACAACTTTCTCGTTTAATGCCTCGCTCTCTCTTCACAATTTAAAGTTGACAACCACTCGTCTTCCTACCACAACTTTCTCGTTTTAATGCCTCCCTCTCTCTTCACGATTTAAAGTTGATAACCACTCTCGTCTTCCTACCACAACTTTCTTGTTTTAATGCCTCCCTCTCTCTTCACGATTTAAAGTTGACAACCAGTCTCATCTTACTACCACAACTTTCTTCCTCCACGTGCCTAACATAATATGGAATATCCATGAACAGTTTTTCTTTCCAAGAACCTACCACCATGTGAAACACGTTATGACTGGACAGCTTCCCTGCAAACTATAACATGGTTGTCTTCAAATCCAATGTCGATAAATTCTTGCCAGAAACCATCCTCATAAGTAATCAAATCTTGTCCATTTCATTCATCATTTTCAATCCTCTCATAATATTCTTCATCATTCAACTGACAATCCATCCATTTCATTAACCCTTTATCCTTGAGTGGGTTTTGGCCTTGATAAGTGATGACTCATTAGTAACAAAAGAAATGTATGATCTGATAATTTCATGGTCAATCAATAGGAATCAATTCTTTTATAGATAACAAAAATTACTAGGTGTGTGTATGTATGTGTGTGTATGTATGTGTGTGTGTATGTGTGTGTGTGTGGGCGGGGGGAGGGGGCAACTGTTGATTCTATTGTTTATGGTTAATTTTTGTAGACAAATATTTCATTTGATTCAACAAATGTATTAAATAGCAACACCTCCAAAAAGAAAACTGAAAAAAATAATATATTATTATTATCTAAAAGTTACATTCATTAACTTTTATTTTTTACCTATTACAATCTTTTATTATTATTCTAAAACCTTACGAGGTAAGCTTTAGATTCTGCCAAGACCGTAGTCTATAAGCTTGGATATACCAGGCTGGAGCAAAAGTTCTTTCTGTTTTTATATAAGTAAATCGCTAGTGAAATCTTAAGCTTCCTGATGTTCTGAATGTAGGCTTTTTAAATTTGGTAGTCGAAAAAAAAATTTCATGAACTTTTAAATGTCAAATGTTGAATTATGTATTTATTGAATGAATTTTGTATCTCCTAAAAAAAAAAAAAAAATCCTCAAGGGAGATAATCGTGTAAAAAAAGATTTAAGTGTTTTAATTATATTTGAAATATACCAAAATTAATCGATTTTATTTTATTTTCAGGTTTTGCCAATTTTATCTTAATTGCAGCTCTTAATTAGGCCTGCATATTCACTCTAAGCAAACAACATATTTGTCATGTTATTCTTTAGGAATTTCAAAAAATGACGAGCACAAATGAAGCTGCAAAATTATGATGGCATAGTGAGTGAAAGAACATGGTTTTCTCGATTCAGAAACAGAGACAACAGCTGGCAAGATGAATCAAGAGTTGAATGTTGATGTATAGGAAATCACCGCTGCTGCAATTCCCACTGATATAATTTGAGAACTAACCACAGGCCTCAATGTGAGTCATACCAAATGAAAAAGACTTAGTAAATTGTTAAATGTCAGAAAATGGATTTAGCACAATTTTTCCCATGCTTCATCATGAGAATTCTAAACCTCACATTACACAAATTCTTGGAGAATATATTCCTGGGAAAATATGTATCACTCACCATAATATCTGAACCTCAAACCAACAGATTATCATCTCTTTAAGTTTGAAAAATGATCTGAAGTATCTACTTAAAAAAAAAGAAAGTCTACAGTTTCTTTTACAGTTCAAAAGCTAAGGAATTTTTTGAAGGTTATTGACAGATGGAAAAAGGTCAAAGAGAAGAATGATGACTACATTCAAGATTAAATACATCTGATATGTTTTTCATTGTTTTATTAAACCTTAAAAACAGAGAAAACTTTCATCCAACCGGATACATCGACACACAAGGATTAAAGAAGTCAACCAAATATTTGAACCATGGAATTTCATAAAGATATTTATCAAATAAAACAATGCAATACAAAACTCATTGAATATATATATATATATATATATATATATATATATATATGTATATGTATGTATATATATATATATATTATTTATATGCACCTTAACAATTTGTACAGAGGTCAACAGATTGTAAATACACTTATTTCACCCAATGTTACTTTTTGACCCACTTGAAACATTAAAGTTTTAATATTTAAAAAAAAAAATATTTTATTATAATTTTATTTTAAACAATCAGCATTCAATTGCACTGCTCCCCCTCAATGCTCCCACATCCCTCCTCAGACTTACAAAAAATAAATAAATTTGCAAGCAATTTATGGATTCCTCTTAAGTTTTGCAGTTCAAATGTTTTTTGTTTGTTATATTAAACATTTAAGATTCGCCTTTATTTTTACTGCAATGGTGTCCTATATGGAAAAATGAAGACTTTTTTTGAAGTCACAGTTCAAAACAAATTCATATAAACAATCTAAATAATGAGAATCAAAAGGCCGACACCAAGACGATAACTATAAGAGGCCTGGCAATCATGCAACTAGGGTCCACAACTGGGAGGTGAACATGTGGAAGCAGAAATTACTACTAAAAAAGCAATTACCGAGAACTGTTTTAGTAAGGGACTTGTAAGTAATTAGCAACTATATCTTACAACTTTTGAAAATTATTGACTAATTTGCATGAATGCAAATATAGAGACAGAATAAAAATGTCTTCTTCTACAAGAAAATAATTGCACAAAAATCACTTTACCATAAATTAGGAAGATTTTAGATATTACAGAAATGATGATTTTATTTGTGTTTTACAGATTAAAAGCATAGAAAATATAATTGTATCATAAAATCTGAAAAGAAATTAAACAATGTACAAAATTGTCTACTGAAAAAAATCGGAAAATACTTTAAAAATAACAATGAATCTGAGAAACAGAATAATTTTGATAATCTTTGCAAATTTTCTTGTGATTATTGTCACATATACAGATGATCACCTTGGTTTCACAGATAATAATTTCACTATATATGATATGATGATCATACCAACCCCAAGTCATAGTGCCCAGTTGCATAACAGACAGGCCTGTTATAGATATTACCTTGGCTGACATATAAATCATAAAGTGAATCATTTTTTCCTTTCTTTTTTTTTTTCTTTTTCTGCTTTAAGTGCAAAAATAAGTCCTTCGCAATTTGTTCAGCTTTTTTTCTCTACTTTCATCTTTGGTTTGAAATATTTTTTTTTTAAAACCATCTTTTTTTTTTGTCTTTCCATTCATACCCGTTCATATTAGTTCCATTTTCCATTCCACGTACACTTCCAGTTTTTATTCCGTTTTGTTTCATTTTTTTTTTTTTTTTTTTACAAGATGAAAAAAAGAACAACTCTATAAACAAAAACATACTTGGACATGCTCAAGCTAGCGGTAAATATATATACTTTTTTTCTTGGCTTCACTTCTGCTCTACATCCGATCCCAACGATATGATGCATCTTAGACATTATAGAGTTCCAAAATAATTTGAAAAATATATCTGACGTAGCATGCAGAGAAGAGTTTACAACTTAGAACTGAAGAAAAATAGATGGGAGGAAATATTAAGGAAGGCAAAAAAATAAAAAAATAACTACATTATGTATAGATAGGAATTTTTTTAAATTTCAAATACATGGATATTGGGGGTCAGTGCAAAAAAGAGAAATGACCTGTCAAATTCCTTACAAGATTATATATAAAGGGTTGTCATATGTGTACATGTGGGGGTATGCGTAGTGTCCATGTATGTGTTTGGGAGGTGTTATTATTTGTTGATCAGATACCCTTTTGTAAATGAGGTCCCTAATGCGGGTAATCAGGATATGGAAGGCTGTCCGAACTGATATACAAACGCCGCAGACACAGCAGTAAGATGGCTACTCCGAGGATGACCATGAGCAAAAAACTTGGTGTGCTTCTAGAGTTACCAGCCCTTGCCGAGGGAGCAGCAGCCGTTTGTTGCGTAGCTGTTGTTGGTCGTTCAGAAGTTGCACTGGCCACCGACGGATCACCCGAGTTAGTGGTCGATCTGTGTCGCAAACCAGATTCGTTAGTCATACTTGTCTCAGCAGAAGAATTGGCAGTTTCGCTAGACTTTTGGTTTTCTTCTGAACTCGTCTTTGCTGTATTTGAGGCATCTGAAGAGGAGGTGGAAGTTTCAGGGGTTTTAACGTTAGCAGATGCAGTCGGGTTAGAGTGCTTACTTATAGCACCGCTCGCACTGTTTCGGTTTAGGTCTTGAGAAGTGGTTGTGGTTGCGGTTGTAGTGCTAGTAGATGACGTGGAGGGAGAAGTGGAAGTCTTTGTGCTGGAACTTGTGGAGGGGCTCTTGCTCATAGAGTTGCTGGTTTGAGGAGAAGAAGTTGTTGTTGTTGTTGCCGTCGTGACTGGGTTTGAACTAGCAACCACAGTTGGGTTTGAAGAGGCAGGCACTGTCGGAGGAGCAGGGGCTGGCATGAAAGGAAAAGGAAATGATGGCGCCACGTTAGTTGAATTAGGCTGGTTTTCGGTGTTTCCTGCTGTGGGGAAAGTGAAACCAGCAGGAAACATAGGAGGCATAAAGGGATTGTGGAAAGGAGGCATCATTAAATTGCACGGCATGCCGTTTGAATCGTTACTCATTGGAGGATAAGGAAATCTGTAAGGGAACGGAAATTGTCCAGCCATCGGAGGAAGAAAAGGTGGCATTGGGGGGAACATATTAGGCATTCCTCCAGGATTCATTGCAGACGGGAACATCATCTGAGGCAGGACCGTGGTGGAGGCGGTGCCAGCTGAAGCAGAAGTTGCAATCGGTGCAGTTGCACCTTGGCTACTGCTGTTGGTTGCACTTGGTGGGGAACTGCTACTTGGTGAGGATGGCGAAGCTGTTGTTGGCGTTGTAGAGTTCGCCTTTCCTTTCGATTTATCTCCTTTTTCACCCTGCAACAGAAATGGAAGAAAAACATTATTTTATTCTATGTGCACACCCATATGTAAAAAATCACAAATTTCTTCATGGAGGGTGGAGCTGTTGTTAGAAAAGGAAAATAACATTTTTGTTAGACAGATTTTAAACATTTTGGGTTGTTCTTCATCTGTCAAACATAAACAGTAAAAAGATTTTCTTTCATTTTAAATCAATCATTAGAAATACATTTAATTTTATAAAAGTTTGTTTCTGTTCTTAAAATCAATCTTTTAAACTAGTTCATACATGCTATAAAAAAGTTTACAGAAATGTTCAATCGTATCTCCCCCATGTCTTGAAAAGATTATTATATAATACTAGAAGGGTGACCCGGAGTTGCCCGGTTAGAGTGTGGATAGCATCATATGCAACATCATATTAAGGAGAGTTTTTCTTTTAACAGAAATCTTGATGTTGTCAGCTAGATATCTTACCCATTAAGCGATTCATATATATTTTAATACTCTTAAACTAACTCTTATAAATAGTCTAACATTTTAGAAAAGGGTCATTAGCTCCTTTAAGGAGTAGCAAGATGCAGAACTACTTTCATTATGTTCACATTGCAAATTGTACATTTGAATACATTTATATTTAAGGATGTCTTAGTCTTTATGGACAGACATGTACACAGACAGATAGGTATTCTCCTTTATTATTATTATTTATATATATATATATATATATATATATATATAGAGAGAGAGAGAGAGAGAGAGAGAGAAAGAGAAAGACAGACAGATGAAGAAGTGTTACGTACTAAATATAACAAAATTCTTCACTTACATCTTACTATATTAAAAAAAGAAAAAAAATGTTCTTTGATTTCATTTTTTTTTTTTTTTTTATTAAAGGGGGTAGAATTGAAACCGCATACTTAATGTTTTCATTCTAATACTTTTCCAACTATACAATTCAGATATTTGTTAAGTCGACTTTTAAAATAACTCCCATAAGAAAAGTCGGATAGACATATTTGAATTTTTAAGAGGGTTCTGTCCCCATGGGTCACTTAAAGGTGGGGTACGTTGATATTCAGAAAAGAGGATAACAGAAATTCAGGACCACTTACAGTATCTTCCCCAGAAAATTATATACACATGATATAAATTTCATGAAAATAACATATTTCAAGTTTTAAAGGAGGGTTAAGACCACTTCTATTGTCTTCCTCGTATACAGAGAATTTCAATTTCATAAAAATCGGATATATTTGAAGTGTTAAGGGGTGCACATTGAGATTCGGGAACATTTCCATTGTCTTCCATGGTAAATTTTACATAAGAATACACTTTTAGATTTTAAGTAAATTCTCTAACTTTTTTTTATAGGGAACACACAAACATCACACACACACACACACAGACATTGAGTTTTATATATATATACATAATACAATTCACAAAAATGAAATTATATCGAAAAATGTTCCACACACGTGTGTGTGCGTATATATATATATATATGTATACGCATTTTTGTGAATTGTACTATGTATATATATATATACAGGGTGAGCAAAAATAAGGGTCCTATTTTTAAAAATTCATAACTTTTTTATTTATTGATTTTTTTAAATTTTTTTTTAGAATAAGTAAAGGACCCCTTCCGAAGCAAGCATGAGCCGTATTAGCCCTAAGGAACGTACCCTCATTTAGAAAACATTATTTTTGCTTAAAAAACTCAAAACAGTGTAAAAAACAATACTTTAGTTTTTGTAAGTTTTAAGAAGTGTTTTTCGGCTAAAATTTGTTTTGTTTATTTCAAAAAATCTCGGAAGGGTCAGTCTACACACACATAAAGTTTGGTGAGTTTAACTTTTATTTTGTGGAAGTTATTCAAATTCAAGTTATTCAAATTTAAAGATAGGACCCTTATTTTGGCCCACCCTGTATATAAAACTCAATATTTGTTTGTGTGTGTGATGTTCGTGTTCCCTATAGAAAGAAAAGTTAGAGAATTTACTTCAAATCTAAAAGTGTATTCTAGATGTCGTGATTTGAATTGTAAAAAAATACTCGGAGCCCGGGGTTTCGAATTGCATGATCAGTATGAATAGTTATATCTCTATGCTGATGAGTCCCGATTATAAAGGGCGAAACGTATATGTACATAGATAATAAACAAAACAAATATTTATTATATATATATATATATATAAAGTTTCTTTCTACACCCTCATCCCAAGCCTGGTTGATGTTGCTTACATGTGTTGGACGGCTTTTAGAAATTGACTTCCAAACTAACCTATCCCTTTTCCTCCCATATTTCCTTTGGCCTACTCCTGCCAACTGACCCTGTTACTTCAACTGTTTTACATCTACTAACTCAAGAACTTTCATCTATTCTTTCAAAATGGTCATACCAACAGTCTCCTCTACTATCCAGATTTAATCTTCCTCTGAGATCATCAGATCTAAGCCTGTCTTTAACACTGACATTACACATTCATCATATCATTCTTATAACATTTTTCGTCATGCACCGCATGTCCTCAACCCTCACTGAGAGATGAAAAACGAAATGCGTATATTTTCTTGCCCAAGTTCGAACTCCATCATAATACTTCCCAAACAGTCACAAATATCAACAGAGAGTGGGAAGAAGGGTTCACCACTAATCGAACAATACAAAAGTGGTTTCAGAAATTCCATAGTGGTGATGAGAGCCTGGTAGAGAATGTTCATGTCCTGTTGACCTGCCTAGTGTAGGATTTACCCTGGACAGGTTTAGCTGGCTTTCTCCGAAAGAGGAAGTTTCTAGGGAATATTAGATTTACAAGCAGTCCCTAGGTGAATGTAATATACGAGTCAGGGGAGATAATTTTGACGACATTAGTTTTTCAGGGATTTTTTTCTTTGCAGAGAAGTCTCGCCGTCCTCCAACATACAGCACCTCGTATTCCCAAATGATCACCCATCTGGTACTGACCAGGATCAACGTTGCTTAACTTTAATGATCTAACTTGGTGTTAATGTGATTATGCTATATATATGTTTTATTGACAATGAACGCTTTAAAGAAATTGTTGAACAAAACACACATCAGAGTGCCAGAGAAACATCTACAGCAATTGATGTCAGTATTTCAACTGTCTGACTATCTGAAACAAATTGGTCTGGCGGTATGAGTTCAATGAATAAACGTTAATTTCTGAAATCAGTCATTATTTTCTGAATAACCGAACAGAAATAGGTATGTTTTGTTTTTTACCTGGAAATTGATTTGCGATGCAAGCGCTTTCGCCTCTTGGCTCGTTTCTTTGGAAGCATCAGTCAAAGGTTTAAGAATTTCATTAACATTTCCGCAGACGGCACATTTCCAGCTCAGCGATCTATCAAAAAAAGAGAGTCATTTTATATATTTTCTTCTTGAGTTTTAATAAATAAAAAAAATAATAAAACAGACCAAAATAAAAAAATAAAAAAATCAGCATTCTTGGCAACTTCGACTCCTGCAAAGAACTTTTAACACTTTTATTTAAGCAACAGAATTGGTATTCCTAATTGTAGTGCGCCTGACATTCCAAGGGATCCTGATGCTAAATTTAGTGCAATTCCAACCGATAGTTTTGAACCCATGTTTTTGCTATTACATAGTAGTAACTATTATTATTTGGAGCCTTCTATTATGTCATGGGTTCTTTATGACAAATTTTGTTCAAATTTGACCAATGGTTATTACCACTACTAGTAGTAGTAGTATTGATTTACTCCTCTCCAGGAGTTAGGCACAAGGCCAGTTTTTATCTTACTCCCACAAGTAAGATGTGACCAAAGGTCGGGTCGAGAAAGTGGGGTTTAAAAATTGCCTGGGCAGCCCCGTCGGCATTCACCGGTAGAGGCGCCTCAGGCAGTAAGCAATAAACTTACTTCTCCCCAAAGAGGGGAGGCAAAGCCTGGGAAGGTGGACCTCTTAGAACTGCACAGGACAGACCCATTGACTGGCGTAAATCAAGACCCGAAGGCCAAGACAACACCAGTATGGGGTGCAGTATCCATCGGAACAGATACTACACTTTGATCTTAGCCAAAAGGCCAGTATAACTACAGCAGTAATAGTAGCAGAAATATAACTGACTCCTTTGACACACTTGTTATGTCAAACGCGCTTCATACCAACTTTGGTGGAATTTTACATGATTCTTTTGAATCCATAAATATTGTTTATTATTAGCAGTAGTAGTAGTAACAATATTAAAAAGTTAACTCATCTATGACACACCCAGCATGTCAAGAGTGCAGTTCCCTTTAATAATGTTGGAGCCTATGTGTTTGCTTTTAATAATAGTAGTATTAACATTTTCTCCCACTATAACATACTTGGCACCTTATGGATGCTTTATGCCAAATTTAGAGTAATTCTTTGAGTAGTTTTGGAGCTTATAAGTGACCAACAGAGACAAAACGTGCTCAATTATAATACAGATGCACAATTAGTACAATTTTTTAACTATTAAACTACAATTTTAAACAAATCAATACAAATCCAAAGACTAGATAATTGAAATGATCAATTTGGTGCATATATCTGGGCACAATAAACAATATTTTTTCATGTTGTGTAGTGATAGTTCTCCATGTGCAATTGTTTATCAAGGATGGTTGACAAGGGATGACATTGGGGTCAACTAGAACAGAATATGAAAAATAGACTGTTAAGCACGCGATGTAGGATAGATTTTAAGTGAAAATGAGTTGATGCCAAAATTTTAGATAAGCTATACGTCATGTAAGTTCTTGAGAAATAAGGGTCATTAAGGCCCCTAGTGCCTCCTATGAAGTTCAGAAGCATCTTGTTGTTAAGGAAGTTAAGGAGCTCAATTTAGTTAAGTAAATAAAATCTAGTTTGTCAAAATCTTCAAGCCTCCTGAAAAAGGATAACAAGAACATCTTTACTCCTCATCTTAAGACAGACAATATATGAACACAGTAGTCATTAGTTGTTATTATTGTTTTTTTTGTTATGCCTCTTTAGGGATCTCCCTTCTTAACTTTATTCGAAATTCAACCCTTAAAGAAGTTACTATTAAGACAATATCAATATACAGATCAAATTCTGTTAAATATATCATTATCAGTTTTTTTTATGTATTTAAGGTGCTGCCAGTGTCCCGGACTCTGGAGTGGGCAACACGAGGCAACGTCTCACGCCTGCTCTCGATGCGGTCCGATCCATAGGGTTGATATCAATCATGTTGTAAGTCATCATATCACTTCATACACATTCCTTGGTCTTCTACACACCCTCATGCCTGGAGTATCCATGTGTGTTATTAAGTTGATGCAGGAGGTGGCACGTTGTATATGGCTAAACCACCTGAGACGCTGAGCGCGTAAGGCAGCCAAAATCCCAATACCAAGTTACTTCTGATAGAGCATGGCTGAAGGGATTCTCTCCTCTAGTTTGCAAGTTAGAAGCGTTTGGGGCCCATGTCTCACTGCCATGCAAGATGACGGAGCGAACACAGGCAGAAAAAACTTTGCCCGGAGTCCTGAAAGAAATGTGCCTAGATATAAGGATTGGCAGCAACCTCCTCGAACCTTCCTGAATGAACACAATGAGCAGTGATTGCACATTCGCAACCACCACTAGCATTTAATATGTCGCCCAGGTAGCAGAAGGTAGTTTTAACATCAATTAGGATCCACATCCACAAGTGCGACCGTTCGACCATCTATCGGGCAGATAACACCCAGACATCTACGACAAACATAATCAATGTCAACAACCAGCCCCCAGCAAGACCACTTCATTTCTTCTGGACCCATAGTTTGCACTGGGAGCATTCAATGGAGTATACACCTACAATTCTGCGACAGACAGCACAGAGAAACATGCCAGCATCCTGCAAGAGGTCGAGACCAACATCAGAGATAAGAAATTTTGTCTTTTTCATGTTGACTCTCAACCTTTGCTCTCCATGCAAGTCTTTCAAGTCAGCAACCTGGATTTGCATTCCTCCAGGGAATCTGTGATAACCACAAGATCGTCTGCATACAGGAGTTCCCATGGGACACATAAACGGAACTCACTCGACAATGCCTTTAGAACCATGATGAAGAGAAGTGGACTGAGTAGAGAGCCCTGAGGACCTCAATGCTCACTTCAAGCTCCTCGCTGTAGCAGCCATTGACACGAACACAACTACGAGCATTTGCATACATGCTCTGGTAAACAAGGACAGCCCACTTCTCAACACCAAAGTTCATCAGTGCTCAACAGAGCACTTTCCTAGGCACATGGTCAAATGCTTTCTCGAGATCAATGAATGCATAGCTTCTAAAAATTCCTTCTTAATTCTATTATTTCTGAATTCATTTAATTGCATCATAATAATTTCATTTTAAATAAAAGAAATTAAACTACATATATTCTTAAGATGAAATAATCCAATATATGCATTTAGCAATGAAAATTCTGACACATTTGATACATGACAGACCAACGAAAATTCTATTTCAAACTTAAGCATGACAGATGACCGAGATCTCTTATGGAGATGGGTGAATGTATACAAGAAAAAAATGAAAAAACAAAAAATAAGTTCTTAATCGTTCAATAGAAACAAAAAATAAAACTGATGATCCAAACCTTTTGGATAAGACCCTTCTTTCATCAGCTGAATAATCCAGAGATCCAATGGCACCAGCCCCATGAGTTGGCATGAAGCCTATAATCGCCAAAAGAGTAGTCCGAACTGAAAGAAAGATTTCAAACATGTACAAAAGATAAATATATACTTTTCTTTTTATTGTTCCATAAACTATGCAAACATTAAATATGAATATTAAATTTCTTGAGATAACTTAAATAATAAACAATTAAAAACTTAAATCTACCAGTGATTTTTTTTAATCGAGCAATATAGTTTTGGAATAAATTACCAAATCAGATTATAAATAGCATTAGTGTAGAACATTTTACAAATAAACTGGATGGATTCAGAGATAATAGCGGTAAAAGGAGGAATTTACAAGAACATTTTTACAGATAATTTGATTTGTATATTCAATATCTATATAATAATATGCTAAGGCACTTCATGTTTGTACATACGTTATCACCTTTCACACACATTTTTAAAAAAAATGAGATTGCCCAATGTCATTAACTTGATGTCGCTAAGGTAAAAAATTCCGACTTTACCTATTTTAAAATGAATTGTTCCAAACGCATATCATGTCATCCCATCGACTAAAACGGTACAATTTTAAATAAATACATTTTAAAATGTAACATTCATTTCATTGATTTGAAGAATATTTAGCAGATAATTATTTTATGGCAAAAAAACAGAATATTTATTGTTTTTAAAAAGAAGGAAATTGCAACAAATTTAAATAAACAAATAAAGAATAGGTATAATTTCGATTATTCGGACTACTGTTCTCATCTTGAGTGTTATTTTCACAACGTTTCGGTCGCTGTAACCTCCGGCCTTCTTCAGGTGTATCTTTTCGAATTCGTGAATATTTCTGTCAAATTCCGTCCAGATTACCGAGTTTGATAGAAATATTCCAGAGTTCGAAAAGATACACCTGAAGAAGGCCGAAGGCCACAGCAGCCGAAACGTTGTGAAAATAACACTCAAGATGAGAACAGTAGTCTAAATAGTCAAAATTATCAATTCTCATCTCTAAAATTCAGAAACATAAATAAAAAATAGATATATTTGTTTATTTAAAGAACATTTAGCTGACAACGACAATTATTTTTACAAAAAAGAAAACATCATTTTTTCTTAATTTCTTAATAGTATTAACACTGAGAAACATTATTTCAAAAGGCATATTATCATTAACAGTAAATTATACAGTTGATGGGTCTCGCTAATTATATATATTCCGTGAGATTGTGGTTAGTTATGAAAAAGTCTTGTTTTATTAAAAGTTGAAATGGGATTAATGATTAAAATATAAACTTTCCAAAAGAGACATAAGTCATTCAAAATTAATTATCCATTATAAATTACAGTTGAATAATCAAAAGCTGTCACAATTTCTTCACCAGGTATTACTTTCACTCAAGAGCTTTCTGTCCTTTTTCCTTACCGAGATAATCTACTCGAGCTTTTTCTGCTTCTTCATATGTAACCAGATGGCTTTCATTTTTCTTTTTTTAAATAGTATTTGCAACCAACATGTCAAGACCAAATTCTAAGATTCTTTATTCTTCGGTATTCCTGCCACCATGTCCATTTCCTCCATGAACACGCTTAAAACCACCAAAGGTCTTTCCGACATGACCATTCAAATCTCATGCCACAGCAAGTACTTCCGTCTCACCAACCTTATTAGTCACTGTCATAAAAACTCATCTTTTGCATTTCCCCACACACACTGCATTGTGGTGTATAAAGAGATATTGCTGTGAAAATTTTATTATCACCCATCAACTTCATCAGTATGATTCACTCATTTACACAATTAACATCAATCTCTCTTTATCTACCCATTTCTCTGCAATAAAAATACCAACACCACCTGTTCCTTTTCATTTCCAATCTAAAATTGCTTAGATGCTGCATTCTTTCCCACAATTATTCTGACAGATTTATCTCTTCATGTTTCTTGGACACAGCATAGGTGAGTACATCTCTTCTCAAGAAACTCAATCTCACCTGATCTTTTTTACGAGCTTCCAACATACAAACTGGAGAGTCTGAAGTTCAACCAATTTTCTTTGGAAGATATTTCACTGAGGTAAAGATTTTATAGGGCAGATGCCCTTCTTGAAACCAACATGATGTAGTGATAGGGGCCAGTATTTTTATTTAAGTCACCATCTCTCAATAATTGCCCACCGAGGTTAAAGAGTGGTTAATCTGCTCTTATAGTATAAGCCTTAAATTTTAGACATTTTCTAAAGTCAAAATCATACGATACACTTTGATCAAAATTGAAATAAGGATTCTAGACATAAGGTTTAATAGCATTATGTCTGTATTTTAATCTTCGTAAAGAGGGGATATAAAAGTGGTGCAAACCTTTTGTTCAGAGAATAAATTTGACCCATCCTGGGACGGATATACTTTATATATATATTATATATATGGCCTTTTGGCCAAGATCACAGTGTAGTATCTGTTCCGATGGATACTACACCCTATAGACCGGTGTCGTCTTGGCCTTTGGGTCTTGATTCCACTGGTTTGTAGGTTTATCCTGCACAGTTCTGGGAGGTCCACCCTCTCAGTTTCTACCTTCTCACATTTTGAGAATGGTCAGTTTATTGCTATCGCCTGAGGCGCACATACCGGGGAATGCTGACAGGCGTTGGCTTTAAATGTCACAAAGACCCCCGACCCCCACTTTCCCCCCTTCCACAGTGGGCTTTCATGCCTAAGAATGGATGCATTCTGGGAATATAATTTTAATTCCCTGAATTAATGTTTCCCGGGATTTATTGCCCTAAATACAATCTGTTCCGATGGATACTGCACCCTATAGACCGGTATCGTTTGGCCTTCGGGGCTTGATGACGCCGGTTTGTGGGTTTGTCCTGTGCAGTTCTAGGAGGTCCACCCTCCCAGGCTTTGCCTCCCCTCTTTGGGGTGGAGTAAGTTTATCGCTTACTGCCTGAGGCGCTTCTACCGGGGAATGCCGACAGGGCTGCCCAAGCATTTTTTGTAGGCCAGAGTGCTCACCTTCTAGAGCACTGGCTTTTCAAATCTGACTTTCCCGACCTTGTGTCACATCTTACCGCTGTGGGAGGTAGATAAATAAATATGGCTAAAATCAAAGTGTAGTATCTGTTCCGATGCATACTACATTGTCCTGTGCAGTTCTAGGAAGTCCACCCTCCCAGGCTTTGCTTTCTCACCCTTTGAGAAGGGGTTAGTTTATTGCTAATCGTCTGAGGCGCCCCTACTGGGAAATGCCGACGGAGTTGCTCAGGCAATTTTTGAGGGGCAAAAGCACTCTTCCTTTAGGGTGCTGACTTATCAAATCCCACTTTCCGACCTTGTGTCACATCTTACCGCTGTGGGAGGTAGATCAATAGATCCATATGTATGTATGGATAATTATACCAATTCTGGCCTCAATCTTCCACATATGTTGCAAAAAATTGTAGATGACAAGGTTTATTTGTTTTTGCCTGTATTTTATTACTTGAAATTTTACTTCACCATTTCTCACTCTTACCCTCTCCCATGGACACTATGTGTCACCATCAGGTTATACATAGAGATTAATGGAAAAAGTAGATATACTATTACAACACAATCAAATTAATCCATAGAAAGATATTTTGTTTTATTCTTCTTCGGTTCATTTGATTGTGTTCTTATGGTATATTCACTTTGTCCATTTATTTCTAAATCTTGTTGGGTTTACACAATTTTATATATATATATATATATATGTCCCCACTCATGGGTTAAGTTTTCTAGTAAGGGAATAAACAGTTGCCATTTAGTATGAGAAATAGCTCTTCATAAAACAATTTTTTTATCATAGTTCACCTCAAACAAGGCTGGCTACCACTGTAGACGTAAGGGGCTACTGAGAATTAGAGTGTAAAGTTTAGGGGTCATCCTAAGTTGGGAGCTGTGCAGCTAGATGTCTGTTTACATTAGTTTTAAATTTCTGCATGTCAGTATAGTCGGGGAAACAGGGAGGGAATTACAGATGCCGGCAGCACGAGGAAAGAAACTATTTGAGTAGAAGGCTCTCCGGCATCTGGGGACCTCCACAGTGAATGGATGGGATTTAGCTGATTGTCGGGTTGGTCTAGCGTATTTACGTCGAGGGGGCACTAGAGCAGCAAGTTCATCGGAGCACAATCCATTGAAGTACTTGTAAAACAGGCACAAGGATGCAACATTGCAGCAATGGGACAGGAGCTGGATCTTGGTGGATAGGTGTGAGAAGTTGACTAGCACGGTAGAGGGAGCCCAGCCTCCTTGCAGCAGCTTTGGCAATGTCTTTGTTCCAATTCATGTTATCTGTGAATGTTAGGCCGAGGAGTTTGAATTTTGCCTTCTTCAGGTAGGGTGTTATTTGCCATGGCAATCGGTGGTTGAAGAGGTTTCTTGTAGTTATTGAAGGAAAGGAGCCATGTCTTTGCAGCATTAAAAGTTACCATCCATTTATGATCCCAGTCCACTTTCTAAGGATTCAGCCATTGCCTCAGATATGTGCGCATCCGTTTTGCCCACATGACGAGAGTAGAGCATGGTGTCAGCAAATATTCCTATCTCAGACTCAATGTCATCAGGGAGGTTATTTTTGAAAATCAGGAACAGTAGAGGTCCAAGTATGGATCCCTGAGTACACCTGCATTTATGTCATGTTGGTTGGATGAACGGCCATTGAGGACAATCTGGATCTTTCTTTTGTTAGGAACGATCAAATTATATTAAATATTTGTCCAGTAATACCATATGAGCAAATTTTTATGAGAAGCCCTTTATGCCAAACCTTGTCCAGGGCTTTAGATATGTCAAGCGCTACCGCCCTAGCTTCACCTGCCTTGTCCAGTGTATGGTATATGTATTCAGAGATGACCGTTAATATATCCGCAGTAGATCGTGCTTGCCTGAATCCATAGTGATGGTCAGAAACAAGTTTAGCATTAACGAGGTGCCGGATTATCGCTAAATTGATTAAGGATTCAAAGATTTTAGCGAAGAGCGGGAGTAGACTGATGGGCCGATAATTTTGAAGATTAGTTCTATCTTCGAAATTCTTGAAGACTGGTACCACAGAGGCAATTTTCCAGCTAGAGAGGCGAGTCAGATTAGTGACAGTCTGTGAGAGGGAGTGAGCTAAGGAGAAATTATACGTAGAGTTACTAGCTTCATCAGAAAAGCTGGAGAACCCCAGCCAGTCACGGTGGTGTGCATTAAAATCCCCAAATACATGGATTTGGGCATTCGAGAACTCTCAGCAGTAAATAATGCAAATGTAAAACATATATAGAATTATAATTTCTCTTACTTCGTGCGAGGGTAAGAAGCTTGACTACTGACTAAGCTCAGGTTTTGAATCTCAGTATGAAACAATCAACACGTCTAGCAAACCTGAAGAAAAGTGATACGATAAAACAGATGACTCTTTTTCTCTCTCTCTCTCTCTCTCATATATATATAAATATATATACACACACACTTAAATTTATACATTCATACCAATAAAATGAAAATAGAATAAAACCAAATATTTTCAGAAAGAAAAAAAAAAGACATGACTGGTCAAAAACAGAAAACTTACTTGACCAAGATGGCTGCCAGGACTCGGGATGATGACCAGATATACTCAGACAAATTTTCTTGTTCACCTCAAATCGTCCATTTGGCTAAAGTTAAAACAAGAACAAGTCTATAATATTTTTCAAAGCTTCCCCCTTCCTCCTATAACCTTTAGAAGAGAAGAATGTATGTTTATATATTTTTTTTTTTTTTTAAACTAAACAAGGCATAATGCCTGAGACGTAAGAGGCTACTGTGAATTAGGGGCATCCTAAATGCGGAGTTATGCAGCGAGATGCTTGTTCACATTACATTTAAACTTCTGCACGTTAGAACAGTCAGAGAAATAGGAAGCAGGAAGGAAATTCCAAAGACTAGCAGTTCGGGGAAAGAAGCTAGTAGAAAGCCATCCGGCAGCTGGAGACCTCTAGAGTGAAGGGGTGGGATCTTGCTGACTGACAGGTTGATTTACGTAGAGGGGGGCACCAGTGCAGCACATTCGTCAGAGCACATTTCATTAAAGTACTTGTAAAACAAGCACAGGGATGCAACATTGCGGCGATAGGACAGAGGCTGGAGCTTGTTAAATAGTGTGGGACCTCTTAGATTAGAGACTTTTTTGGGGACAATTAGAGATTTTACAGAATGGTCAATATATTCAACTAGTAGGATTACCTGGCATTGTCCACGTAAACATAAAAATATGTGATAAATAAAAATAAATCAAAAGCGTAAATTCATACGAATTCACTTGATATAATCTTCGACCAGATCAATTCTGTTACTGCTATTAGTTTCCCCATTTCAGCCTATATAACCTCCGACCTTCTTCAGGTGTGTCTTGTCAAACTTGGGAATCTTTATGTTGACACATGGATATGTGGCGTAATGGATAAAGGTGTTGAGTGACAGTCTTCTGGAGGTTGAAGGTTCAATCTTCACTACAGGCGATATTAACAAAGAATAAAATAAAAATTACTGGTCATGGCTGACAGAACGAGAACAATCCGCCCCCATGGGTTAAATAATGGGTTCATTTCGAAATTCCGTATAGATTCCTACGTTCGACAAAGATTCCCAGAGTTTTACAAGATGCACCTGAAGAAGGTCGGAGGTTACATAGACCAAAACATGAGAATAACATCTGAGATGAGAATAGTAATCCAAATAATCCAAATTATCAATCCTCATCTCAAAAGTTCTGAAACAAAGTCATTGTTTCATCAAAATAATTTTTAAATAATGTTTTGTTCTATAGTTTGTGGACATTTAGTTTTCATACATTCCTATGATTACTCACCTTAAAGAAACAAAACATTTGAATAAAAAAATTGTCTATTCAATTTTTAAAAAAAAGGCAATTGTTGGTAATTTTAATTTGCATATTGATACAGGATATTATATAAACAAATAATTTGTGCTTTCATTTTTCAAGTTGGAAAAGTTACGAGTGTTATACAGAATGAGGACAATATTTTTCCCCAATTTTCAATTGTTAATTTTATGCATATTTTTTTTTCACTTTCATTGTCAGTCTTATCTTCATGAAAACAGTGATTATATTTCTTGTTGTTTTTTTTTTCACTTTCATTGTCAGTCTTATCTTCATGAAAACAGTGATTATATTTCTTGTTCTTTTTTTTTTCACTTTCATTGTCAGTCTTATCTTTATGAAAACAGTGATTATATTTCTTGTTGTTTTTTTTTCACTTTCATTGTCAGTCTTATCTTCATGAAAACAGTGATTATATTTCTTGTTGTTTTTTTTTCACTTTCATTGTCAGTCTTATCTTCATAAAAACAGTGATTATATTTCTTGTTGTTTTTTTTTCACTTTCATTGTCAGTCTTATCTTCATGAAAACAGTGATTATATTTCTTGTTCTTTTTTTTTTTCACTTTCATTGTCAGTCTTATCTTCATGAAACCAGTGATTATATTTCTTGTTGTTTTTTTTTTGCAGAACAATTGATTATGGACAATTTTAAACCTCCATTGTTTTGGAAGAAACACAGAGTTCTTCTTGGAATCTGCACCAAACGGACAGATAAGAAGATTTCAGACTTCCTCAGTGTCAGCACGAGGATGGTAGAAAAGGTTAGAAAGGAATTGCAAGATTTGACTATGAGGCGACATCAGAGAGAAAAACATACGATCGATGATCTGACACCATCAAAACAGGTTTGTCAGCAGTAAAAGTGATGTCATGCCACTCCACTTCTTCTCAGCGGGTCACATGCTGAATACTGATGGCTACATCTGCGTTCTAAGCAAGGTAGTGAAACCCTGGACCGACCAGATAGCTGCAGGTAGGCACTATGTGTGTCAGCAAGATTCAGGGCTCTACCGTACCCACAGGGAGATGCAGGCCTGGCTGTCAGAATTGCATTGACTACACTTCACTGAATAGCTGATCTCCTAGCTTGCCTGACTGCAACCCTTTCGACTTCTTTGTGTGCAGCATGGTAGAACGAGACATCAACAGACCAAACTGCAACACTAGAACCTTTGGGAGTCTATGTCTAGTTTGGTTTGGTTTGGTTTACGGCATAGCAACCAACTATGGGTTATGTAATGCCGAATAAAGTTCTCAAATACAATTCAATTATTTCACATTGTCTTGAGAGACAATGGAAAGTGAAATGAAGAACTTGCAATCAGATTTTTTGAAACAGGCCAACTTTCTTGATGAAGTCTAAAATTTTTGTCACATTTATGTTTTCAAACAAGTCTTTTAAATTTTGGGAATCGTAATACTTGTTTCGGGTTTGCTGCAGATCTTGACAGTCTATTAATGTGTTTGACTGTAAGATTGTTGACATGCTATGCACATTGGAGACTCCTCTCCTTCCAATAAGTGCTTATGCGTGTGTCCTATACGAAGTATGGTTATTATAAACTCTTCTCTTCTTACTTTTCTATATTCAAGGGGCCACTCATCTATAGTTGGCCAAATCTTACATAGCTTATTATTTTGGCACTCATCCCAACATTCTTGCCATTTTCCTTTGATTATCCTGTTAATAGAAGAACGAAGATCAGTGTATGGTATCCTAGTATTTATTGGTGTCATTTTTAATGATTCTTTTGCGGCTTTATCTGCTCTTTCATTTCCACGAATGCCGACATGACTCGGTATCCAGCATAATTTGAGTTTACATTTTTTGTTGTTGTAAATATTGGTGATCTTATTTAAGATTTTCACGATTAATGGATTATTTAAATTTTTATTTTTCATTGCTGTGATCACAGATAGGGAGTCAGAGAAGATGATAAATCTATCAGTGCTACTACCTTCTATTATCTTTAAAGCCAAGTATATGGCTGCAGCTTCTGCGCTGAAAATTGATGCACTGTCAGGTATCCTATATTGTACTTCTGTCTTATTTAAGACAGCCGCACACCCAACTCTATTCGATTCTTTGGATCCATGTGACAAAAGCCTGTGGCTTGTACCAAGGCTGCTTTGAGGCTGTCATCAAAGTCAAAGAGGAGTTGATCGAGTGAAATTGACAGAACAAGTCATGAAGGCAAACTGATCCAAGTTTGATGCATCTGTGTTATTTTTTCCTAGACCAGCATGTAGAAAAGGTCAGAAAGGAATTGCGAACAAATATCGTCTGCACCCTGTATATTAAATGGTCTTGAATAGAACACTGATCAGAAGTAACTGACAAAGGTTCAAAAAGTTAAACTTTATGTTTGTGAAAAATACAGACAGAAGTAAAAAATAAAATACAAGTGCAGGCCTACGAGACAAAGGTAGAGGATGAGATTTCATTTAAAAGTGAGATGAAGACCCAAGTGTCACGTAACTCTGAAAGTAATAGTTTGTGTTATGACACTGCCTGTCTCTGTCTCTCTAAGCGTGTCAGGGTGAAAAATGTAATAAAGAACAAAATCGCTTATGTAAAAATCATCTCAGAGTTGTTCAATTAATTGTAATTAACAACGATCCAGCCAGACAATGAAATGGGAATTAATCAAACTGCTTAGAGCAGTTCTGTACAAACTGGCCAAGTAAGCTTATCTTTTAGTTTCACTTCAACCAATCATCATCTTTGTATGCAACAAAAGTATTATTTTTTTTGTGGTTTTGAACCTTTTTTATGAAAACATGTTATTCTGAGAACAATTTGAAAATACATGTTTATGGTTTTATTATGCTCGACACATTTGAGTGACATTAGACATGGTATTATGCTAAACCCATTCCTTTCAGAGCCCAGCAGAATTACACATGATCCAACATAAATTTTCTTAAACAGTAAAGAATCTTTATTTTAAAAATAATGCAAGATCTTATGAGTGATGAAATTTTAACAAAACTGAATTTTTATCCAGATTAAATCTTTTCAATTAAAAATTTAGATGTAATAGTTAAGACTACATCAAAAAGGAAAACGGAAGAGATCAAATGAAACTAATTCAAAAGATTTTGTGGGGAACTGATCTAGTGGTGAACTCTTCTGGTTTTCTTGTCTGGCTGGATTGTTGTAAATTACAATTAAACAACTCAGAGACGATTTTACAAAATACATTTTTCATCCGGGTAAAATTAGAGAAAGAGAGAGAAAAGAGAAGATAGAGAGAGATAAAGAGATTATCTGTTTACCGTAAGTATGATAATGCTAGGCGGTTTCATTGGGTAATCTGGTGGAAGTACAATCCGTCCATGAAAGACGCCTCCATCAAACTCAGTATCACCAGGTCCACGGATTGTAAAATGCCATTCAAATAAATTGTCCTATAAGAAATCAGAATATAAAACAGGTATTCATAAAAATAAGTGAATCATTTCATTAGAGGATCATTCAAATTATGAGTTATCTTTAAGTAAGGATTCTTTGTTTCTTTCTATTTAAATTGTGTTGGCTTCTCGTTTCTTATTTCCGTCTATATACTGAACTTCTTAAAACAATGAGTCCATTCGATGCAAAAAGCATCTTCTTACATACTTAAATCCATTGAAGTGATCATGTTTTTTAGGTTTATTTTTAAACTAATCAACACTTATGCATAATCAGATACAAATAGTGATCACTCCTCATCCCAAAAATGAGACAAAAATTACATTGTATTCCTTAGAAAAAAATAAAAATAACACAAAAATAGGGTCAGTTTTTGCTTCTTATTAAATATTTTTCCGTAATTTTTGGTGTACTCAAGACACTTTTGACTGAAAAGTATATTGATAAGTTTTTCTATTATATTATTTTTTAACTGCCATATTTCACTTGTGCATCAAAGACAGTATTTTCACTTTTGTTTTTTTTTTTCATCTTGCATACATTCAAAGCAAGAAGCACTCATAAGAATCATCAATGTATGCAAATAATTACTTGTACTTGTCCCTGGACAGATTGAGCTGACTTCCTTCCGAGCAAGTACAGCATATCTGATCATTGCAGCCCACTTTTGCCGATCTCAAGCAAGGCCACACAATATGGCTAACCAATCCCTAAAATTCAATCTCTCCTTAACATGGCAGAGTTGTGGCAATGTTGTTGTGTCAGGGCTATACCGTCAAGAATTTCGGGCTACCCAAGGCAAATTGGTCTAGCATCCAGCAGTATTAGGGCCTAGGGTAGAACTTGGGAACTTTCCCTTAACAAAATCCCAAAGAAACTTTCTCCATGAACACAAATAATCAACAATAATATTTGAATACAGGAAGGTTTATTTTTAATGAATGCTGTATTTAATCATTAAAATTTAACATTCCTTCTGCTTCTTTATTCTCTATTCCTGATAAAAAAAGCAACTTATTAAGTAAACAACAACATATAAAATACTAGCTGTATCTACCTGAAGTTGCCCGGATGTCTTTTTACTTTTATTTTCATTGTTTTGTTTTTTTCTATTTTTTTTGTTTGTTTGTTTTTTTACCAAATTATATATATACTTTTTTAAATATGATTTTAAGATCTAAATTTAACAATTACTGTGTTATTTGGCCATTAAATTATCACTTCACCCAATTTGTTATAAAACTATAACTAATTTTGTTACGGTAAATACAGATTAAAATCTGTATTTATAAAATTATTAGATTTAAATAGTTTCCAAAATTTTCAATCTTTTAATACATGAAGATTTGCTAAGGATTTTAACCCAGAAATTAGGGTTCATTCGACAGTTTAAATGCCTCCAAATCCTTTCAAATTTTGAAGGGTTATGAAGTAATTCATTCTCTTTTTTCAACCATTAACACAAGATTAAAATAATGACTTGTTTATAAAAAAAACAGTAATGCATTCTGGTTGATTTCATTCCGTAATTATTTTTTTTTTAATTTGTTTTAGTATTTTACGCTACTGCATTTTTTTATTTCAATAAATATTCCATTAATAGTAAATAAAAAAAATAATTCAATGTGTAATAATAATTACATTAGAAATACACACATGCAGTGGCCACATTACAACAATTTTATTAATATAGACGTTGAGCCAATAGATATAATGCTAAATGGTTTGATTTTAATAGCAATAGTTTTTTTTAAACATTGCTTTTTAAAAAAAAAACAAAGCATCAGACTCTAAAAGAAATAACATTATGAAAAAGAAGACTTACATCCAAAGGTTGGGCATAAAACAGCTCAGTTGGATCCTTCAATTCCTGAGCTTCCTTCATAAGCCGCTTCACAGCTGGAAATAAAAATGAAAATAAACTTTGATTAAGAATTTGAAATAAATTATATGAAAAATAAACACATTTGACAGCAAAAATTCCTTGAAAGTTTCAATAATTTATGATATGAACATTGTAGTTTGAAAACTGACATATTTCAATAAGAATATTTAAAATAGACGGGGAAGAGTTTCAGATTGGCAGGTAAAGCCCGAATTGTTTCCCCTGCGATTACTACTACTACTTGAATAATGTAAACAATAATTAATCACAACTTTTTTAATGAATACACTTTTAGATATTTGTGAAAAAGTGAAATATTTCTCAATTTGGGGGACATTTTTCAGTCCTTCAGTCCAAATTTTTGCTGGAGGTCACCAATATTTGTTTCATGTAATTAGTCATTCATTCAAACGTTTTGGTCAATTTTTAACAAAAAACTAATGACAGAAATCTTTTTTAAATATTTTGAAAAAAAAATGTCAATTTGGGACATTTTGGGGTACTTCTATAGAAGGGGACACATATTAACCTGAATGTTTCTGATTGCAGTTTATGGAACAGAACTGAAATAGCCGAGCCATCACTGAACAATCAATTAGTACCAACATTCTTTTAATATTTTTCTGTGACTCAAGGTTAGAATCAATAAACTATAGCAAGAAAAACATAAGTCTTTTCTGATTAACATCAGGACCAATAAAGCAAAATTGCTTTGAATTTAATGCGAAAACTAATTTTGATTATAGCAAAAGTGAATGGTAAAAATCTTTCTGAAAAAGAAAGTATTAAAAAATTAGGGTTAAGACTTCTACATTGTTTTTTAATGAACTCAGCAGAAATGGTTTGGTTTCATCTTCATATGTACCAGAAGCCTTCGTTAGTGCACCCCCCCCCCTCTTGTAACCAATGTATGTTGAATGTTATAATGAAAACTAATGGCAATATAAAGGTGTTCACAAAAGTTTGACAGCCTTGTAACTCCTGCTTCCTTTTGTCCTTTAGTCCTCACATTCCATGAGCGATATTTCTGACAAAGGGGGAAGAATTGCTGTTTTCTGTGTTGGAATCTATCCATATAACGTTTATTGTTGGCTAATTTTTTACCTTGAAATATTTTTTTTAGCTTCTTACATCAAGTGGCTTCATGCTTTGTATGGAGCGATTTCCATTTTTAAAAAAAAAATCAGGAAAATTCAGCTCGTATTGTCTTTTATTAGTTTTCAAGTTTATACTGAGAAAATTGAACATTTTTAAGCAAAATAAAATGCCCTTTATGTGAAGACTATCTGATTTATAGGGATATTTTTGTCAAAAAAAAACAAACATTCCTCCTATATAGAAACTATCTGCTCTCTAAGATTTCCTTTAGGAATACCTACTATTAAATTGAAATAACTGAATCATAAAATGAGATATTAAAATAGAGCATTTTGCTTTTAAACCGTTTTTTCTTCTTTTTTCAGGTCGACTTTTAAAGAAACAATGCAACGTTTTCAACAGAGATCATGCACTTACAATATTTGAATAAAAATTAAACAAACGAGTCAGTATTGTTATATTTTTAATAAAAAAAATACAGTTTTTAAGTTTATTTAATCAGAAATTTATAGTCATTTTGCATTTTTTATTTTTAAAACTTAAAATTTTTAAATAAAGATGCCTGATTAAATAAAGACTGTATATTGAGGTTGTCCAGAAGTTTTGTTACCTTAGTGATACCATTGGAGTAAAGGGAAGAGCTGGTACCATAGCAAGAGTTAGGAGTGAATTGAGTAAGTTCAGGGAACCTCTGCCAATACTAATCAGCAGAGCATTACCATAGTTAATCAAGGGAAGAGTCTATTAGGCATGAGTGTGCAGTATGATGATGCATAAAAGTGAAAGCTGGCCAGTGAAGGCTGAGGATATGTGTTGCATGGAAATAAATGATATGAGAATATGATGGATGTCTAATGTGAGTCTTAAAGACAGACATAGATGTGATAACCTTAGAAGATTAGATCTGGACAGTATAGGGAGATGTGTACAGCACAGGAGACTTCGTTGGTTTGATTATATTAAAAGAATGGATGAGAGTTCTTGGGTTAATAAATGTAGAACAGTTGATGTAACAGGGTCAATTAGCAGGGAAAGGCCAAGGAAAACATGGGAGGAAGTGATAACGATGGATTTGAAAAAAAAAGGGATAAATAAATAAAGACATGACAGAGATTAAGTTAGTTTGAAAGTCAATTTCTAAAAGCCATCCAACAAATATGTTAAATCAAAAATGATGATAATAATTATATAATGGTTGTACTTTTAATTTTTTTATATTTAAAAAAAAATATATTTAATGTGATTTTCGTTTATTTAATATTTATTCAAATAAATATCATCAACGAAAAATCTCCATTCAAAACAATATAGGTGACAGAGCTGTAAAAGCACAAGTAACGTTCCCCATTTTTGTAGCTCATTCCGAGGTGCCTAATGTATACTAGATAATTAAGTCCCTATTTACTTGCCTCGCCACAAGAGCAGAGTTAGACACAAGGTGGAAAATCCACCTCCCCAAAAAGGGGCACTCTGGATTGGAACCAAAAAATTGCCTCAGTCTAGGATTTCTCCGTCACTGACCGAGGACAGAAAAAAAGAAGTGTGGTAAAACAACAGATACTACACTTTGCTCCTAAAGTCGTTTATATAAAAAAAATAATTGCAAATGAACTGAATAATTGAATTTTTACGATAATCTAAAGATTCTGAGATGCCGATTTTTATCTACACATTCATTTATCTCTTTTTATTGGCAAAACAATGCATGTTAAAAACATTCCTTACTTTTAAAATGATGCTAAAACTATTTTTTTTTTCAAAAGCAAATTTGCTTAAGCAAAATCAACTTGATATTTTTATTTGATTTTTCAATTCTTGATGTGTCATTTAATATCAGAGTTGAAATATTTAACGAAGGCAAGAAAATTATTTACACACCAAGTACTTACAATTCTGCTAAGGATCATCTTTATAAATAGGAAAATATCAATTAGAACCATGACGAAATTTTTAAATGCACTTTATGATATCTAAAAACTCTATAAAGATTTAGAGTTGCTTCCCTTGAAATGTTCAGCTTTTTAGAGTTTTAAGAGAGGTTATTACAGGTTAACGAGAATAATCTCCCCTGACATGGAGATCGTGTTTCTAAACATTTTGTTTCACAATAGATTGGGGGGGGGGGGGGTACAAAAATGAGGAAGGGGGGAGGGGGGTAAAAACTGACAAGACAATTTTCGTCTGATATATGTGGAGAAAGTATATCTGGATGCTGAAGCTATTGAGGTTGTCGAGAAGTGTTGTTACCTTGGTGATACTATTGGAGCACAGGGTGGAGCAGGTGCTAGTGTGATTGCAAGAATTAGGAGTGGATGGAGTAAATTCAGGCAATTTCTGCCATTACTAACCAGCAAAGTGTTACCACTGTTGATCAAAAGAAGAGTCTATCAGGAATGTGTACGCAGTGTGATGATGTATGGAAGTGAAACCTGGCCAGTGAGGGTTGAGAACATGCGTTGTATGGAGAGAAATGATATGATGGATGTGGTCTTAAAGACAGATTTAGTTCCGATCACTTCAGAAGAAGATTAAATCTGGACAGTATAGGAAGAGGTGTGCAGAAGAGTAGACTTCAATGGGATGGCCACGTTGAAAGAATGGATAAGAGTCCTGGGTTAGTAGACGTAGAACAGTTGAGGTAGCAGTTTCAGTTCAAATGGGAAGGAAAACAGGAGGAAGTGATAAAAATGGACCTGAGAAAACAAGATAAATAAAGACCTGGCCAGAAATAGGTTACTTTGGACGTCAATTTTTTAAAGCCGTCTAACACATTGCCAACATGTAAAATGGACATTAAACCGAATATGATGATTTATTTATATATATATATATATATATATATATATGATGAAAATTGTCTGCGTCAGTTTTTCACACTTTCCCTATTCAATACAGACCTAAACACTATACAAATTATAAATTACTGTATCAGGAGTTTTTTTTTATTATTGCAAAATAAAATGGGGACGAACATGCTCCTTGTCTTGGCATTGATCAATTATCAATCTAAATACTGGACCCAGACTTTAAGACCATTTAATAATTTTATTTCAAATTTAATTGCTTTCTATGAAACTATAAATAAATCTGAGGAAGATGAAGGCTTAATGTTGTTGCAATAAGTAAATATTTCACTTGTCATTTTTACATATATTTTCATAATCAACTGATTGTTTTTTCTAGTTGAATTTGGACGAAACTTTAAAATCTAATTGGCAACTCCATTATTTTGACATGATATGTGGGCAAATATATTTATTTAAATCAACAAAAATAAAATATGATAAATAGTGTTTACTGTGCATATTCAATTTGTACATTACCAGTTTTGTTTTCATTTTGTTTTTTCTTTAATATAAAAACGTATGGGAAAATTCAGTAACTTAGTAATTTTTTTAAATGTCACTTTCTATTAAAAAACAAAAGAAAAACAATGGAAGTCGTTCCAGACAAGGCGTGAAGCCATTTGATGAAAGGAGCTACAAAAAACGAAAGATGATTATCACAAAGACAGTCTTGAAACCTATATCTTCAAGTGGCCTTTGGCCTTGGTAAGTGTTGACTCATTAGTATAATTAACGAGGTGCCGGATTATCGCTAAATTGATTAAGGATTCAAAGATTTTAGCGAAGAGTGGGAGTAGACTGATGAGGCGATAATTCTGAGGATCAGTTCTATCTCCAGAATTTTTGAAAACTGGTACCACAGAGACAATCTTCCAGCTATCAGGGAAGCAGGATTCGGCAAGGCATTTGTTGTAGAGTTTGGAGAGGACAGAGGCCACTTCAGCAGAGCATTTCTTTATTACTATTGCTGGTATAAGATCAGGCCCACATGCTTTGGAGGTGTCATGGTTTTCTATGATGTCCCTGACATGAGATGGGGTGATGGCCAGGTCATCAAGTGTGGTTTCAATCCGCTATGGGGATTTAGGTGTATAAAAAATAATTAAAATAAATGTGTTGCTACATATGACATGGTATGATGAACTGATAAATGATATTCTAAAGTAATAAAAGAAAATAAATTAATATTTAAAATATAAATGAAGAATTGTGTAGGTTTTAGTAAGAATTGAACTCAGAAAAATTGACCAGCCAAAATGTTATCAAAAACTAAGGAGATTTGGAAGGACAGATTTTAGCCCGTTCTTTCCCTCACTCACCACAGGCTCAACAAATATCAGCCTGTAAAGATGTTGACCTTACTTGACAGTTGTTCCATTGAACTATTAATTTAAACCAGGTGTTCCTTAACTGCCAAAATTTGAAAGTGAAAAGTTACATTTAAAAAATGTCATCTATGATTTGGGACAACCCTAGTCGGAGTAACAGGTACAGATAACATTGGTTGCCCAAAGTCGAATTACATGTCTGAACTGGCTACAGACACCAATTATTTTAGAAGATAACCCCCTAGCTCAGAGAATACAGGTTGAGAATAAAATTATCAAGTTTGATTAAATTGCAGCCAGCAATAAAAGGAAAGCTTGTTGTGTGAATTTTATGGGCTGACAGATTTTGAGAACCAGCCGATATCATAATTATCAGTTAAAGGTTTCGACTGCCCATTTACTTGTACAAATTTTACAATTAAAATTGTCCAGTTGATAGAACTGACCAATGAGAGTAGTGGAGAGAAACTAGCCTCTGTCCTCACAGAATAGGAGTTTTTATTTACTCCTCTCCAGGAGTTAGGCACAAGGCCAGTTTTATCTTACTCCCACAAGGTAAGATGTGACCCAAGGTCGGGTCGGGAAAGTGGGAATTAAAAAGCCAGCACCCGAGAGGTGAGCACTCTGGCCATTAAAAATTGCCTGGGCAGCCCCGTCGGCATTCCCCGGTAGGGGCGCCTCAGGCAGTAAGCAATAAACTTACTCCTCCCCAAAGAGGGGAGGCGAAGCCTGGGAGGGTGGACCTCCTAGAACTGCACAGGACAGACCCATAGACCCGCGTAAATCAAGCCCCGAAGACCAAGACAATACAAGTCTATGGGGTGCAGTATCCATCGGAACAGAATAGAGGAGTTAGTCCTGGATAGGAAGAAGCTAATAGGATGAACACATGAACCAATGAGTATTGTTGGCACAAAAATTAGCTAAGTTGTGAGAAAAGTGTTATTGTACCTTACCTTACGGACTACAAAAACTCTTCGGCTCACTATAAATACTGAGAGCATATGCCTCTTAGTGTTGTAACTACCCCAGTCTAATACTGGCAGTCAAGACAGACGTTCAACCACTCTTGTTATCTGTTGTATTATACTTTTTTCAATGTACTTTATTTCTCTAAACTCAGAGTTTGTGTTTTCTTTCCGAACCCTTTACAGGGCCACAACAAAAGGTTAATGAGATTTAGATACCGGAACTCGTAATAAGACTAAAGAATAAACTAATCCATGGAGTTAGTTTGCATATAAGCAGATTTTTCATTTCAGAAAAAATCCTTCAGTGCAACTGAACCCTCACTGCTCAAAGAACCGATCTGGATCTGGATCCTGTGCCCAATTTACCATACCAAGAACTAGCTCTCGGACAAAAGAATCTAGTAGAATTCTTAGTCCCAATTTCACATTCTACAGGAGAGGTTTTGTTTCATACAAATTGAATGATTTGTGTTTGTGATTTTTGTTAATTGTTTAAAATGTGTCAGTAATTTTAATTTTAAATAAAAGTTTTAATAAATTGTGAACTATTTATGAATTGGAAACATCTCTGTATATTGCAAAACCTTTAGGCATCCACAAGGTTGTTTCTTATTCACGGTCATCCCCAGAATCTGGTTGGTGACCACACAGGTCTTGCATCCCCCTGTCCTAAGTTTTCTTTGTTCTTGGAAGGCTGCAAATCGTCAAATGGCGATTTGGCTCAAGTCAGTTATCGGTCACAGCTGAAACTGATTAAATAAACTTGGACGTTTTTATTTTTTTTTAAAAGACTAAAGTCTATTGAGATAAATGTTAATCAACAGGTTTGTAGCACAGAAATAAGGTCATATCACCACATTATTTCAGACAATGTTCTATTTTTCTCAAAGTTTAAAATTCAAGCTATTTATTGAAAAGTAAATAAGAAAAAAGCTTACAAGAAACTATTTAAATAAAAGGAAAACATGTTGAAGTTATTCATTTATTTAATCAATGAAATTTCTAAATATAGAAAGATTTTTTTATTATTCCTCGTACTGGAAATTTATTGGCAAAAAGGATTCTGAAATATTAAACCTACCACATAATGAGATTTTTTTTTCTAACAAGTAATATATTTTTGTAAATATTATCTAATTATGGTAAAAACAATACAAATGTTAAGAATAAATTGGATGAATTCAGAAATAATGGTAAAAGAATGAACTTACAAGGACATTTTCGGGGTCTCTATCTGATAAAATACATAAGAAAATTTAAACTATTTTTTTCGGTCATCCTCTGCCTTTTCCCAAGGGACTTCATCTTGAATACTGTTTTTTAGATGGTGTTGTTGTTTGCACAGAGTATATGTCCATAGCAGTGCAGACGATTTTCCCTCATTTTGCCTAAAATTGGTCTAACATAATGGTGGTGAATATCGATCTTTCAAGAATGGCTGTCTGGTCAAATCTGAACTCCAACGCAACATTTTTGTCTCCATGATTAATAGTTTTCTTTATGCCCCCTTCATCATATACAGGGTGGGCAAAAATAAGGGTCCTATTTTTAAAAATTCATAACTTTTTTATTTATTGATTTTTTTTTTTTTTTTTTTTTTAGAATAAGTAAAGGACCCCTTCCCAAGCAAGCATGAGCCGTATTAGTCCTAAGGAACGTACCCTCATTTAGAAAACATTATTTTTGCTTTAAAAACTCAAAACAGTGTAAAAAACAATACTTTAGTTTTTGCAAGTTTTAAGAAGTGTTTTTCGGCTAAAATTTGTTTTGTTTATTTCAAAAAATCTCGGACGGGTCAGTCTACACACACATAAAGTTTGGTGAGTTTAACTTTTATTTTGTGGAAGTTATTCAAATTCAAGTTATTCAAATTTAAAGATAGGACCCTTATTTTGGCCCACCCTGTATATAAGTAGATAATATTATTAGGCTACAGTTCAGTGACCAAAATTTTATTTATTTTTACTGTTCATTTCTTCTAAATCAAAGACTTTGGTTATGTGTGTCAATCCTAGATCTTTCATCTATGAACTCCTCAGAAAACAAAAGTTCTCCTTTTGAAAAAAATACATAGCAAGGTGGCAAACACAATCACATAAAAACATAACTTACATTGATTACACTTTCACTTGAGGAAAGACATATTGTTACCCAGAAAAACTACACAAAAATCACATACATATGTATGTGTCTTCTGTATTTTTTCATTAAAAGTTGAAATGAGGTTATTGATTAAAAGATGAGACGTCCAAGAAGATAAATAATGATATGATATATACTAAACCACCCGTGATCCGTTGGCTCAGCATTTTTTATATATATTATTAAATATTTTGAAATTCCAAAATGTTTTCATATTTGGAAATAAAAGATGAATGGTATTTATTTACTCCTCGCGGAGTTAGGCACAAGGCCAGTTTTATCTTACTCCCACAAGTAAGATGTGACCCAAGATCGGGTCGAGCAAGTGGGGTTAAAAGCCAGCGCTCGAGAGGTGAGCACTCTGGCCATTTAAAAATTGCCTGGGCAGCCCCGTCGGCATTCCCCGGTAGGGGCGCCTCAGACAGTAAGCAATAAACTTACTCCTCCCCAAAGAGGGGAGGCGAAGCCTGGGAGGGTGGACCTCCTAGAACTGCACAGGACAGGCGTGCAGTATCCATCGGAACAGATACTACACTTTGATCTTAGCCAAAAGGCCGAGAAGCGATAAAAGATGAATGATAGGTTTTGTCAATTTAAAAAAAAAATAATGCTCATTGTGTGACATCAATTTTCAAGTAAATATATATATATTTCTTGATAATCATGTTTTTTTCCACCTCTGTCTATTACTCCCCCCACCCTTTCTCTCTTTCCTTTTTTTAATTATTTACATCATTTGCCTCCTCCCGCTACTTCTCTCATCATTCGCCCTTTATTTATGTCATTCGCCTTTTGCGACGTCATCAATTTTCAAGTGAAGCGTGCATAGTGACAAGTAAGCAAGATCAAAGTCTTAGTAGTATACTAGACCACCTATGACCTGTTAGGTCAGTATTTGTTATATATATTATTAAATATATAATTTCTTAACTTTGACATTGGCTGACAAAGTAGCAGAAACTAGCAGTTATAGTTGCTTCTGCTGATTTCAAACAAACATATCTGCACAGCTTTTAGCAACTACCATTCATCCTTTATGACATCATCAATTTTGAAATAAATATATATGTATTTTTTATAATACAAACCAGCAAGATAACAAAGCCAGATCTACAGACTTTTAGTAGTATATAGATAGATTGAATTATGTATACTGTGGCTTCTTCATCAAAGGAATATACTCATCAGAGTGTATTGCCACTGAATTGTTGCTGCATATCAAACCTGAGAATGGAATGAATATCCTTGTTCGGTCATAATAGTATATTAAGTGGTGCGGTTGCAAATT
The DNA here is from genome assembly GCA_963556195.1 of Sepiola atlantica. Classification (NCBI taxonomy): domain Eukaryota; kingdom Metazoa; phylum Mollusca; class Cephalopoda; order Sepiida; family Sepiolidae; genus Sepiola; species Sepiola atlantica. The sequence continues at coordinate 123,259,476 of OY744527.1, forward strand.
AACTAATATTGCCAACCAACCAGATTTCAAAGAAATGTCGACTATCAACCGTTAACAGCTGTGGATGTCATTATGGAAAAATTAAAGAAACATTAAAATTTTACTTACCTGTATTAATTTGAAAGACGTGTATGTTTTCAGCTAAGTACTTTAAGTGTATAAGACAACAGAACTTGATATTTTCTAGGAATGATCATCTATCCACGCAAATTATCGTAAGGATGGGGGGGGGTATGTTTTTTTTTATAAAAAAGCATGAAAACCACCACTGAATTTTTTTTCACTCTTTAATTTGTATGGGATTTCAACCATAATTAAATTACACAAAATTATAGAGATTCTCAAAATTGGCACGCACATATTTTTATCAGGGTTGCAGAGTCAGAAGGTATAAGGTCTGACTCCGACTCCTAAGACTAGGCCTTTTAGCCAGGAGCAAAGTGTAGTATCTGTTCCGATACTACACTTAATCTTTTCTGTCCTCAGTCACTGAAGGAAAAATCTTTCTAGACTGAGGTAATTTTTAGTTTTGTCCAGAGTGCTTCATTTTGGGGAGCTGGATTTACCCCACACTAAAAAAATTGTGTCTAACTTTGCTCTCGTGTGGAGGCAAGTAATAGGTACTCCTAGAATTCCAAAATATCCGACTCCAACTCATTATTTTAAAGTCTTCTAATATTCAGACTGTCTGTTGATTCTTCAGAGATTAAAAAATCTGACTAACTCCTAGCATTCTTACTAGTCTAACTCTGCAACCCTGATTTTTATCCTTTGTTTTTTTTTCTATTAAAGACCTAATGGAAGCTTGGCTTCACATACTTTCTAAGCCCATAACTTCAATCATATAAACTGTATTTTCAGTTTGTTTTTGACTGATTTCAAGCATTTATCCAACTTCTTCAAAACAGAGATGTTAACAAATTTAATGCTTTTCACACAATAGATAAGCTCACTCGGCGGTACCACCTCATTTATAACCAAGTATACGATTAGAAAATGCCTGTTAGGGTCCCCTCTGGTTCACTGCAAAGTTACATCAAGACCACACAACCAGTTATCAAGTTATTACAAATAATTTAATGTATTCGGGATAGAACTTTTATATATTTATTAGCAGACAAAACACAGAAGTACTTATTGTAATCTTTTTCATGTGTCAAAAAGTTTAATTTTAATACATAACATCAAAGAAACAAAGGACAAGATTAACCTCGAGTGTTGTCAGAAAAGATTTTTTATACACATACAAGCAAGACTTTCTTGGGATGTATGCAATGCAATAATTTGCCAATAGTCAACTCTCTTCAAGCGCTTTTGGCCATCATTGTAGCTATTTAAGGATTTTTTTTTTTTTTTTTAACAAAATTGCTATAAAAAGAAGGCTTGCTGTACAAATATATCTTAATAGAAATTATTTGTTGGTATGTGAAAGCAAATTTATTGAGAAATAAAAACAATTTTGTTCTGCCGTTGAATTTCATAGAATCAAATATAAAAAAATCTCAATTGTTCACAACATTTGGGATTTGAAATGAAAGGAAGAACATCTAAGTAGAATTGTCTACTTACATTAATGTGTGTGAGGGCACTTACTTCCGATACTAAAATCTACTATTTTAAAAATTTGACTGACATTTTGATCATAGATATTAAATACCAATTGAAATATATTCTCAAACAATTGAATCGATTTAAATCAGAATTGTATAAGGATCTTTGGCATAAGGATGAGTATTTATTTACTCCTCTCCAGGATTTAGGCACAAGGCCAGTTTTATCTTACTCCCACAAGGTAAGATGTGACCTAAGGTCGGGTCGGGAAAGTGGGAATTGAAAAGCCAGCGCCCGAGAGGTGAGCACTCTGGCCATTAAAAATTGCCTGGGCAGCCCCGTCGGCATTCCCCGGTAGGGGCGCCTCAGACAGTAAGCAATAAACTTACTCCTCCCCTAAGAGGGGAGGCGAAGCCTGGGAGGGTAGACCTCCTAGAACTGCACAGGACAGGCGTGCAGTATCCATCAGAACAGATACTACACTTTGATCTTAGCCAAAAGGCCGAGAAGCGATAAAAGATGAATGATAGGTTTTGTCAATTTAAAAAAAAAATAATGCTCATTGTGTGACATCAATTTTCAAGTAAATATATATATTTCTTAATAATCATGTTTTTTTCCACCTCTGTCTATTACTCCCCCCACCCTTTCTCTCTTTCCTTTTTTAATTATTTACATCATTTGCCTCCTCCCGCTACTTCTCTCATCATTCGCCCTTTATTTATGTCATTCGCCTTTTGCGACGTCATCAATTTTCAAGTGAAGTGTGCATAGTGACAAGTAAGCAAGATCAAAGTCTTAGTAGTATACTAGACCACCTATGACCTGTTAAGTCAGTATTTGTTATATATATTATTAAATATATAATTTCTTAACTTTGACATTGGTTGCAAAGTAGTAGAAACTAGCAGTTATAGTTGCTTCTGCTGATTTCAAACAAACATATCTGTACAGCTTTTAGCAACTACCATTCATCCTTTATGACATCATCCATTTTGAAATAAATATATATGTATTTTTTGATAATACAAACCAGCAAGATAACAAAGCCAGATCTACAGACTTGTAGTAGTATATAGAATTATGTATACTGTGGCTTCTTCCTCAAAGGAATATACTCATCAGAGTGTATTGCCACTGAATTGCTGCTGCATATCAAACCTGAGAATGGAATGAATATCCTTGTTCGGTCATAATAGTATATTAAGTGGTGCGGTTGCAAATTAACTAATATTGCCAACCAACCAGATTGCAAAGAAATGTCGACTATCAACCGCTAACAGCTGTGGATGTCATTATGGAAAAATTAAAGAAACATTAAAATTTTACTTACCTGTATTAATTTGAAAGACGTGTATGTTTTCAGCTAAGTACTTTAAGTGTATAAGACAACAGAACTTGATATTTTCTAGGAATGATCATCTATCCACGCAAATTATCGTAAGGATGGGGGGGGGGGGGTTATGTTTTTTTATAAAAAACCATGAAAACCACCACTGAATTTTTTTTCACTCTCTAATTTGCATGGGATTTCAACCATAATTAAATTACACAAAATTATAAAGATTCTCAAAATTGGCACGCACATATTTTTATCAGGGTTGCGGAGTCAGAAGGTATAAGGTCTGACTCCGACTCCTAAGACTTGGCCTTTTAGCCAGGAGCAAAGTGTAGTATCTGTTCTGATACTACACTTAATCTTTTCTGTCCTCAGTCACTGAAGGAAAAATCTTTCTAGACTGAGGTAATTTTTATTTTTGTCCAGAGTGCTTCATTTTGGGGAGCTTGATTTTCCCCACACTAAAAACATTGTGTCTAACTTTGCTCTCGTGTGGAGGCAAATAATAGGGACTCCTAGAATTCCAAAATATCCGACTCCAACTCCTTATTTTAAAGTCTTCTAATATTCAGACTGTCTGTTGATTCTTCAGAGATTAAAAAATCTGACTAACTCCTAACATTCTTACTAGTCTAACTCTGCAACCCTGATTTTTATCCTTTGTTTTTTTTTCTATTAAAGACCTAATGGAAGCGTGGCTTCACATACTTTCTAAGCCCATAACTTCAATCATATAAACTGTATTTTCAGTCTGTTTTTGACTGATTTCAAGCATTTATCCAACTTCTTCAAAACAGAGATGTTAACAAATTTAAGAGTAATGCAATGCTTTTCACACAATAGATAAGCTCACTCGGTGGTACCACCTCATTTATAACCAAGTATACGATTAGAAAATGCCTGTTAGGGTCCCCTCTGGTTCAATGCAAAGTTACATCAAGACCACACAACCAGTTATCAAGTTATTACAAATAATTTAATGTATTCGGGATAGAACTTTTATATATTTATTAGCAGACAAAACACAGAAGTACTTATTGTAATCTTTTTCATGGGTCAAAAAGTTTAATTTTAATACATAACATCAAAGAAACAAAGGACAAGATTAACATCGAGTGTTGTCAGAAAAGATTTTTTATACACATACAAGCAAGACTTTCTTGGGATGTATGCAATGCAATAATTTGCCAATAGTCAACTCTCTCTTCAAGCGCTTTTGGCCATCATTGTAGCTATTTAAGGATTTTTTTTTTTTTTTATAAACAAAATTGCTATAAAAAGATGGCTTGCTGTACAAATATATCTTAATAGAAATTATTTGTTGCTATCTGAAAGAAAATTTATTGAGAAATAAAAACAATTTTGTTCTGCCGTTGAATTTCATAAAATCAAATATAAAAAAATCTCAATTGTTCACAACATTTGGGATTTGAAATGAAAGGAAGAACATCTAAGTAGAATTGTCTAATTACATTAATGTGTGTGAGGGCACTTACTTCCGATACTAAAATCTACTATTTTAAACATTTGACTGACATTTTAATCATAGATATTAAATACCAATTGAAATATATTCTCAAACAATTGAATCGATTTAAATCAGAATTGTATAAGGATCTTTGGCATAAGGATGAGTATTTATTTACTCCTCTCCAGGAGTTAGGCACAAGGCCAGTTTTATCTTACTCCCACAAGGTAAGATGTGACCTAAGGTCGGGTCGTGAAAGTGGGAATTGAAAAGCCAGCGCCCGAGAGGTGAGCACTCTGGCCATTAACAATTGCCTGGGCAGCCCTGTCGGCATTCCCCGGTAGGGGCGTCTCAGGCAGTAAGCAATAAACTTACTCCTCCCCAAAGCGGGGAGGCGAAGCCTGGGAGGGTGGACCTCCTAGAACTGTACAGGACAGACCCATAGACAGGCGTAAATGAAGCCCCGAAGGCCAAGACAATACCAGTTTATGGGGTGTAGTATCCATCGGAACAGATACTACACTTTGATCTTAGCCAAAAGGCCAAGCATAAGGATGAGTAGCAGAAGATATAATCTTGGTTTTAATTTATTTTCAGGATTTAAGGAGGCATAAAAATGGACATAACCCATTTGAAAATTCATATATTTATGATTTGGATGAAATTTAAATCATAGATATTAAACACTAATTCAGCAAAATTGCATGAGGAGGGCCTTAAGAACACATATGGTAGGGGCACAACTTAAGCTACAAATTTGAGACAATTTTCAAGGATAAAAATTGTTTAATAAATTTTGATCCAAATTAGAATACAGATTCTAGACAAAGTTTTGTAGCCTATATATCTTCATAAGGCGACATAAAAGTGGTTCAAAACGGTCCTGTCCAGTGAATTCATTTTATTAATTAAAATTTTAATAAAACCTACGATGAAGGAATTTTTTCCCCCACACATAGTCGGGTATTCCAGCAAATTTAAATATAAATCAAAACTAAAAGAAATGAGAGTTTTACACTAAAAGAACACCTGGTTCTTTTCGTAGCTACCAATAATGTCCATTTAAACAAAATATAGAGTTGATGGTTACAGGTGTGTGTTGGGTCTTGGGGATCTATTTTCAGTCGAATGCCGTCTGTGAGGCAACCATCTGCTGGCTTTGTTAATAACCTGTAACATTTTAAAATATCACACGAGAAAAATCAATAAGAAGTTTTATTTGGAAAAGGAAGCTCAGTTGTTTGAGTAAAATCTATAAACTTCATTAGAAGGAAGAAAAAGAAAAAGAAAATCGCTTTGACTGACCAGATTGTTTTGAAACTACTTATCAAAAGAAATAAACAAAGGTTTTGTTTTTTTAGAAGTGGCAAAAACCAAGTAATTAAACATGAAATTGCATAGTAAAAGAAGACTAGTACAGAATAACGCTTGGGGGAAAATAAATGAACAAATAATTGTTTTTTGTTTTGTTTTTTTTTGGGGGGGGAGCAACTTGCATCTTTACTCTCATCATGTGGGTAAAACGGATGCGCACATATTCGAGGCAATAGCTGAATCTTTAGAAAGTGACCTCCAGTCTGTAGTGGAATGGGGTCATAAACATTTAATGCTGTGAATACAAAGCTACTTTCATTCAACAACTGCAAGAAACCTCTTAACCACTGATTGCCATGGCAAATAACACCCTACCTGAGAGTCCAATGTTCACAGGTAACATGAATTGGAACAAATACATAGAAGACATTGCCAAGGCTGCTGCAAAGAAAGTGGGCTCCCTCTACCATGCTAGAAAACGTCTCACACCTGACAGTATTCTATATCTCTACAAAGCCACCATCCGCCCATGCATGGAGTATTGCCACATCTGGGCTGGTGCACCATCTACCAGTCTCTCTCTCTCTCTCTCTCTCTCTTGACAAGCTCAAAAAAAGAGTATCTAATCTAATAGGTCCCTCACTATCCACCAAGATCCAGCCTCTGTCCCATCGCCGTAATGTATCCTTGTGCTTGTTTTACAAGTACTTCAATGGAATGTGCACCGATGAACTTTCTGCTCTGGTGCCCCCTCGACTTAAATATACTCGACCAACCCGACAATTAGCTAGATCCCATCCATTCACTGTGGAGGTCCCCAGATGCCGGAGAGTCTTCTACTCCAATAGTTTCCTTCCTCGAGCTGACAGCCTTTGGAACTCCCTCTCTGCTCCCTGTTTCCCCGACTGTACCGACATGCAAAAATTTAAAACTAATGTGAAAAGCATCTCGCTGCACAGTTCCTAATTTAGGATGACCCCCTAAACTTTCAACGTAATTCTCAGTAGTCCCTTACGTCTACAGTGGAAACTTGCCTTGTTTGGGGTGAACTAAGTTTTTAAAAAAAGAGCATGATTTTGCAAATACTAATTATCTGAAGTATGGTTGAGTCGTAAGAATGCTCGGAGTCAAAGTCGGATGTTTTGATCTCCAAAGAATCAACAGACAGCTGAATTGTAAGGAGTTGGAGTCAGATATTTTGGAATTCTAGGAGTCGGACCTTATACCTTCTGACTCTACAACCCTGGTCTGAAGAAAAGATACATTCAGGGTATATCAAGAAAGGCGATACAGAAAGTGATAAAACAGCATCGCATGGACACATGTCTGGTAAAAGATTACCTGATGATGATAGATGTTTATGCATATAAAGTGAACATAAAAGGTGTTTATTGCTTGTAAAGGTAAAAAAACAAACAAACATAGGTCACTTACAATCCAAAGTCGCTGTTTATACCATTTTTGAGGTCATGATTATAATCTCATATCACCTACATTTCTTTATATAGTTATCCTTTAACTGAATATTAAGTTTGTTTTTTGTCTTTTAAAAAATAATTGGGTGATTATTTCTCACAATGGAAAGAATGTTAATTAACACTATTTACAAAAATCAACATATTTTTGTCCTGAAAAAAATGTTTTTTTGAGCATTGATGACAAAAGGAGGAGAAGCTTGGTTTTAGATGTGTCAAAAGTAACAAGTCACTTTTTCCCCAGTGCACCACATGCTCCAGGTCCTAAGATGTCAACAAATGATCTCAGGATATTTATTTACTCCTCGCGGAGTTAGGCACAAGGCCAGTTTTATCTTACTCCCACAAGTAAGATGTGACCCAAGATCGGGTCGAGCAAGTGGGGTTAAAAGCCAGCGCTCGAGAGGTGAGCACTCTGGCCATTTAAAAATTGCCTGGGCAGCCCCGTCGGCATTCCCCGGTAGGGGCGCCTCAGACAGTAAGCAATAAACTTACTCCTCCCCAAAGAGGGGAGGCGAAGCCTGGGAGGGTGGACCTCCTAGAACTGCACAGAACAGGCGTGCAGTATCCATCGGAACAGATACTACACTTTGATCTTAGCCAAAAGGCCGAGATATGATTTGGAAGATCTTTATTTACTCCTTCGCTAGGAGTTAGGCACAAGGCCAGTTTTATCTTACTCCCACAAGTAAGAATGACCACAGCTTGGGTCGAGTAAGTGGGGTTAAAAGCCAGCGCTCGAGAGGTGAGCACTCTGGCCATTTAAAAATTGCCTGGGCAGCCCCGTCGGCATTCCCCGGTAGGGGCGCCTCAGGCAGTAAGCAATAAACTTACTCCTCCCCAAAGAGGGGAGGCGAAGCCTGGGAGGGTGGACCTCCTAGAACTGCACAGGACAGGCGTGCAGTATCCATCGGAACAGATACTACACTTTGATCCCAGCCAAAAGGCCGAAGATCATTAATGAAGATCAGGAAGAGTGTTGGTCCCAGAATAGATCGTTGAGGCACGCCGGCATTGATTCTATGTACTTCTGATCTCTGCCTATCGAAAACTACTTTTATAAACACATCAGAAATTAAGGATGCGATGGTTGTGAAGACATGGTCAGATATTCCACAGCTAGCAAGTTTGTGAAACAACCCTTTGTGCCAGACTTTATTGAAGGCCTTTCATATATCAAAACAAAGCCTTCATCATGAGATTCGCTGATCCTATGCGATATTACAATAAGCACATCAGCCGTTGACCTTGCAGGATGAAATCCGTATTGCTTGTCACTAAGTAGATTGTTTTTATGGAGGTGATTGACAGCAGCTTACTCAGAGCGTATAGGAGACTGATCGGTCTGTACTGAGAAGCAGAGGACTGATCACCAGTGTTTTTAAATACTGGGCAGACCAACAAGATTTTCCAAGTAGATGGGAAACGTTTCTCTTAAGCAACAATTGTATAATCTTGGTAGAATAGTAGCAAGTTCCGTTAACAGCTTCTTTAGCACAATGACTGGATTGTTGTCGAGACCAATTGACTTGTTTGCATTGAGCTTCCTGCTGAATTTGGCAATGTCTCGGATCAATACATGTATACCGCTAAGACTATTTATAGTCATAGGGAGTAAATTCTGGAAGTTGGTGGCCCTGATCGCAAAGAGTGGAGTTTGTAGCAAAGTTCTTTGCAAAAGGTTTGGTTTTATCAGATGCTGAGGAGATTACCTGAGTACTATTAATGCGGGTTGGAATAGAGGTCAGTACTCGGTTAGTTTTCCTAACTCTCGAGAACCAAGTCTCTGCTCAGCAATTCTGGTTTTAACGGATTGGGCATAGGACACTTTCACGTTTTCTATCACCCATTTGCGTCGATTTGAGGCAGTTTTAAAGACATCTATTCTGTTGATACAGATTCAAATAGTGCTTTCTATGAGCTATGGCAGCAGCATACTCAGGAGTGAACCATCGTTGTCTATTTGGTCTCTGCTGGAATTTTTTTAGAGGGGATAAAACATCCAATACCAAAGATTAACAGGTTGGATATATCAGAGGTGATACAGTACACATTTTTCCATAAAATGGAATGCAGAGATATTTCTGTGAGGAAGTATCTAAAGCTATCCCAATAAGCCCTTGAGTATCGGTACACTCTACGATGGAAAGGAACATCAGAGGTCTTCCTGAGCTTAGAGTTGATCTAGATGGAGGCAACCGAGTGATGTGAAGATCCCAGAGGAGGTAGAACAGTAGATGAACACTGTTCAGAGCAGGTTGTCAGGAAAAGATCAAGAAGGCTTACAAAATGTCAGCATAAGGTATGCAAGTGGGTTTGTCGACAATCTGAGTCGGCTCATAGGTGAGGGAAAAGTCATAACAAAACCTTCCTTTATCATCAGTTTTTAGTAGAATAGACTAGTCATTCAACATTGTGGACATTAAAGTCCCACAGATGTGGATGTTGGCAGAACGATGAACAGACAGGATCTTGCCAATTTTTTCAAAGATTCTTTTGAAGATAGTAACTCTTTTGTTGTGGGGACAATAAAAGGGCAAAGATGAACAAGGTGCTGTGTACAAAGACTACATGGAAACACATAAATGGTAACTCTGGATTCTTATTGGAGATGTCACTACCACATAGAAAGCCGTCCCTGATGTAGGCACCGATTTCATTTCCATGGGGGTCTTGGGAGTCATGCTTTGAAATCATTTCGGAATAACCTGTAATTCTGAAGTGTTTGATAGAACTTGCACAGGAACATCAAGTCGGGTCAGGTCTCCTGTAAATAGATTTCAACCTCTGGAAGGTTGGAATGCAGACCCTTGATGTTGGAAAAGGAGACCTAGTAGTAAGGGTTAATGTTGGCAGTTGAGGTACTCAGTTTGCACTAGTACTTTGTTTTGAAACTGTGAAAGAGGAAAGTCGATTTAGTTTTTTTATTATTAATGATCTAAGCAACAGCATCTGATTAGGTCATCAGTGAAAAAAGTTTCCATTGTAACAGCATTTCTAGACGGAATACTTTTTTGAGAAACTGAATCAAAATACATTAATTTATTGCAAAAAAACATGATGGAAGGCAGAAAAATAAACATTGGCTAGGCCAAATAAAATATTGATTTGTCAAATGTAATGCTATGTAGGTCTAAAGTTGAGAACCAGACTGGCTTTTTTTTATATATTAGATGTATATGTATTTGGAGCAAGCCTCTTGATTTGGGCACATTTAACTTTATAAATTTTATTTTACAGGAAAAGTTAATGAAAATTTCACTGTTGAAATCCCTTCAAAATGGATAATATCTAAAGAGTATTTGAAAAACAATGCTTTCCGAGTTTAAAAAAATAACTTTACAGCCAAAGTAATGAAATATTCACTCAGCTTATGAAAAAGAATTCTTGAATGAAAGAACATGCAAAGAAAATCCAGAAATATAAATTTCGCCCTTGAAGATGAAGACAGATCAGGGCGTTCAGTTGAGTTTGATGAAGCGCTCCTTCTGGTATCATTTAAAGAAAACCCTGCAGTATCAGTTAAAGAATTGGTAAAGTAGCTTTCCTTAAACCATACAACTGTTTATCATCATCTTCAACAATTTAGAAATGTTTCTAACTTTGGAAAATAAGTGACAAATGAACTTGTCTCCAGATCTCAACATGCAATTTTCTGGTTACCTTCAGACAATTCGTGAGGTATCCATTTTAAAGAAAAAGTCTATTCCACACGATAAATCAACTTGGATTTTTAAAACTAATCTATTCCACACGATATATCAACTCGGATTTTTAAAACTAATCTATTCCACACGATATATCAACTCGGATTTTTAAAACTAATCTATTCCACACGATATATCAACTCGGATTTTTAAAACTAATCTATTCCACACCATATATCAACTCGGATTTTTAAAACTAATCTATTCCACACGATATATCAACTCGGATTTTTAAAACGAATCTATTCCACACGATATATCAACTCGGATTTTTGAAACGAATCTATTCCACACCATATATCAACTCGGATTTTTAAAACGAATCTATTCCACACGATATATCAACTCGGATTTTTAAAACAAATCTATTCCACACCATATATCAACTCGGATTTTTAAAACGAATCTATTCAATACGATATATCAACTCAGATTTTTAAAACGAATCTATTCCACACGATATATCAACTAGGATTTTTAAAACGAATCTAATCCACACGATATATCAACTCGGATTTTTAAAACGAATCTAATCCACACGATATATCAACTCGGATTCTTAAAACGAATCTATTCCACACGATATATCGGATTTTTAAAATTAATCTATTCCACACGATATATCAACTCGGATTTTTAAAACAAATCTATTCAACACGATATATCAACTAGGATTTTTAAAACAAATCTATTCAACACGATATATCAACTCGGATTTTTAAAACGAATCTATTCCACACGATATATCAACTCGGATTTTTAAAACGAATCTATTCCACACGATATATCGGATTTTTAAAATGCATCTATTCAACACGATATATCAACTCGGATTTTTAAAACAAATCTATTCAACACGATATATCAACTCGGATTTTTAAAACGAATCTATTCAACAGGATATATCAACTCGGATTTTTAAAACTAATCTATTCCACACGATATATCAACTCGGATTTTTAAAACGAATCTATTCCACACGATATATCAACTCGGATTTTTAAAACGAATCTATTCCACACCATATATCAACTCGGATTTTTAAAACGAATCTATTCCACACCATATATCAACTCGGATTTTTAAAACTAATCTATTCCACACGATATATCAACTCGGATTTTTAAAACGAATCTATTCCACACGATATATCAACTCGGATTTTTGAAACGAATCTATTCCACACCATATATCAACTCGGATTTTTAAAACGAATCTATTCCACACGATATATCAACTCGGATTTTTAAAACAAATCTATTCCACACCATATATCAACTCGGATTTTTAAAACGAATCTATTCAATACGATATATCAACTCAGATTTTTAAAACGAATCTATTCCACACGATATATCAACTCGGATTTTTAAAACGAATCTAATCCACACGATATATCAACTCGGATTTTTAAAACGAATCTAATCCACACGATATATCAACTCGGATTCTTAAAACGAATCTATTCCACACGATATATCGGATTTTTAAAATTAATCTATTCCACACGATATATCAACTCGGATTTTTAAAACAAATCTATTCAACACGATATATCAACTAGGATTTTTAAAACAAATCTATTCAACACGATATATCAACTCGGATTTTTAAAACGAATCTATTCCACACGATATATCAACTCGGATTTTTAAAACGAATCTATTCCACACGATATATCGGATTTTTAAAATGCATCTATTCAACACGATATATCAACTCGGATTTTTAAAACAAATCTATTCAACACGATATATCAACTCGGATTTTTAAAACGAATCTATTCAACAGGATATATCAACTCGGATTTTTAAAACTAATCTATTCCACACGATATATCAACTCGGATTTTTAAAACGAATCTATTCCACACGATATATCAACTCGGATTTTTAAAACGAATCTATTCCACACCATATATCAACTCGGATTTTTAAAACGAATCTATTCCACACCATATATCAACTCGGATTTTTAAAACGAATCTATTCAATACGATATATCAACTCAGATTTTTAAAACGAATCTATTCCACACGATATATCAACTCGGATTTTTAAAACGAATCTAATCCACACGATATATCAACTCGGATTTTTAAAACGGATCTAATCCACACGATATATCAACTCGGATTCTTAAAACGAATCTATTCCACACGATATATCGGATTTTTAAAATGAATCTATTCCACACGATATATCAACTCGGATTTTTAAAACAAATCTATTCAACACGATATATCAACTCGGATTTTTAAAACGAATCTATTCCACACGATATATCAACTCGGATTTTTAAAACGAATCTATTCCACACGATATATTGGATTTTTAAAATGCATCTATTCAACACGATATATCAACTCGGATTTTTAAAACAAATCTATTCAACACGATATATCAACTCGGATTTTTAAAACTAATCTATTCCACACGATATATCAACTCAGATTTTTAAAACAAATCTATTCAACACGATATATCAACTCGGATTTTTAAAACGAATCTATTCCACACGATAAATCAACTCGGATTTTTAAAACGAATCTATTCCACACGATATATCAACTCGGATTTTTAAAACGAATCTATTCCACACGATATATCAACTCGGATTTTTAAAACGAATCTATTCCACACCATATATCAACTCGGATTTTTAAAACGAATCTATTCCACACCATATATCAACTCGGATTTTTAAAACGAATCTATTCAACACCATATATCAACTCGGATTTTTAAAACGAATCTATTCAACACCATATATCAACTCGGATTTTTAAAACGAATCTATTCAACACGATATATCAACTCGGATTTTTAAAACAAATCTATTCAACACGATATATCAACTCGGATTTTTAAAACGAATCTATTCAACACAATATATCAACTCGGATTTTTAAAACGAATCTATTCAACACAATATATCAACTCGGATTTTTAAAACTAATCTATTCAACACGATATATCAACTCAGATTTTAAAAACGAATCTATTCCACACGATATATCGGATTTTTAAAACGAATCTATTCCACAGGATATATCAACTCGGATTTTTAAAACTAATCTATTCCACACGATATATCAACTCGGATTTTTAAAACTAATCTATTCCACACGATATATCAACTCGGATTTTTAAAACGAATCTATTATACACGATATATCAACTCAGATTTTTAAAACTAATCTATTCCACAGGATATATCGGATTTTTAAAACTAATCTATTCCACACGATATATCAACTCGGATTTTTAAAACGAATCTATTCCACACGATATATCAACTTATATATATTTAAAACAAATGTATTCTATAGAATATATCAACTGATATATATTTAAAACAAATGTATTCTATAGAATATATCAACTTTTATATATTTAAAACAAATGTATTCTATAGAATATATCAACTTATATATATTTAAAACAAATGTATTCTATAGGATCTGTTAACTCATACAAATGTATAACCTAGTTTGATGGATGACATCATCCACTCTGCAGTTATTCTAATCTGTTTTAGTGATGTCATCTTTTAGTGATGTCATCCACTGTACATGGTTATTCTCACCTGCTCTAATGGATGACATCACAAAACAATGACAGAATCCAGTGTGAAAAGAGACAAGCAAGATTCACAGCTTTATAAGTATATAGATAGATGACCAGAAGTGACCGTCTTTAAATCCACAGATAACATGAATAAATGGTGTAGTTAGTAATTTGTTTTTAATTAAATTATGCTAATTTGACTGATTTATTAAAATCAGTTTCTTCTTTCTGTTAAACATTTGCTTGTACATGATGTAATAGACTACACACATGAAATCATAAAACTTAGAAGTAGAAAACAAAAGACAAGAGATTCCTACAAGCTGTGACATGAACCAAAAACAAATAAACCTGATTGAATGTTATTTGCTAAGGTAGAGCATAGCAGAGATGGATTTGAAAAATCAATTCAGAAAAGGTAATAATCAATAAATAATAGCAAGATCTTTTAATTGGAACAAGTATGAATGAGATATATAGAACTTGTTCATATATTTCAAATAAAAACATTTGTTTTAATCTGTGTTTCTTCACAACCACACTGCTATGAATAATTGGTAATTAATTAGATTAAGAGCGTATATTTATTTTACAGTAAAATAGCTATTTTTCCCCAAAAACAATTCATTTTGTACTAAAATCATGTCTTTTTTTTTTTTTTGGTAAAAAAAAATACTGAAAACATTAATTTCGGATGCTTTATTTGGTCTTTTGGCTAAGATCAAAGTGTAGTATCTGTTCCCCATAGACTGGTATTGTCTTGGCCTCCGGGGCTTGATTTACGCCGGTCTATGGGTCTGTCCTGTGCAGTTCTAGGAGGTCCACCCTCCCAGGCTTCGCCTCCCCTCTTTGGGGAGGAGTAAGTTTATTGCTTACTGTCTGAGGCGCCCCTACCGGGGAATGCCGACGGGGCTGCCCAGGCAATTTTTAATGGCCAGAGTGCTCACCTCTCGAGCGCTGGCTTTTAACCCCACTTTCTCGACCCAAGCTGTGGTCACATCTTACCTGTGGGAGTAAGATAAAACTGGCCTTGTGTCTAACTCCTGAGGAGGAGTAAATACCTGTAGTGCCTATCAGGGTTTCGAAGTCAGAGGGTTTGGAAGGAGTCAGAGTCAGACACATAAGAATGACAAGAGTTGAAGTCGGAGTCGGATTTTTTTAATCTCTGAAAAATCAACAGAGGGTCTGAATAAAAGACTTTAAAATAAAGAGTTGGAGTCAGATATTTTGGAATTCTAGGAGTTGGAGCTAGACCATCTGTCTCCGCAACCCTGGTGGCTATTACCGTAACAAAACCACTAAAATTAAACATGATGGCTTTTATTCTTCACCAAAATTTGGTAGGGGTGGATAACTCTAGTTAGTTCCGGCTTCGAAATATATCTATCTTTTGCTGGACGTCAATAACAGATCCGGAATTTACATTAGTAAACTAGGAAATTACTTTGAAAGATAAATCCCCGGTTCGTTGACTCTGAGTGATAGTACCTATCAGGGTCCTATGTATGGGTTAAATAATTTATTTACAAATAATATGCCTACGAACCAAATGAATCTACAATCAAATGTAAAACATTACTTTACAGCATAAATAAATATGTGAAGATATAAAGAATTTCAAGCAAAATGTCTGAACTCAGCATTAAATAACCCAAAAAGTGTTGATATGCCATAAAACAAAACAATAAAAAGCTATAGTCATAAACTCTGAGAATATTGGTGCATTTTTATAAAAAATGAGTTTTTTTTTTGTTTTTTGTTTTTTATTTTAAAATTTTCTGTATCAGACGACAGCAACACAAAACACTATTTTGATATGTGGACGTTTCTTGCTTCAACATTTACAGGCTACTCTAATTTTTTAAATTACGTCATTTTCAAATGAGAAAACGATCATAAATAATTTATTTTAACCTCGGATTTCTTATTTGTGAAGTTTTTCTCATTTATTTTTAAATAAAATATTTTATTTATTGTGTTTTTATGATCATTTTAATTTTATACTTTCCAAAATTACAAAAACTCTGAAAAGTTCTCCAATAAATAAAAGCCTACGAATACATATATGCTCCATGTAAATGCATAGAAAACTAATATTTTTAATGTGGTTATGTTAGCTAGTTGTAAATAATGGTTACTTTATGTTTAGTTTCACTTTGAGAATTCTCAAGGATTCACTGGCTGGTAGGGTTGGAGGCTAAATCGGCCAAATGTGGGAACACGGATATAGCAAACAGAAATCAGATGAGGAATTACATCAGAGAAGAAAAGAATATTTTAAACGATAATTCAGTTAGCGGCAAGAAACAAAGCTGAACAGAAATGAAAATGGGCTCTTAGAACAAATAAGGATCTCTCGTTCTCTTCCCTCCCCTCACCGTGTCTGTTAAATGTAAACCGCAAAAATAAAATGCAAGCTGTTTAAATACTAAAATATGGGAGTTGATTTTGTTATTCTAAAACACAGTTGAATATTATTTAACTAAAAGGCTTGATGAGTTTAATCTCAGTTGCTCAAGTCATTCGACTAGATGATCACAGAGGCCATCATGAGCTAAACGAGAAGAAATTCAGGTATGAAGTCGCAAATAGATCACAGCTACATCTAGTATCCAACAAAACCTGTTGATGTTTTTTATTCTTGAGTCACTAGTTATCAAGGTCAAAAGTCATTTGAGAATAAAGGTTAATGAGATGAAAAGATTGTCCGTTGAAAGATGAGTAACAATCAATGGGATGAATTAGGTTTGATTACTTATGGGGTGGTTTATGGCAAGTATTTGTTCACATTGGATTTGAAGACAGCTAATTTGCAGAGAAGCAGTGCTGTGGTAATGTGTTCCACAGATGAGAAGCCCTTGCAAAAAAGCTCTGCCCATGGGAATTCTGTCTGATGCTAGGCACATGAAGGAAGAGAGGAAAATCTTTTTCCGTTGTGGTAGAGACGAGTTCTTTGCTGCATCCTGTCTGGTGAGACTACTGTCGTTTTAACTTGTGTCTTATTTAAAATTTAAATATATGAAGGGTTCGAACGCAAAACGCGATAAATCCAATTCGTTGAAGTTGAGACCTTAAACAATAAAAACACGAATATATTAAATCTAGACTTCGAATGAAAGCTGATTTTAATTGAAATCAAAAAGAAATTAGTTTGCTATCATTATGTAACAAATAGTTTTGGGGTGTCGTCGAGTGTTGAGATGTAACACTTTTTGTAGGGACAGTTTCGTGAATTTCAAAATGGCGTTTATCGCGTTTTGCATTCAAACTCTTCATATATATATATATATACTTTTATGTAGAAGCTTCCAGAATTTTTGAAAATCGTTCTCAAACATTCTAAGTCACTGCAGAAGCAAGTAGTTTTGGTTCCGCCCGTTCAAGAAAAAAAAAAACAGAATTTTATTATCTTTTGTTGAAATCCTTTAAAGTAAAATCGTTGAGGAATAGCAGGAATATTTTATTTAGTTGCAAAATTTGACAGACTAGAACTTGTGAATTTCCATAGAACAAGAATAGGTGACATGTTCGATTGGACATGAATTTGGCGAAATTATGTCTCACTCGTTTTGCACTCTTACAGATGTGACAAGATGACCATCACGAATGATAAGCGGCAAGAGAACAAAAAATTGGCAATGAAAATACAAGTAAAGATTTAGAGGCAACAAAAAGAAATCAATGAAACCCATCAAACTAATGTAAATAGATTGCAATCATAAATTAAAATCATCATCAACATAGACCATTTAACAAATGATTAATTAGAATAGGGCAGACAGGATTATTAAAAGACTGAGATACAAATAGAAACTTAACATACGTTTTATTAGTTTTACTTAATTTTACAAAGACTTTTTTACTATTCTTATTGACAAATAAAAACAAAAGTTTAATAGTACTGTGATCTGTCCAAATTACAAAAAAATGGATTCGTAGATATGATTGTAGATTACCATCCTCCGCTAAATTACCCCCTCCCCCTAAAATTATTCTAACTTTTTAAGGCGATCATGCGTGAACACCCTGAAAGACTTGATGAAAAGAAGAAAAAAAAAACAATTATTTTAGAATTTAAAGTGGAGGAAAATGTTTGTATATAAATTCAATGTAAAATGATCCCCATTTTTTCAGGAGAGTTTTAGGGCAGATAACTACATTCTTTTTTTGCCATGGGAGTTAACTCAGCTGCGTTGTTTTTTTTGTTTTTTTAGGCAATTAGTGTGGTTTTATGACTTTGCCACTCGGACTTAGTGTTAGTGGTAAAAGAATTTTGTTAAGTTCCCTAAAGAGATAGAATGGCCCGGAAATTGGGACACATCTATGTTAAATATATATACAACTGATCCCCTACTCTAAATTCTAAACTGTTTGTTTTTCTATCTTTCTGTTTTCTACGGTGTTAACACGTAATCGCCTAAAAAAGCAGAATGTCATTTTTTCGGGGGGGGGGGGGGGGTATTAACAGAGGGTGTTAATCTGCAAATTTACCCATATTTAATTCTCTTTTTAAATCTTGTTTTTTTTTCTTTTTTTAACTATACGTCCTTTTTTATTTAATTTTAAGCAATTGATTTCAGTTGTGTTTACTTTTCGTGAAAATTAAATAAATAACTTAAAAATTATCTAATTAAATACCTTATTTTTATTGTATGAATAAAAAATATTAAAAGTTTTGATTATAGTGGATTAACCCCCCCCCCCCTTCCCCCGATAAAATGAGATTCTAATTTTTTAAGCAATTACGTGTAAATACCCTTTAAAAAACTGACGGAAAGAGAAACAACAAAAAAATCTTTTAAAATTTAGAGTGTGGGATCAGTTTCGCATATAAATTTAATGTAAAATGATTCTCCATTTTCAGGCCATTCTAGGGTGTTATGGCAGTTAACTTTCTTTTGCCATGCAAAAAATAACGCACAGAATAAATCTCTAATGCATTGGAGATGAATTCTGTGCGTTATTTTTTTTTGCATTCTTGTGACGATTGCATGTAGTTTCACGACCTTGCCAGTCGAACTTGGGGTTAGTGTTAAAAATATATATTAGTTAACTGCCTTAATAATTTAGAATGAACCTAAAAAGAAGAATCTCATTTTTGAAGGGCGGGGGGGGGGTGTAATTTAGCTGAGGGTGTTAATCTACAAATTTACCAAAGTTCGTTGTTAAAATTATGAAATTCTCTGTGCAAAAAATTTTATTTTTAATTAACTCCCCCTCCCTTTTCCAATTAATTACTGCCCAGAGGGCAATGGGATTTCAAAAGCGAATGCCCGAGAATTTGAGCACTTTGGCCTACAAAAAATGCCTGGGCAGCCTCGTTGGCATTCCACAGTAGGAGTGCCTCAGGCAGTAAGCAATAAACTTACTCCTCCCCAAAGAGGGGAGGCAAAGCCTGGGAGGGTGGACCTCCTAGAACTGCACAGGACAAACACATAGACCGACGTAAATCAAGCCCCGAAAGGCAAGACAATACCGGTCTATGTGGTGCAGTATCCATCGGAACAGATACTACACTTTGATCCCAGCCAAAAGTCAACCATCAACCTTTCAGGTGCATCTTTTCGAACTTGTCAGAAAAAAAAAAAAAAAAAATTTTTAATAATAATTCTGAAGTAATAACTAATAATACTACACATACAGACAAGATTAGGGTGAAAGCTCCCAAAATTCATACAAGAATTGTTCACATGGACCCATGGCTTAATAGTTAAAAGCGTTGTTTAACAATCAGTTCTAAACGACTGTCTTCTGAAGGTTGCTGGTTCAATCCTTATTACACGCAATAATAATAATAAATCAACACTTCTACCGGTCATTGGCTTCTTGAGTTAGTAGATGTAGAACAGTTAAGGTAGCAGGTTCAGTTCACAGGGAAAGGCAAAGGAAAACATAGAAGGAATTAAAAAATAGACTTGAGAAAAAAAGGGATAAAGACCTGGCAGAGATAGGTTTGTTTGGAAGTCGATTTCTTACAGCCTTTAACGCATACCAGTGTGTAAAACGAACGTTAAACCGAATATGATGAGGATAGACAGAATAAGAACAATCTACCCCCCCCATTCATGACTTAAAGAAAGAGTTCAGTTCAAAATTCGATATAGGTTCTCACGTTGAAAAAAATGCACCTGAAGAAGATCAGAGATTAGATTGACTGAAACGTTGTGAATAACCAAGATGGCGGCTCTGCTCGCCGAAACAAGGAAGCGCGGAAAATACAGCTCGCTCACTGACCGTTTCGTCTTCCAACCAATTTCAGTGGAAACGTCGGGTGTGCTTGGCCACGAGACTGTTAAATTTTTTCAGGACATTGGACGGAGGATTTCAACGTCTAGGCACGAGCCCCGTGAGTCAGCCTGGTTGTTCCAACGCATCTCCCTGGATATCGTTCGTGGCAACGCTATGTCAGTAACGGCGGCGTCATTTCCATTCTAATCGTCATCTGTTGACTCTCTCTTTCTTTCTCTCCCCCTCTCTATCTACCAATGTCTGTATCTGTCTCTTTGCTTCTCTTTCTCTCACATTATTGTTTAAAAAATAATATGTGTTGTGTATCTATAACAACATTGATTGTCGAAGAAAAACACGGCTGGAAAAAAAAAAAACAAGATGAGAATGGTAGTCCAAATAAGCCAAATTATCAGTCCTTATCTCAAAAATTCCAAAACAAATGCAAGTAAGAAACATCAATATACACAAATAGTTATTTAAACACGGAGAAAACATTATAAATTAAAAATACACCTGATGAAGACCTGAAAGCAGATCAGATGAAACATGGTAGGAATAGAAATAGAAAAGCTGATGTGGCTAATAGTTCAAAGAAAATCAAGGTAAATAAGGACAAACATGCAAGACGAAAGATGGTTTCAATATTAATTACTCTAGAAAATTCTTTTTTTAGGGGAATTTTTCATTGGAATTGTTTCTTTTTTTTAAATAGCTCTGTCATAAGAATTCTTACAAAAATGCTATCAAACAAATTGTTCATAATCATATTCAGTTTAACATCCATTTTACATGCTGGCATGTGTTGGACAGTTTTTAGAAATTGACTTCAATACTAACCTATCTCTGCCAGGTTTATATTTCTTTCTCTTAAGTTCATCCTTATCATTTCCTTCCCTGTTTTTCTTTGGTCTTTCCATCTCAACTGACCCTGCTACCTCAACTGTTCTACATCTACTAACCAAAGAATTCTCATCCATTCTTTCAAAGTGACTATACACACAACATCTTCTCACCAAACCTTCTATGCAAGCTGCAAACATTTAGACTATATAGTATAAAATGCAACCGATTTTCTTTGAAAGCAATTTCCTTAATTGAGGCAGGATTTTTATAGGCCAGATGCCCTTCCTGACACCAACACGGTGAGGGGATAGGACCAGTGTTTTTATCGAGACATCATCTACTAAGATTAAAGAGCACTTCATCTGCCCTTTTGGGTTTCTTGAAAATTTTACCCAACTAAATAAATAAGTGATTTCAAAAATGTAGATCAAGAAAACATCTAAAAATAGAATTTTTTAAAAAAAAAAGAGTAAAATAAAATAAAAAGCGATTCTTTTTTGTGTGTGTGTGTGGGGGGGGGGGGTATAGTACCGAAACTTCAAAGAAAATGATTTACAAATGTGTTCCAACAAAGATTATGTATAATTTAAAAGATGTTTGATCATACAAATTCAACAAATTTTGCCTATTATTATTTTAATCAATTTTTATTATGTCTTTTTATATCAGAGTTAAAATTCGTATTAATTTCTTTCTTGGCCTTTTGGCCAAGATCAAAGTGTAGTATTTGTTCCGATGGATACTACACCCTATAGACCGGTATCGTCTTGGGCTGCGATTCTTGATTCCGACGGTCTGTGGATTTGTCCTGTGCAGTTCTAGGAGGTCCACCCTCCCAGGCTTTGCCTTCCCTCCTCTCTTTGGGGTGGAGTAAGTTTATCGCTTACCGCCTGAGACGCCTTTACCAGGGAATACCGACAGGGCTGCGCAGGCATTTTTTGTAGGCCAGAGTGCTCATCTTCTCGGGCGCTGGCTTTTCAAATCCCACTTTCCCGACCTTGTGTCACATCTTACCGTTGTGGGAGAAAGATAAATCAAAAAAATAAAATACATGCTTTATATGCAAATATTTTTTTTAATGTATTAAACATATTCCTTTATTACTGAGAATATTTATTTACAAAAAGCATTTCACAAGAATCCTTTATCAATTTTAAAGTTTCTACTCGATTCAAAACAACTAAATGCGATCTAAAAGCATTTAAGCTAAGATAGGTTTCCCTTTTATTTTTAATAGCTGACCTTGATTTGATTTAATCACTAATTCCATAAACAAGTCAAATCAGCAATCGTCGTCTGCTTATATTTACTCAAAACAATGTAAACAAACATAGAATCAGATTTTTAGTCATAAAAAAAAAAGAAAATGTAACTTTTGTGTCTTTTTAGCTTCTAAATTTAAATGATAGATTTCAGCTTTTAGTAGAACTACAGTGGAAATGTTCCCAAGCTCACAGAATATTGAAACAGTTTAAAACCTGCTTGAGTATATCTTTCCTATTGAATCGTTTCTCTTGAAAGCAAAAGGCAATTTTTTTAAAAAGTTTCTATTTAAAGCAATATTGCTCAAGGGAAGATTATACCCGGGCAGTATAGGGAGATGCGTGCAAGAGAGGAGACTTCGTTGGTATGATAATGTTGAAAGAAAAGATGAAACTTCTTGGGTTAGTAGATGTCGAACAGTTGAGATAGCAGGATCAGTTGGCAGAGGGAAGGCCAAGGAAAACATGGAAGGAAGTGATAAGAATGAACTTGAGAAAGAGGTATAAATAAAGACCTGATAGAGATAGGTTAGTTTGGAAATCAATTTCTAAAAGCTGTCCAACACATGCCAGCATGTAAAATGGATGTTAAACCGAATATGATGATGATAATTATGATGATGAATTATGATAAAAGATCTTAGTGTTTATTTAGTCATTGCAAAATGTTATCTTTAATAATATTTCAAGAAAGTAAAAAGTGTAGTTCTATCTTCATAAAGACCAAGCAGAGTTATTTCACCATGGACAATTTCTATGGCTATGGATGTCGCTGCCCCCCCCCCCTCCAAACAAAAGATGGGGAATCAGGAATAAGCAGGAGTTAGAGTCAAGCCTTTTTTAAGATACCCCAGCATCTGAACATTTATTTGAGCTTGACTAGAAACCAAAATGGTTGTACTGTAGAGCATCGTATTTTAAGTTTAAGCATCAATGGGCAAAAATTGCTTCACACTTGAAAGAATATTTTCTAAGAAAAATCTTAATTCTACTATACTGTTACTATACTGTTCAATAAGTCGCGTGTTATAATAATGTTCAAATTCAAACAACAAAATCAGGAAGTGTTCACGGGATATCTGTTTGAGTACAAGTGCAACTGTTTTGCTTTCTACTATTTACCTCTTGCTCTTATATGGAATGCATCTTCATAGGATTTCTATTTTTTTTTTTGTATTGATTTTTTTTTTTAGTTTTTCTTTTCGGTCATCAATTCATCTAGTGACGAATTTGATGTTAAAGTGGCCGTCCATCAAGGATCTGTCTTAAGTCCCCTTCTATTCATCATTGTACTCGAGGCTCTATCACTGGAATTTCATACTGGCTGCCCATGGGAGATCCTATATGCCAACGACCTGGAGATCATTGATACTTCACTTCAATCACTCCAGGAACGTCTGGATAGATGGAAATGTAGCACGGAGGAGAAGAGTCTCAGAGTCAACATGGGTAAAACCAAGGTCATGATCACTGGTCCCAAGCTCAGCTTACTGATGAAAACATAAAAACACCAATGTGCCATATGTCTAAAAGGAACAGGCAACAACTGCACCTACTGTTCAGGATGGGTCTACAAAAAATGCAATTGCATAAAGGGCTCCCTCAGATCAGATCCTCACTCAGTGTTTGCATTGCACCGGCGCAGCGAGACCAATACATGGCAGACCACTGACAAGGGTGGATACTGGTGACGGAATTCTGTTACCTCGGAGATGTGCTGTCATCGAGTGGAGGCTGTGAACTCGCAGCAGTTACACGTTGCAAGTCTGCTTGGAGACAGTTTAGAGAGATGCTGCCAGTTCTGACAAACAGACACCTGCCAGCAGCTACGAGAGGTTGTATATACTCATGTGTCAGAAATGTACTGGTGTATGGCTCCGAAACCTGGGCTGTCTCTGCCGGCACACTAAAGAAACTGCACCGTAATGACAAAGCAATGGTGAGATAGATTTGTATGGCGAGGCCTGAACAGAGCATGGGTCTCTGCTCACGCAGGTCAACTTGGAAAGCTTTGCAGACATCATGCAGAAGAGCAGACTGCATTGGTTGGGGCACGTTGAACGCAGCAATGACAGGATTGCTAAAGCCCGACAGAAAAGACCACCTCTGGCAGACCGAAGTTGTCTTGAGAGGACGTGATCAAACCTGATAGGAGAGTCTTGGGTATGGATTCCGTTGGGCCTCACCAAAAACAAGAATGGAGGGGAAGACTTAGATCGAGACTGAACAATCAGGTCCCATCCTCATCAGAGGATTAATTGTGGCCTGATTCAGCAAATAAACCGGTTGATGATGAATTCATAACACTTCTGCTCATTCGCCATGGCATCTAAGAAGAATGTTGAGACCACAAAGTAAAGATTGTAAAAGCAACAATTCAAGTTAGAAAAAAACAAATTAGTATCACCGAACAGGAGAGAAGGTTCAAGTCTCAAACAATGGCTTTATTTGTTCTCTTCATTGTTTGTATCTAATATCACAATTCCCAGTGTTTTATACATCGATTGAAGCATTTATCGATGTTATTTTTACTTGGGAGTTGATATAGGAGGTTATATTCAATTTATATTATTCATTATCTGAATAATTGTTCTTGAATTAAAACTTTTAGGAATTTGAACGACTTCCAGGAACAATTTAAGTTTCAGTTCTAAGGTATTATATTGCATATATTAAACTATTTTCACGATAAAAGATGATTACAGATTCTCACCTATATTTAATTACTTCAATTCAACAAAACAAAAAAATCTGATAAAGTATCGTGAAATAATATCAAAGAGAATTTAAAGTACATCTTCAAGTTAATTCAAACAATATGATGAAATAATAGAAAGAAGACGACCAGAGTCCAAAGTACAAAGAACAAAAATACGATAAAAATACACCCATTTTTTTTTTTTAAAGTGAACAGAAAAAAACTTTTTTTAACTTGTCTAAAACTAAAGTGATGGTGCATGCCACTTGGTTACAATCTCTAAAGGACTCTGGTCGGTATACTTGTCCTGTGTGCCAGAAGGGTGTTCGATGCAATATGATACAGTGTAGCTCGTGCCAATTATGAGTCCACAAAAAATGTAGAGACTTGAAGGGTAAGTTAGCTCCAACCCCAACTTCGAGTGCAAAAGATAAGAGAGGCAAGCCCTACTGATGGTCGTCCTCATAAAGAGATGGTATTAGATGACAACACTTTGGAGGTAGTAGACTCTTTCTGCTACCTAGGGGATATGCTGAGCGCAAGGGGTGAATCTAAATTCAATACAAGCATAAGAGTGAAAGCAGTATAGTGACATTTTGTGAACTGTTGCCTCTAATAACATCATGAGCAGTTCTCCTCTACATCCGGAATAAGTTGCATAGAAGATGTGCTAAGAAGGTCATCTTATATGGCAGCGAATACTGGGCCCTCTGGCCACATTGCAACACAATGACAGAATCATAATCAGATGGATCTGCAATGTGAAATCTGACCAAACTCAACACATTAGGTTGGCCGATTTACTGAAAGCACTACATCTGCCCAGAATTGAGGTTATCCTAAGGATGAATCGGTTACCCTGTGGAGAGTTCATCGTCCTGGATAAACCGTTGCAAAAACATGAATGTCTTGAATCCAAGGAAGGTTGGACAACCAACGAAAACTTAAAAGCAAGTGATTGGACAAGACCATATAGAGAGGAGTTTTTGAGACAGTTAACCTGCTGAAGTGTGAGGACTGAAGAGGAGCTAGTGAAATCTCAAAAAACGTCTGACCTCTGAATAAGGGAAAAGTGATATTAAATGAATAGAGAGGGTGATTAGCTAAACATAATACTCAACTAATATTTATATTCATTATGTTGTGGAATTCTTTAAAATCGAATTCATAGAATTTCAACTTCAAGAACAAATACTTGTAGTAGTTTCTCCTTATTTGGAGTTGATTTGGTTTGTCTGTTTTACAGTATATTAACCATTTTTCTGGTTACTTAATGTAAAAGCACAGTACTTATTATAATGGATTTAGTGAATACAATTGAAGACAAGTTACTATTTTACTCTTAGCTGAGGGGGGAATTGCTGATGCATACCTTACCCAACAATGTAAGTGTGGAACACAGCCGCAAGGATTTGAACTTGGCATAGCTGATTACATAGTCCATAACCGTATCTATTAGGCTAATCACATACTCCGCCACCTTATTTTTATTTTGAGCAATGCTTTACAAGGGGATTGATAGAATTTCACTTTCAAAACAAGAACAAATATTTTTAGTATTTTACAAATATAAATAGAAAAATGTTTAACTCATAAAATTTGAAATGCACAAAAACTAAACAACTAAAACATGTGTGGACCCTCTGCAGTTACCACAATTTAAATTAAAACAAACTTGGATTGGTTTTGAACTGATTTTTTAATATTTGCAAACAATTGCTTTTTTTGTTTAAATATCATTTTACGGTTTGATTTTCAGAACCATGGAGGCAAACCAGAGTTGGTCGACAATAGTCGTACTCTTACCCAGTAGATGGTTGAGTAATACAGACGTCTATTTAGAGCACTTGTAAGGAGAACGTGTGAACACAGCTAAAGGAGCGAGGGGTGGGGGGGGGGGCATATTCAGTACGGATAACGATGTCAATTTTTGAATTTCGGCTTACTTAAAAAATTCCCTTGTTGTGGTAGTTTGGTAGTTTTGTTTTACGGCATATCAACCCTTTTTGGGTTATTTAATGCCGAATCTGGTCATTATAGTAAAAGTTTTTATGCTTCAAGTTCTTTATATCTTCAAATGTTTAATCATCGTTTTTGGTTTGGTAGTTTTGTTTTACGGCATATCAACCCTTTTTGGGTTATTTAATGCCGAATCTGGTCATTATAGTAAAAGTTTTTATGCTTCAAGTTCTTTATATCTTCAAATGTTTAATCATCGTTTTTGGTTTGGTAGTTTTGTTTTACGGCATATCAACCCTTTTTGGGTTATTTAATGCCGAATCTGGTCATTATAGTAAAAGATTTATGCTTCAAGTTCTAAAAATAAAATAAAAAAGGGGAGGGAGAAAGGGAGAGGGGCTGTTGTTTTTGTTTTTGGTTTTGTAGAACATAATTAAGTTTTACAAAAAAAAAAAAAAAAAAAAAACGTCAATGTAGGTGAATTTCGTCTCAGGGAGCCACAGGGCAGCCTGATCTGGTATCACCAGGTACTCTTATCCAGTAGATGGTTGAGTAATACAGACGTCTATTTAGAGCACTTGTAAGGAGAACGTGTGAACACAGCTAAAGAAACGGGGGGGGGGGGCATATTCAGTACGGATAACGATGTCAATTTTTGAATTTCGGCTTACTTCAAAAATTCCCTTGTTGTGTTAACATCGTCCCCAAATGAAGGCACATGGTGACAGATAAAAGCTGGCGGATGCACACACATATAACACAGTTGCAGAACAGCAACAAATGCAAGTGGGATTCAACATTGCGATCATCAATATCTCAACCATTAATAACAACTTGGACCCGTAATCACAACTTGGACCCGTAAAATCACAACTTTTGTTGGATTTGGAGGGAAGGGGGGGGGTTAATGAGTTTACTTTTAGATATTTGTGAAAAGATTATTTTTTCCTGATTTAAGGGGAATTTTTCAGCCATGCTCAGGAGAAAATCAGTTTTCCTAGGATCACCAGTAGATGCTTCATGAAAACTAGCAGACAACAACAAAAAACCTAAGTATAAACCCGTGTTTGCACACAAGATAGCAATTTATTTGCTAATAAGATCTCTTAACAATTAACATTTTTTTTTGCTTCTTTGTTAATGCATCCAATGACAAATGAATATATTCAGAGAGATATTGACAATTAGCTGAATCACCTATCTACACCAGATTATAACAATAATCACAAAAATGACATCCTGAAAGCTCTTAGCTTAGTAAAGAGAGCTTTACTGCATATAATATTAACAGCTTTTATTATTAATAGCTGAAGTACTCATACCAAGATGGGCGCATAATACTACGACAGTTCGGAGCAACTCAATATTTTGTGGTACTCATAAGCATTGGATGCACAAGTGCAGTGGAATTACAAGTAAAGTAGGTTGAGAGATGATAACCAATTAGTGGGCAAGAAGTGTAAAACAATAGAGATGGATGAGAACTCAGATGTGGAGATAGTATATTTGGATGTTGAGGTTGTCCAGAAGTTTTGATATGTTGGTGATACCATTTGAGCAAACGGAGGAGTTGGTGCTAGCGTGATTGCAAGAGTTAAGAGTGGGTGGAGTAAGTTCAGGGAACTTTTACCATTACTAACCAGCAGAGCATTACCACTGTTGACCAAGGGAAAGAACTATCAGGTATGTGTACGCAATGTAATGATGTATGGAAGTGAAAGTATATTTGAATGGTGAGGCTATTGAAAGTGAAGGTTGAGGATATGTGTTGCATGGAGAGAAATGATATGAGAATCATATGATGGATGTGTAATGTGAGTCTTGAAGCCTGGCCTAGATCTGATAATGTTAGAGGAAGATTAAATCTGTATAGTCTAGGGAGATGTGTGTAGAACAAGAGACTTTGTTAGTATGGTCACATTGAAAGCCTGGATGAGAACAGTTGAGGCAGCAGGGTCAGTTGTCAGGGGAAGATAAAGGAAAATATGCCAGGAAGTGATAAGGATGGATTTGAGAGAAAGAAGGATAGACCTGACCAAAGATAGTCAATTTCTAAAAACTGTCCAACACATGCCAGCATGTAAAACAGATGTTAAACCGAATATGATGATGATGATGATGATGATGATGATGACCTTTTGAATTCTTTAATAACTGCAAGAGAATTGGAGCCTGAAAATATTGTAAATGACTAAAAGTTTGGGACCAAACTGGAAATGAATGATGTCTACCCTTACATACAGGTAGACAAAGAAGTCTTTGGATCGTTCTCAACCCTGATCGATCAATTGTCTGACCTAAACATTGTTGAAATTTAGAAAAAATTCAAGAATCAATAAAACTTTATTAGATTTGCTTGTAGTTTGAATTTCATTAAATTTTTTAGATATTTTCAGTGAAAGATTTAAGCTTTGCTAGAAACTATTTTATAAGAAAAAAGTGATTATGTATATATATATATATATATATGAGAAAGGAAGGATGAGAGTAATCTGACGTAATGGGAAATGAAAAAGGAAAAACCAAGAGATATTTTTATATATTCATCAACGTTTCGTCTTTATTTGTAAGACTTCCTCAGGATGATAATTTTAAGAAACATGTCATGCAAGTACATGAAAATATTGGGTTGACAAGAAAAATATTTCGATGTACTTGCATGACATGTTTCTTAAAATTATCATCCTGAGGAAGTCTTACAAATAAAGACGAAACGTTGATGAATATATAAAAAATATCTCTTGATTTTTCCTTTTTCATTTCCCATATATATATATATATATATATATATATATATAGCCTATGTTACCAGTGTTGATAGAGTTCTGGAGTTATAGTGCAGGCATACAGAGATAATAGATCAACCCTTTCTTATATAAATTTGATATGTAACTGAACTAAGTTAAAAGATTTAAATTTTGATTTTACAAAAAAATGTACTTTTTTAAAGCAGAAATTAAACGTTTCTTTGTGAAAAATAAAAGGTTTGCGATTATACAACTTGCAAAGAAAAAACATTTACATGCATTTTGCAAAAATTGGTGGACAAACCAGAATTAAGTTTTTGGTGAGATCTTTTACATCATTCGACAAAAAAATAACTTCACAAGATATAAACCTGACCACAAGTACATTGGCAGTTGACTTCTTATCTCTATGGAGAAATAAGTGTTCCTGTTAAAAAGTAAATATTGTTCTTTGGTAATTTTGTTTTACGGCATATCAACCCTTTTTAAGTTATTTAATGCCAAATACGGTCATTTTGGTAAAAGCTTTTATGTTTCAAGTTCTATATATCTTCAAATATTTATTCATGGTGTTTCGTTTGGTTGTTTAATTTTACGGCATATCAACCCTTTTCGGTTTATTTAATGGCGAATCCAGTCATTTTGGTAGAAGATTTTGTGCTTCAAGTTCTATATATCTTCAAATATTTATCCATGGTTTGGTTGTTTTGTAGAAGAAAATTGGGTACTTGTCCAGATATTGAACCTAATTTCCGTGACTGCCCGGCAGCAGCGAGCCGACAGCTAACGGAAGCGTCCGAGACCTGCCGAGTCGGCAGACGACAACAATATAAGACGATGAATATACGTAAAGAAAAAGAAATGCATATATTTTTATACAGAAAATGAAATAAATGAACAAACCCATAGCTGAAATAAATAAACTTTTTTTTATTATTATTTTTTAACCATTTTTTTTAAACTTTTGTAGAAACGCTAACATAATAAACTGTTTTTTTTTTTACTTTAAAACGCGAAAATAATAGAAACTGTTTTTTTTTTTTAAACTTTTTTAAACCATTCTTTTTTGTAACTAAAAAAAACAGTTTATTATTATAAACTGTTTTTTTTTTTTAACTTTTAAACTCTAAAATAATAAAAACTTTCTTTTTTTTTGCAATTACGCATTGTTTTTGTTTCATTATTTTAGCTTTTTTAGGAGGGTTTTTCGTCTGGGGTTTCGCGCTAGATGTTCGATGCACACCTCCCGCAGAAAATTTTTCCAGTCCACTTGCGTGGTTCGAGACAGTACGCCGCATTCTTTTAGTAAGTTTTTACCGGTCGCCATATCCTGGGACCATAGGTAGATCATCTTTAGAATGGTCGAAATTTCTAGTTTTGACCGTGAAAAAACGTCCCCGATCACAACGAAATCCAAGCCCGACATTCCTGGGTGGGGCATCTCCATGCATATTTCTCCGTCACAGTCTTTCGCGGTGCTAGCCGGCAAAGTCGGCCGCCGCTGCATCGCATAACTTTTGCCAAAAGTTAATGCACTGCTCCGGAGAGCCAATTGTACGACACAGCACTTCGAAATTCATTTTCTACAATTGGCAAGCGTCTCTCCTTCAAATCGCTATCGGCTGCTTGACGCCAGTCTCGTTTTCGATTCGGCAGGTCTCGGACGCTTCCGTTAGCTGTCGGCTCGCTGCTGCCGGGCAGTCACGGAAATTAGGTTCAATATCTGGACAAGTACCGAAAATTGTTGTTTTTGTTTTTGCAGAACATGATTGAATTTTGCAAAGAAGAAAGGACAAAAACAATAACATCAATGTTTGCTGCATTTTTGGTCAGGAAGCCAGTATCTTCGCACAGCCTGTTAAAAAGTAAGATTAGATTGGTGAATGGTCAGTAGTTGATTTCACCGTAGATTGTGGTTCGATTCGTAATAGACGGTTGATGGTCTATGTTGTTTTAGACTGCTCGTCTTTAGTAAGATTGGTGGTTTGACTTGCAGTAAAACTGCGGTTCTTCATCGACCTCTAAGAACGTAAAGTCTTGAAATATAAATAAATAAAATCCATCCCAAGAGAAGCTGCTTGGTATGCATCACCGACACATAAAAATCTAAAAAGGACACAATAAACTCCCTATCTCAATTTTCCCCATGTTTGGTTGTGTGCAATTTTGTCTTAAAATATATATATATTTATCTATATCGTTGTTTAATTCAAGCAAATTATCTATATATATCGTTGTTTAATTCAAGCAAATTTTTAATCCTTAAAGATTAACTATCTCCAGGATGATAACCAGGGCTACAGAGTCTGAAGGTATAAGATCCAACTGACTCCTAAAATTCTAAAATATCTAACTCCTTATTGTAATGTCTTTTAATATTCAGTAATAATTTGAATGCTTTCAAAGAAAAAAAAGAAAATAACCGTTATTTTTATGAAAAAGAAATAGATTATTGGCAGCCAGCTTAAAGGGAGGTAAGAGGGGGTGTAGCCATAGGAAATGGGTTAATGACAGACAGAGAGAGAGAGCAAGAAGGTGACTATGCTGTACACTCTTCTCAGTTTTTATACATGATATTTTACTGTTATTTTTTAAGTAATGTTGCAGTTGGTTATTGGATAGTTTACCAGACTATTAACCAAGTGATTGTGGTTTCAAGTCGCCTCAGAGGTATACCATTTTTTTGTTTTTTTTACTAATGTTTTTATTTTTTTAATTATACTTGTATACATTTTAAATTTGCTTCTTTTTTTTCTTCTCCAATGTTTTAGCCTTCCAAAATGTTATCATTTCCTTTATTTTTACATTTGTTTGTTTATATTAATTGGTTGGGTCACATTGAGCGTAGCGATGGCTGGATTGCTAAAGTCCGACAGTTGAATGTGCCCGCAGAGAACATCACCACTGGCAGACCCAAGTTGACTTGGGAGGACGTAGTCAAACGTGATAGGAAGGCCATGGGTATGGATTCCATCAAGCCTTGCCAAAGACAGGAGTGGAGAGGAAGACTTAGATTTCGAGACTAGACAATCAGGCCCCACCCTCATCAGAGGATTAATTGTGGCCTGATTCAACAAATAAACCGGTTGATGATGATGAAAAATGACTGAATGACTATGTGACGCTTGAAAGGTATTGAAAAGCATTTGAACTGTCAAATAGGAAGTAATTTCTGAACAAATCCGAGGCCAGACTTTATTAACTAATAAAGTTAGAGTTATATAACAAGTTGGCTCAATGTAACAAACAATTCCCAGGCGATGCCAGGTAGGGACAGCTAGTAAGACGAAGAGGGGAGTCAGCTGGAAAATGTCCAACTCCTAAATCGGTTTTAATAAACAGACCACTAACAAACTTCTGATCATCTGTGATTATTTACTAAAATTTTCTCACTTAACTAGCAGGGCTATGCGGCGTTGTTTGGGAGCATGGATAAGAAAATAAAAAAGTTACGTCTTTCTCTCTCTTACTCTATATATCCTCAGTCATGTTACTTTTTGAATAAAACCCCCTTCCACCGACTGCATTTCTATCTCTTTCTCTCTCATTCATGCACAAAATTTGGTAACTCGTTCAATATAGAAAGGAAGAAGAGTTATCAGGAGCCAACTGCTTAACCTAGTTTCAGCGGGCTTGTTTTTTTTTTTACATTTACCAGTAAAAAATTAGTTTTTTTTGTTGTTTTTTTATTTATACAGAGTTTCTTTTCAATACAATAGATGTGAAACAGGTAAAAAAAAAAACATGTTATACATTATTCAATTAAATATTGAAAACAAAAATAGATTAACAGATGTTATCCAAAAATATAAAGTTTGATAAAAGCTTTAATCTTATCTAAAAGGTGAGAGAAGTTTGTTTAATCAGCTGATCAGACAGTAGTTATATAAACTGAAAAAGGGAAAATGTTCACTTATATTTATATATATATATATATATATATATATATAAATAATGCTTGTCCATGAATACTTCTGTTGTAAGATGTTATTGTAGGAAATAAATAACAAAAACAAGTCACTTACGCATAGCTGCAACTATTCGTGTTTTTTATTAAATCCTTCCGGTTTTATTGGACTTTTTTTGGAAGTATGATAGATATATTATGTTAAATATATAGTTTTATTTCTTTTTTCTTTTCCCATTGAACAAAGAAAAAGAAAACATAAACCGGTTGAGACCAATTTTTAAATAAGGCAATGTCATTTTTTGCACATGTTTTTAAAATAATGGCATTTCTCTACTAATTTTCATAATTCCATATTTAGTTGAAAAAAACGAGTTGGCAAAATTTTTTAATCCCACAATGGGAAAAGAAAAAAGAAATAAAACTATATATTTAACAATATATATCTATCATACTTCTAAAAGGAGGTCCAATCAAACAGGAATGGTTTAATAAATAAAACGATGACTTGTTTTTGTTATTTCCTGCAATAACATGCATATATATATATATATATATATATATATATATGGTCTAGCTGCACTGAAGAGTTGTGATACAGCGAAACAGTGTATGTGGATGACTATATGAAGCTCCCTCCCTGGGTAGAGCTTATTTGTAAGGATATCGTCAACTCCCATTAGCTCAAAGGCACAACTCATTAGGTAAAGCTAATTCGAGCTCCCGGCACTTGCAATGTTTACATTGAGATATTACTTACATTCAGTCAGTGTCATATGATAGCGCAGGGGTAGGATTGCCGACGGTTGAATTTCAATCCTTGAGGCACTAACTGGTCTAGCCGCACTGAAGAGCTGTGATACAGCGAAACAGTCTGTATGTGGATGACATATATATATATATACTTTTCTTTGGATACTTTTCACTTCATCGATTGCTGACGCATCTCACGATTGGACAACTTCTTCAATTCTTTCAATTCCTCGTATTTGGACTGTCACTCATTACCTGGATCAATCTTCAGTTAACCTTCTGGATATCTTTCCTGATTATGTTTTTTAAATTTTATGACTTGGATGGATTGTATATATTCAACAAAAAAGTATGTTTTTGGGTTGATATATTTGATGTTATATATTTTTATGTATTTTTCTATATATTTTTATATATTTTCAAAGTGTAATTTTATTACCTGTAGTAATACCACTGCGGTAATGGTCCTCTGAGGAGAAGAATTATCTTTGAAAACTCATGAGCTAAAGACGTTAAGATACTTTGCTTGAACTTTGAATTATAATAAATTTGATTGACACCTTATTTTATTACTTCATTTCATATTATAATATTAATGCTCTATCCAGTATATTGAGCTTCAGTTTTTATCCGGATGTTTCACTAATTATAAGATATTAGTTGACGCTTTATCTTTTGTTGGATTATTTTATATATATATATAGCATGTATTACGAGTTAGTTGAAAAAAAAAACAATAAAGTGCTTGATCCTAGGTTATACAAGAGCTAATACAAAGTATTTTATTTTAAAACTATACATTACAGTGTCTGTTGGATGTACCCGGGTTTCATCGAACTGGTCATGCAGGATCTAATATATATAATGGTTGGTAGAAACAGATCAACTTTTCATCACCATTAAGTAGGTGAAGACTCAGAGAAAAAAGCCTTTTTTCTCCAAGTTTTCGCTTACTGAAGAGTCAATCTGTTTCTACACGGGTACACCCAACAAACAGTAATGTATAATTTTGAAATAAAATACTAGAGAGAGAGAGAGAGAGAGAGAGACATAGATGAATGTAAACTGCTGCAGAAGGGAAAATGCTGTGGTTCTCATATTCATTGACTGAGTGCTTTTGAAAAAGTCATGCCAAAGGCAATTCTTGACACAGAGAAGACTTCAGCCATTATTAACTAAGGAAGAGTCTATCAGATATGTATACGCAGTGTGATGACGTATAGAAGTGAAACCATGCCAGTGAGAGTTGAGGATGTGTGTTGCATGGAGAGAAATGATATGAGTATGATAGGATGAATGTGTAGTGAGTCAGACAAGCTTAGATCTTATGATCTCAGAAGAAGATTAAATCTAGATTGTATAGGGAGATGTATACAAAACAGAACACTTTATTGGTTTGCTCACATTGAAAGAATGGATGAGAATGCTTGGTTTAGTAGATGTAGGTCAGTTGGTAGGGAATGGCCAAGGAAAAGATGGGAGAAGTGATAAGGTTGGATTTGAAAAAAAAGAATGGTAAATAAAGACCTGGACAGAGATAGGTTAGTTTGGAAATCAATTTCTAAAAGTCGTCCAACACATATCAGCATGTAAAACAGATGTTAAAATGATGATGATGATGATGATGATAAAATGATGTGATGATGATGATGATGATGTTAAAATGATGATGACGACAACACAAAATATAGAGAGAAATGGGCACAAAATAAGAAATCTATTTTTAACTATCAAACTTATAAACTGAAGTAAGAATTATAGTATTTTTAAAAGAGTAAACAGCAATTCTGTTTTTTAAAAAAAAAAAAATATTAGGCTAATTACATGACTACATTGTTCATTGTGAAATACTTGTTCAAATCAAAAAGTTCAATCATTAATCAAATGTTTCTGCAAAAAGTTAAGTCATGTTTATTCTTCCAATCAACACTAACACGTTTGAAGAACAGAATGATCACTATTTTCATTACAAGATTTGTAAATATGCATGTACCTTTGTCTGTACTACATTATCACCCTCCACACCCATTTGGAAAAATGAGATCATCGGAATGTCAAAGAAATTGTGGACTATCTGATGTCACTGACTGCTACAGATAAAAACTTGATCCATTTCAAAATAAATTAGTCCAAAATCGAATATTACATAAATTCAATTCTGTCTTTGCCTTGGACTTAAGCGTTGAAATCAGATTCTTTAACTTTTAAAAATTCAACAGACAATCAATAAAATAAGCCGTAGTCAGATATTTTGGAATCCTACGATTCTACGGTTTTTCTCCATTGCCTTATACCTCTCATTCATTCTGCAACCCTGCTTAAAGGTGACATTAGTTTTATTTAACGAATGTTTAGCTTATTTTTTTACAAAACTGAGTATTTATTTGAAAAAAGTTTTAATTGTTACAATAAATAAATTAATTCAAAAGATTCAAACGTTAGTTTTACTTATTTTAAAAATATTTTAAAAAGTATTTTTACAGTAAGAAAAAAAGAGATGGTAGGTAAACCACCATGGAATTTCTAAGGGATCCTGTTGTTAGTATCAAATAAATAAAAAATGATTTCATATCTTATAAAACACTATATTATAACCATTGTTATTATAACACACATTTAGATACATTATTTTCAGAAAATAGTACTAGTTTTACAAAAGAAATTTTAATATTTTAATTAATAGTTAAAAGTAATAAATTATTTGAAAACTAGCAAAAAAATGGAAGAAACCAAGAAAATTATTTGAAAAATAGCAAAAAAAATGGAAGAAACCAAGAAAATTATTTGAAAAATAGCAAAAAAATGGAAGAAACCAAGAAAATTATTTGAAAAATAGCAAAAAAAATGGAAGAAACCAAGAAAATTATTTGAAAAATAGCAAAAAAATGGAAGAAACCAAGAAAATTATTTGAAAAATAGCAAAAAAATGGAAGAAACCAAGAAAATTATTTGAAAAATAGCAAAAAAAATGGAAGAAACTAAGAATCACAACCCCCAGAAATAAATTGACCAGAAAGGATCGCAAAAATGGTTTTCAATATTCGTAAATAGAACTGCGGGTAATAATCATGAGGGATTTTTTTTTATCACTCTTCATGGAGCCCCTCCCCCCTGGTTTATTTCCACCTTGTTTTATCCCTGACTAGGTGTGGCCCAGTAAGACCTAGTTAGCTATCAATTTTATGTCCACCTGTTGTCTGTACATCTCGAAAGGTGACCTGCCCATCTATGTTTTGCCATTCGTATGATGGTGATGATGTCATTCACTCCAGTTTGCTGTCTGACCCAGGTGTTTCTTTTTCTATCATGTAAACTGATGCCAAGCATAATACATTCCATTTTGCATTGTGCCACTCAGCTTTTCTATCGCTGCATTATTAAGTGCTCATGTTTCTCTAGAATATGTCATAACAGGCGTGATCTATTCATTAAACACTTTCTGCTTAATGTTCATCGTGGATTTTCTATTTGTCAGGATGTCGTCTACTTTGGAAAAGGCTGTCTATTCAAGCGCAATTCACCGTTTGTAATTTGTGGGCAATAGTTAAATGTAAATAACCATCGAATAAGAAAAAAAAAAACATTTAATAGTTAATTAATGATCGTTCGTTTTACAAAGCAATATGCAAATTTAAGTAACCTTCGGGCGTCTGTTCATCTTCTTTTGTGAATAGGAAGTTGTCATTTTAATCTACTGTCGGCCTGAGATCAAAGTGTAGTATCTGTTCCGATGGATACTGCACTTCATGGATCGGTATTGTCTTGGCCTTCGGGGCTTGATTTACGCCGGTCTATCGGTCTGATCTGTCCTGTGCAGTTCTAGGATGTCCACCCTCCCAGGCTTTACCTCCCCTCTTTGGGGAGCAGTAAGTTAATTGCTTACTGCCTGAGGCGCCCCTACCGGGGAATGCCGACGGGGCTGCCCAGGCAATTTTTAATGGCCAAAGTGCTCACCTTCTCGAGCACTGGCTTTTCAAATCCCACTTTCCGACCTTGTGTCACATTCTACAGTGTGGGATGTAGATAAATAGCGGCCTTTTGGCTGAGATCAAAGTGTAGTATCTGTTCCGATGGATACTGCACGCCTGTCCTGTGCAGTTCTAGGAGGTCCACCCTCCCAGGCTTTGCCTCCCCCCTTTGAGGAGGAGTAAGTGTATTGCTTACTGTCTGAGGCGCCCCTACCGGGGAATGCCGACAGGGCTGCCCAGGCAATTTTTAAATGGCCAGAGTGCTCACCTCTCGAGCGCTGGCTTTTCAAACCCCACTTTCTCGACCCGATCTTGGGTCACATCTTACTTGTGGGAGTAAGATAAAACTGGCCTTGTGCCTAACTCCTGGCGAGGAGTAAATAAATGTCAATGCAATGACAAATGGCTCAACTTTATAAATATAGAAAAGATAAATTGTAAATATGTCAAGATTACACAAAAATCAATCCTTTTCTATTGAACAATATTTATGAAGGAAATGAAGATATTTTGAATAATATTTTTCATTTATTTGATCCTCTCTTTCCACTTTTGTTCGATGGTTGAACTTTGCCTCAGCAAGTAGCCATGACTTTGCCGACGTTTATTGTTGTTGGCTACCTACCTCTAGATTTGAAAAGAATACAAATGTTGTCTGAGTGACTATCAAATCTGTCCCAGAAGTGTCAAAGTCACTAATTAGAAAACCCAACATCAAAGCATCTTTATAAAGAGGTGTATCACCTGTCCCACCTGCTGCCACAGGTGTGTTAATTGTTGAGTGCAATTCGAAAAGGACCAAAGAAAATAAAAACGTTTCTTTAATAAAACCAATACAAAACTTTTGTTTTCTTGATCAACTACATTATTTATTTTCATTTTATTTCTATGTACTAATTATCAAGGACCAAAGGCTACTCGAGGATAAAGGTTAGCGAGTTTGTCAACACTTTGAGGATTGGTAATGATGATTGAAACTGGGGAGTATTTGATTATTTAAGAGAATGGCTCAACAAGAATTTGTTAACATTGGACTTGAAAATCACCATGTTGTAGTCAGCTGGGAAACAGCCCCATGGTATTGTATTCCACAGACGGGTAGTTCTTGGAAAGAAACTTTGCTCATGGAAATTCTGTTTAATTTTAGGTACATAGAGGGAGAAAGGAAAATTATTTACAGAGTTTTTGTAGTGAATGTTTTAGAAGGAAGAACCATAGATTGGAGCTCAGTCGAGTACCTACAATGGAAATCACGCTAGAGTAGAAAAAGATTAAAATGTCTCTCCTTTGAGAAAGAGGCTGTAGGGAAGAGAAGAGGCCATTCCTTACTCGATTTCTAAGTCGGTTTTGTACTCTATCAAGGCAGAAAAGGGTGCTCTGAGCAGCACAACCTCAGATGCAACAACAGTACCTCCCCATCTTAAGATGTATTTGACTCTTCTACAGGTAGAGGATTGCGTAACGAGTGAGGTACTTTCTGCAGCAGTAAAATGACCGGACCATTTTTATAGCAACCTTAGCAGCAGATCTGATGTAAGTCTTCCATTTCAGGTCTGGAGTGAAGGTTATAAAAACAGGGGGGTTTCCTCAAGGAGAGAGAGACATTCATTTTAATTGGAGTAAAGTAAGGACCCAAGCATTGGTGAAAGGAGAGAAGCTTGGTTTTAGACGTATTAAAAGTGACCAGCCACCTTTTTCTCTATTGCATTATGTGCTCCAGGTCGGAAGAGAGAAAATCAGAAAGATTTTGATCATTGTCTTCAAAGTGTTGCCATAGACTGTTGTGTCATCTGTATAAATGGCAATGAATAATCCTAGAATGTGATTTGGTAGATCATTGATGAAGATCAGGAAGAGGGTTGGGCCCAGAATGGATTCTTGAAACACGCCTCAATTTATCTAAATAATTATGAAAACAGTTTAAAATTAAACAAAATATGCTGTTTAGTGAATCATACATCGCTGACTGAGGACCTGGGTGTGCCGGGTTCAAATTCAGTTTGTTCCACAGAAACACTTTCATCAAAACCCACACCTGACCTTGTGTCTAACCTCTGGAGAGGAGGTAAATAAGATACTCCTATATAATAATATCCATGGTAAATCTAGTATGTAATCAGAATGTTTAGTGTGTGTGTGTGTGTGTTATATTAAAGTAGACATCACAACCACTATCATTATTTATTCTATTTTGATTTCATTTTAAAATTCATAAACTGCAACATATCTGTTAAGACATTCTTCTTGCATAACTAAAAATAATAAGTCTCTTTAGTTCTACATTATTATTATTATTAATTAGCATGAGTATATTTTATTTTGAGTCAGTTTCTTTCTGAAAATACTTATTCTGGAAAGGAAAACTTTCAGAGTGGAGACTTTTTCCTTTACTTAGATATTATTCTCACACATTAAAGGAAAGTAATCATGTCATGAGTTATTTCCCTTCAAAAATAAATATTTAAAAATCATTATATACTTTAGATATAACGAAGCGGACTGAGGACCTGGCTGTGCCGGGTTCAAATCCAGTTCGTTCCACAGAAACACTTTCATCAAAACCCACACCTGACCTTGTGTCTAACCTCTGGAGAGGAGGTAAATAAAATACATGCCTGAGGCACAAAAACTTAGGGATACAGTAAGCTCCCTTTCTGCACATCAACTTTTTCACAATGAGTTGGTGGAGTGCAATTTTGTATTAAAGCATTTTTTTTTTTAATTTTTTTTTTTTTTAATATGGTCAAAATAAGCAAATTTTCGCCCAGGGAATTCAAATTCATTCCCTCTCTCCAAATCAATCAATACCACACACACTTTTTAAAAACTTTCCTTAAGTTAAATCCTTCTGTTTTACAAACATTAAAAATTACAGATTTTAAATCTAACTCTTATGAAATCCTTGGTCTTAAAATGCACACTGGAAAAACCAAGGTCATGTTCAACAACTATGCTACAATAACACCAGTCATAGTGAAAGGTGAAAATGTTGAGGAAGTTGACAACTACATCTACCTAAATCTGGTTAGCCCCCCTCAGGGGGTCAAAGGGCCCCGAAATGGAAAAAATAACATTTTTTGCCCCATAACTTTTCATCCATCCATTCAATTTCTCTGAAACTTGGCCAAAATGTGGAGGCAATTGTTCCTAATAGAAAATAAGTATCGCTGACCTTGGAAAAAATCTGGTTCGTGCCCCCAGGGAGTCAAAAGCCCCCAAAATGGCAGAATTATTTAGATAAAGATTGATAATTTGGATTATTTGCACTACTGTTCTCATCTTAGATGTCATTCTTACAACGTTTCTATCAATGTAACCTTCGACCTTCAGGTATATTTTGTCGAACTCAGGAATCTACATGGAATTTCAAACTGAACCCTTTATTGAAATATTTATACATTGTCTCATTCCGTCAGCCATGACCGGATAGAAGTCTTAAGTAATTTGCAAACAGAAGAAACTTGTTCTTTTGCAAGCAATTTATTATGTATTTTTTTCTTGATTGCCCACAAGAGGACAATATTTTTATTTGTTCTGTTGCTACCTGGACTTAGGGTTAGGATTCCAGCCCTCTTTTTTATGTGGGGGAAGGAAGATTTCAAATGTGGGAGGATAAATTGGAATTAGGCACATTAACGAACAAAAAATAATATAGAAGAAGAAAGTGGGTGATGTTCTTTATCCGAAAAACGGTTTACAAATCAAAAACATGGGAAACCAAAGTGGCATCTGTAACCTCATTGTTCATTCGTATTTATCATCTGCATATCTCGGCCAATAAACCGGTTAATCAGAAGATGTGAAGAGTTCTACACTGAGCTCTACAAAACCAGGAGATCCGAAGATCAACCCTTTACAGACAGAGAGAGGGCTGCTACTCTACCCCCTCCAATACTAAAGTCCGAAGTACAGTCTGCAATCAAACGACTAAAGAGAGAT
The DNA here is from genome assembly GCA_963556195.1 of Sepiola atlantica. NCBI lineage: Eukaryota > Metazoa > Mollusca > Cephalopoda > Sepiida > Sepiolidae > Sepiola > Sepiola atlantica. The sequence goes on from OY744527.1 coordinate 123,302,206, forward strand.
AAATCTTCAGGTGAAGATGGAATTACGGCAGGAATTCTTCAAGATAGGGGTGAACCAATCGCAGAGAATTTCACCAGCCTATACAACAAATGCCTTAATAAAGGCAAAATTCCTAGCAACTGGAAGAATGCGTCAGTTACCATCATCCACAAAAAAGGGGACTTGAAAGATATTAAAAATTACAGGCCAATAAACTTACTTTCTGTTATTTACAAGATATTTTCCCAAATTCTCTTCAAAATGATGCAAAATACACTTGACAGTAACCTAGAGAACAAGCTGGTTTCGGACCAGGATTTTCCACCATGGACCACATTCAAGTTGTAAGCCATGAGCACAGTATACTACTTTGATTCGTCTTTGTCGATTATGAAAAAGCATTTGACTCCAACAAAGTCACCCTTATGTTCACAGCTTTGAAAAGTCGAGGAATTGACACTACTTACATCAACATGTATCAGGATCTTTACGACGGAGCGGTAGCAAATTTAAAACTCTGTCAGGATAGTGAAAAGATCAATATAGAAAGAGGTGCCAGACAAGGCGACAACAGTTCACCAAACCTCTTTACATCCTGCCTGCAAGATTCTGTGATCAATAAAATTAACTGGGAAGGCAGAGGTATCAATATAAATGGAGAATACCTTGCTCATCTAGAATTTACCGACGATATCATTGTCACAAGTCACACACCTAAAGAATTAGAAGGGATTCTTAACGACATTCATAATGCTAGCCATATAGTTGGTCTTAAAATGCACACTGGAAAAACCAAGGTCATGTTCAACAAATATTCCACAAAAGACCCAGTCATAGTGAAAGGTGAAAATGTCGAGGAAGTTGACAACTAAATCTACCTAGGGAAGATGGTGAGAAGTGACGCTGATATCATGCCTGAAATCAAATGGCAAATTGTGCTTGGATGGACAGCCTTTTCTAAAGTAGACAACATCACGAAGAGTAGAAAATCCATGGACATTAAGCAACAAGTGTTCAATGAATACATGATGCCTGTTATGACATATGGTAACGAAACATGGGCACTTAATAATTTAGCGATGGAAAAGCTAAGAGTGGCACAGTACAAAATGGCAGGCATTATGCTCGACATCAGTTGACATGATAGAAAAAGAAACACCTGGATCAGACAGAAAACTGGAGTAAACAATATCACTACCATACGAATGGCAAAACATAGATGGGCAGGTCACCTTTCAGATGTACAGACAACAGGTGGACATATAGAGCGACAGAATGGACCCCGAGGCAATGGAAAAAACCTAGAGGAAGGCCAAAAACGACCTCGATAGTCAACTAGGTCCTATTTGGCTATGCCTAGCCAGGAATAAAACAAGGTTGGTTCCTCCACCAGAAGTGAAATAAAAAGACCCTGATGATGATGATATCTCGGTCAAGTCCAGAATTTGTCATCAAACTCTGGAATTTCCGTTAAATTTTTGGAGGTCTATTCTGCACAAATATGGGTTTATTTTCCTTAAAGACTAATTAATTGAACTATTCAAAATATCTCTTTGTGACGTTATAAAAGATTTGCCCAATCTCTTCAAGTGGATGACGTCATACAATATGCACGGAAGCAAGCAAACAAGATAACACACAAGATCCAAAGATTGGAGGTTACATAGGTCGAAACGTTGTGAAAATAACAACCAAGATAAGAATGTTACTTCGAATAATAAAATAATCCAAATTTTAGTAGTATATACATTGCTCACAACATAATACAGTTAGTCTTTTAAATAATGGAAAATAAATTTTAAAAATTCCTAATTCAATTCAAACATTTCTTTTAATCGAATCTGCTTGTTCAAAGTATTAATGATGTCTGTTTCTTTCTTATACATTTTATAATCAAAACAAAAAAGATGACTTCATTATTCATTCGACCCAAATTCTAAATATAAACACATTTCAAGTGTAAACAATTCTAAAAGTGCTTAATAATTTGTTACCATTTCTCGTGTGTTTCTCGCCTCTACGTGACTTACACATTTTTATTATTATTTACTATTAATCGAATTTTTTGTTTAAATTAAGAATGTAACACTTTCGGGTATATGTTACGAGACTCAGCAGAGGCGCGAACGGGGTCCAAAAAAAGAACGAGAAAGGGTTTAAAAACATAAATTTGCAACAAGTGAAGTTGACCTACGACGAGAATAGATATTTTTCTACTTACCTATGTAATTTGTTTTTATTTTTACGTATTATAAATGGGTTTTCATTAGATGTAAAAAAAAAAATGTCTTGTTTTTTTTTCCAACGTTGTCACAAAAATCAATATGGCCGCTCCAGGTGCATTTGTTAGTAATTCCCCCCAAATCGGCCATGTTTGTTTTCGAAATTACGGTGTCAAAACTATTGATTTCTAATAAATAGCACTTCAAACGGGTTTAAAATACAAACAAATATCACATGCAAGTTTGAAACTAACTTTTACAGCTTACAGTTACTTTTATTTGTTGTAATTTGTTTTTTTTTGCGTTTTTACTCTGCTGAGTCTCGTAAAAGATTCCCACACTTTCTTTAAAAAGAAATCCTACTTACAAAATAATTTAATAACGAAATTGCCGCTTCTCTAGATTAGGACCCGAGTTAAAATCGACTTGGCATCGTTAGGGTTAGGGTTAGCTCGGGTACTAATCTGAAGAAGTACCACGAAATTTAATCCACCAGAATAGATTTCATTTTTTTATCAACAAGTCTATTATTTTGAACTTTTGTTAATAGTTGGGGGGGGGGGGGCGAGAATTAAGTTATTTTAATTCTTACAATTTCGCTGTTTGTTTGTTTTTTATCTTCTCCCACAGGATTCATAAACACTTTTTCGAGTTCACATCAGAAAAATGTATGGTGGACCAGTTATGCAAAAATAAATTCATTAGCATCTTTGTAATTTTCATTAATTTAATTAAAATTATATAAAATGTTAATCAATACTTCAGCTACATCCAATGAACAAACATGAAGAAAACATTTATATCTTTAGGATCTAAATTACTTAAATAAATAAACAAATAGTATTTAATGTTTTCAAATTGTTTGTTTTTTTCTATTTGCGGAATAATCAAACATAGCCTTTATTTTCAGAAACAAAAAAATATTTAATAAAATAAACTATTTTTTTAATACATGATTCAAGGATTCAGCAGGATTTCTTGTTTTGGTTTTTTCCACAAATTTCACTGACATAACAAAATCTAGAAAAAATAATTATGTCATTTAGCGTCTTCCATAGTTATAACTCAACCTTAATCGACTTGTTTGTTTATCGTATATATCAATGGTGATCCTATTTAAAATACTTAAGACAAGTTGTAAAACATTACGAGTGTAGAATCTTTGAATTTAAACAAGTATATGTATCTATTTTGTTTTCAAAAATAACAAAGAACTTGTTTGAAATTCAACTTTGTATATCTTAAAAAATCATAGTTTAAACAATCGTAACACAAACAACTCCTCCTTTTTTCTTTGATAAATACACATTGCCACATTATATTTAACGATTAAAGCGTTTACCTGGACTTCGCATATTGTATTGATGCTGCATACTGACGGCTGTACGAAGTGGCACGTCTTTAAAATGTGAAAGGGAGAGAGACTCGGCTCATTTATTTGTCACACTCTACGGTCGCCGTAGATATGACATTACGTGGAGATAAACGTGGACATTAGACGTACGACTACGCAGAAAAGAGATGAATACACGAAGGGCGGAAAAGCCAATCAGATTCATTCTTTCAAATGTAAATGGGAAAAGCGACTAATCAAAATAGACGACACATAAATTTGACGGAAGTTAATATTTCATGATTTTTTTTTTTTAATCTGTTTGTTTCTTTCATTTTGTACTTTTTTGTTTATTTTTTATTTATCTTTGTTACTTCCTTTAAATGAGTTTTATTTTATATTTATTTTAAATTAAATACATTCAATAAAATCTAAGTCTCGTGCTTAATGACCCAAGGGGCTTTCGAGATTTCTGACCGGATCAAAGTCTAGTATCTGTTCTTGCCGGTCTCAGGAGACCATTCTCCCGGGCATTATCACCTCCTTTTAAAGTTGCAAGGTATCACATATACTTATCTGGCAAGGGGCCGGTAATTGGCCAGTGGTAACAGGCACCTTCAAACTTACATGCGATCCAATACATGCAGAACACAAGGCCTTGTCATCTAGGCAACTGCCCAGTGCCCAAGTCCAGAACAGTCTCCCTGTCTATTAGGAGACTGCCTCGACAATGTATGCTGTCTTCCATTAATAATAGGCACAATGGTCCTATAAAACTCCAATTTGAATCACCCCCTGTATCCAACCATGAATTTTATCAAATTCCAGGAGTCCATGCTAAGCAAATTGTGGACAAGACTGGAGTCCTTAATAATCTTTTCCAGATCACAAACTGTTCCTGGAAATACTAGTAAGCTGCCAGCCAGGAAAATTAAACCTTAATGCCCGCCTATGCAGAGTCTCCAAATTCACATCACAGTTCTCTAACTGTGGTATGACTTTCACAAAGCTGAACGTGCCCGCGCTCAGTGAATATGCCTCAACGACCGGACATTTTAGCTCAGGAGTTGAAACCTTGACCGGCATAATTCTAGAGGTATTAAATGCCACAGGGATGCTAATAGAATCACCCTGTTTACCGCCAGCTAAATCAGCAAAACTCTCCATTACAACTGCCGAGAATACCTTCACATTAGCGGAATCCACATTAAAAAATGAAAAGTCCGCATTCTCGGCAGAGAGTCAAGCATATATCTGTTCGGTTAAAACCGACACAGAAGACAATCACACTACTATGTCAGGTTCTGTAGCACAGAAAAGGGGTCTAGACAAATCTTCCTGAGATTACTTATCAATAGCAAACTTTCTCCTTATTACAAGCTTACTGAACGATGAAGTGGCTAACATGATGTAGCTTTTCAAAGTGCTAGACAAAATCTAAGAAAATTAAGAAAGCAACTAAAATAAAGATGATTAAATCTCACACAGAATGACGTTCGCCATAATTATAATCAAAGGGAAATTATATAAAATTCCCTTTACAGCTAGCTGAAACATGTATGCATTAAACTGAGGTTTGTTTTATTTACTCCTCCCCAGGAGTTAGGCACAAGGCCAGTTTTATCTTACTCCCACAAGTAAGATGTGACCCAAGATCGGGTCGAGAAAGTGGGGTTTGAAAAGCCAGCGCTCGAGAGGTGAGCACTCTGGCCATTTAAAAATTGCCTGGGCAGCCCTGTCGGCATTCCCCGGTAGGGGCGCCTCAGACAGTAAGCAATAAACTTACTCCTCCCCAAAGAGGGGAGGCAAAGCCTGGGAGGGTGGACCTCCTAGAACTGCACAGGACAGGCGTGCAGTATCCATCGGAACAGATACTACACTTTGATCTTAGCCAAAAGGCCAAGAAGATTTGAAACCTAATTAAAGTGAGACAAATAAAAATTATGAGTCCCTACTTACTTGCCTCCCCACAAGTGAAAGGTTAGACACAAGGTCAGATTTAATGTGGTGGAAAAAAACAGCTCCTAAAAGAAGGGTGCACTGGATTAGGACCAAAATAATTTACCTCAGAAGGATTTTTCCTCCAATGACTGAGGATAAATGGTAAATTTTCCTCCAATGACTGAGGACAAAAGGTCATTCTTCTTCCAATGACTGAGGATAAAAGATAATTTTTCCTCCAGTGACTGACAGAAGGATTTAAAGAAAGCTAAAACTTAACTTAAATATTACAGCCAAATAGAGAGAGGGTTAAATGTCCCACGTGGTCAGCTCTAAAATAATTTAAATACCCAATTGCCAATTAGCCGGTTGGGAAAAACGGGAGGAAATATTTTTAATAAAAACCTCTTTTCTTAAAACTTAACCGCACTATAACTGGGGTAAAATAAAGTAACAATAGAGAAATTAATTTCTTGACAATTTCACGGCACAGAAATTACAGGGAAGAAAATTATCTCTCAAGAAAATTTAATGTTTAAAGCTAAGCTAACAGGAGAAAATATTTTTATTAAAACATCTTTTCTTTAAACCTGGCCCCTCTAGAAATGGAGAAAAATTGAGAAAAAAATTTCTCAATTATTCCGAAGTACACAAAAATCACAAGGAAGAAAAATATCTGTCAGGAAACTGTAATCCGATAATGGAATTAAATTAAATTTCCTTCGGTGTCACCACCATGAAAAATCTCACTTTCCACTGTTCACTGTCAACTGCTCACTTTTCACTGCTTACTGTTTACTTTCTGTTGCTCAGAAATCAACTGAGTATTTATTTACAAACGTATACACATTTATAAAATGTTGCACAAGGCCAAAAAATGGGAGGGGTTCGCTCTTCACTAACAAATTTAAGTAATCTAACATAGCTAGCTTCATTTAGGACGATGATTCACCAAAATACTGCATTTATACTACACATCCTTCTCCAATCACCAAAAGAATTGACGCTATGAAAATCCTACTTAACCCATGTATGTGAAATATGCAACGGGGAGGTATGGTAATAAAAATTATATGTACAAAATATATATATGAATATTATTTACGATGAAAAAATGCAAGTTAGCAAAAAGACCCTTCATTACTAAACTGTGGACGATACGCAGATTTGTCAGTTGAAATCGAAAATCGAAAAAAAAGAGTGATACTTTATTCGCTAACACCACCTTCGAAAATATCGAAGAGTGACCTGCATCTCTGGCAAATCAAGCGTTCTGTCACCTAGTTGGGGACAGGATTGGGGAGTAATCAACTAAATTGAAGAGAAAAAGGGGGGGGGGCCAAAGGACAAAAATAAAAGGGGGCATAATGAAATCATTCATACACTAGCTAAGTTATGAACTAAAATTAACAGAAAACATGTCTTCTAGTCAACGGGTCATAATCGATGTTCGTTTTTGTAACCCAATATCCTTTACCTAAGGTACATCTAAATACCACTCCAATCTAGCTCCAGTCACTCTACACAGTCGCACATGTCTCACCCACCTTTCAGCAAAATCTGCGTGAGTCTCACCCTCTCGGCCTTAATGTGGGCTTTCAGATAATATTTGAAAATCGCAATAAGGTCGAGAGAAGTGTAGGTCTCACATCCGTAGACTGCCTTCATGTGACTGTTCCATATCACGTCTCTCATAACGGCTAGTCTGCTTAAGAACACAAAACGTTTCTGCCTATCTGTTGTCAGAACTCAGTTGCTACATACATTGATAGGTTCCAGGTCAAAGGACGATACGTTAAGTATGTGAACCATGAGACCTGCAAGAAGCTTAATCAGCAGCACAACGATGTGGCAATAAAAGAAGGCCTGACTCACTGTCTCATCTTCGTCACCACATCTAACACAAGTCAGTAAATTCACCAAGCCAGCTGAATGAAGCTTCTTGCCGACCCAGAGTGCATTTCTTATCACCAGCGAGGCCAGAGTTGTCTCGTCATTATCAAAGCATCTTGACTCAACGCCCAAGGCTAGATTGAATGTAGCTCCCTCCTCGCCAAAGCGAGCCACTCAATCCTATCATCTCAAACGGTTCCCCTCACTATAACCCGATATAATGCCCTTCGGGACAACAGCAGGGTGTCAGAGAGGCTTTCTTTCACCCATAAGAAGAACTTCAAAGCGTGTCTACATTCGCGATAAAAGGAGCACTTGCCTCGGTGCAACCTGTGTGCCTCCCCCTCATCCAAGTGCACACTTTTTAAAGCCGGAAAGGCTTTCTTAGTGTCTTCCTTCCAGAAGCCATCGTTTCCCTCAGTTTGTGAACTCATTCGATACAGATAAAATAATCAAAGTGTCTGACGTCTAATCTCGACGTTTGGCATACCCAGACCACCTTCAGAAGGATGTAGATAACAAATCTCGCACCAGACCATGGTGGTCTTACCAAGCCACAAAAACTTGAAAAGAGCCCACTGCATTTCAAGCAGTGTATCCGACAGGAGTGGAAGTACTGATAGACGATATAGGATAATCAGATAAATGTGAGAGCAACACACCTCAGCTCTCCTCTTTGACGCTGTGGCCCGAATCGCTTTCAATACTTCCGACCAATTTTTCTCCAGCTGAAGATCAGGACTAAACCAGATGCCAAGAAGCTTGCAAGGTCCGTCAGTCCAGCTAAAAGATCCCAGGCACCAATGCGCAAGCCCACAGACTTGTCACAGTTAATTTTAGCCCCTGTTATCATTTCATACATTCTGATTCCTCTGTCGACGACACTAATCTCGGCACTGCTCGTTACAAGCGCAGTCAATTCGTCGGCAAAGGCGAAGTATTTTAACGTGGTGCAAGCCCCTGCCAAAGTAATCCCATTTAGGACCGGATTCACCCTTAGCCTGTGAATGAAAGGGTTCCAACACAAACACATAGAGTGTCAGTAAAAAGCGGACATCCCTGACAAAGAGATCTGGATAATATGAAGACCTCAGACCATTCACCTCCACCAGCACACCAGAGTTTGCATACAAAAGGTGAATCCAAGAGCGAAATTGCGGGTCAAAATCGGCCACAGACAAAACAGTCTACAAGTAACAATCGTCCACCCTATCGAATGCTTTGGACTGATCTAAATTGATCAGCACGGCTTCTGTGACGACTTTATCTATGATCAAGTGTATCAAATGCAAATTATCTTGAATGGTCTTTACAGCACAAGTTCAGGGCTGATTAGACCAGCCAAAACAAGCTGCAGTCGATTGGTTAAGATCTTTACCAAAATCTTTAACTCAGCATTTAGCATCGTTAAGGGCCCAAAATTATCTAACCCATCCCCACAATTTTTGTTTTTGCGTAAAAACTTCACTATACTGGGAATAGTCCCGTTCCTAAACCACGAGTTAAATAAAACTGTCAGCAAGGGAACAAAAATGTGTGACATCCTCAAATACACCTCGTAAGGCAAACCATCAATTCCAGGAGACTTGTTAAGGCCGACCCGCTTTAAGACTTCCTAAACTTCTTCCTCTGTTATGCAACCTTCGCACCTAGCTGCTTCAGTCGCCTCGAGATGAGAAAAGTCAGCTAAATAGGGGTCGAATTGTGCTAAAGACAGACCGGGTTCCCTGGTAAAAAGATCCTGGAAATGAGAATGAAACGCCACCAGAATACCTTCGTTTGTGGTCACGAGACGCCCATCCGGCAATGAGACACGTGCGATATGATGATCAGCAGCTTGTCGACGTTCCTCTGCATGCAATTCAGCAGCCATATTTGTTGGTTCCTTAGGCGTTCTCTTTAATTACTAAAGCTTGGTGTTCTTAGATAGCCAAGGAGGCCAGCTTCAGCTTAATTATAGTAACTTTAGCACTATCCCCCGCCTCCACCGCCCGACCTAATCTAGAATCTAGTGCCACTTTAGCTACCTTAGTTGTTAGATTGAGTCGTCGGCTAAAATCCGCAGTAAAGGACCTAATTACCTTCTTAAGGTGAACCCCCTTCCTGCTGTAAGGTTAGTAATAGCTGTTCCTGGTAGCCCTTCACATAAAACAACGAAGTGTTGAGCACCAATACCCAGCTAATCTAGGCCTAGGTCTATGTAAGTTTACATAGACCCAAACAAGTCTATGATCCGTGTAAACTATATTATGAAAACTTGAACATTCTAATAATTCTACGTCGACTCTCCTAATTAAGAACTGGTCAATATAACTCGAAAGTTGTACCGAACCGGAGCCGTGCCTAGATGTCCAAGTCCATGTTAATTCATGAGGCTTCTCATTCCGGAATTCATCAATAAGATCAAACTTATCGATAAAGTCACAAAATGTCTTCCCGGATATTGTTAGTTCCCCTAACATAATTACGATCTATATCAGGATCTAGGATCGCATTCCAGTCTCCCGCTAAGATAACCATCGGAGTTGTACTCATAATAAACTGCTCGATCAGTCGAAAGAAAGGAGCAAGCTCAGCATGGTAATTGGGCGCATAAACCCTAATGAGCCGAAATTTCTTATCTTTTATGATAACATCCAGAACACACAACCTTCCTTCCGGATCCATGAAACAAGGGTTGGATAACGCAGCTAAAGACTTATTTACTCGCCAGGAAAAACGCCTCGAACGAGAATCAAAGTATGCTGAGTAGACACCTAACCACAGAGGGAGGGAGGCATCCTTAGTCCTGATCGACAACCTTCCTAGAGCTGAAGACTAGAATAAAAATATTCGTTGTGGTCTATAACCTGCCGTTGCCAGTAACTTACAGATTAAATCTGTAGACGCTCTGCTGACTTTCTTAGACTTTTTGTCAACTACAAACATGATGATACTTCTTTTTTATATTTCTTCTAATTTCGGAATATCAATCAGTAAACCAGTTTCTGTAACTAAATGAAGGCCCTTTTTCACCTTTTCAATGAAGTCTTGAACATTAATAACAACTTTAGGAGGTTTGCTCCATTCAGAACCTCCAGGTCCAGCCTCAGCTTGCCCCTTCTGCTCCTCCATAATATCCATAATGTCTGAAGGCTTCAGGTGTCGAAGTCAGGCCATGTTCATGTGTGTATGTAGCTATGTGCGTTGCACTATTAAGTTAACGTGTGTACAGTGGTTGCCATGATGGATTCTTGAGTCTTCTTGTTGAAGTCGAGTCCCAAAAAAGACGCTTGGGGGTTAATCCAAGCAATGTGGATGATGTTGTCAATCCTGTCTCGTGGGAAAGGAAGAGGAAGTAAACAGTGTGTTATCCCTTTTATAATCTCTCATTATGTGCTCAGCTCGCATTAGAGATGGTCCCTGATTGGGGAAGCCATAAAGTAAGTTAAATGCTTGTGTTGCATAGCCCCCTCTTCTTGGGGCCGCGGCGGTACACGTTTCGTATACTCGTCCCTGAAAGGGCCGTGGCAGTTCACATTTAATACTCGTCATTTTTAAAACATCATAAATCACATAGTTCATATATTGTTTGCATACCTTTAGATTTCTCCTTCCCCATGTAGAGTGTCGCCGTCTCGATGTCGTCTAGTGGATGAATTCTTTCTTCTTTCCTTCCTGCCGTGAACCACGCCGTTTGTTGTCTGCAACAAAAGCTTCCTGACCGACTCACCAAACAACAATCTCTTTACTTTCAATTCTTTTTATTACAAGCGTTAGTTATTTAATCAGCTGGGAGGTATTCACTACGTCGAGAGAGAGAGAGAACAAATCACTACTTTATCGTAGTTACTTAACAATTATTTCCTTAACCATTCATGGAGGGGGAGGGAAGGATATCTCTCGCCTGTATTTTCTTATGGAAAATTTCCCTTATCTGTTGTAATTTACATGGTAACAGTAACGTCTCATCGGTTCGCCTCCAAAACCCAGACTGGCTAAAACTCGCTTCTCACGAAGAACGAGTGACGTCACGGATCCCTCTGTACCGCTACTACAAGTACGTAAACCGAATATGATAAGAATGATATGATAATGAAAAAATCACTGTGATACCAATAATTGTAAGACTGCTATATTAAGTGTACGTTTCGTGCATTTGTTAATCTCCATTGCATGTCTCTTCACCTTTTTTTGGGTCGCCTTAAACAGAGCTGATATATCATAACTAAGTAGAATGAAAATTTATGATATATCTATTTTGCAATGATCATGCTCTGAAATGATATTGTTGATGGTGAAGTTTACAGAGCATGAACATTGCAAAGTAATGAATGTCATAAATTTGCATTCTACTTAGTTACATTATATATATATATATATATTATGTATAGGATTCACTCCTAAACTAATGACCCAGTCCTTATGAATTATAGATTATATAGTCTTATTCTTTTTGTAAACTTTACAATTTAGAGGGTCTTTCCTACAAATTCACTCTTTTCCCTTCCCTCAAAAAACTTTTTAAATAAGCCAGATACCAAAAATTTGATAGAAAAAATAATTGCTCTGCATCAAATTTTAAATTATATTATGTTATAAAATGTTAACCGGACCGGTGTGCAGATGCATGAGCATCAGTAATATATATATATATATATATATATATATATATATATATATATATATATATATATGCAGGGTAAACTCTTAAACGATATTATGAATTATGGGATACGTATTCTAGGTAACATGGTGAGTAACCTAGGTAATTTTCTTTTGTAAACTTTACCATTTAAGTGGTGTGCTCCAAAAAACCCAAAAAAGAAAACAATTAAAATTAAAAAATAATGCTATATAGTATTCTTCTAGTTTTTCTATTTATTCTTTCTCTTTTTAGTCATGTTTTTCTTTCAAGAATATTTTGCATGTGAAATTTTAGTGCTTTGGTTCAAATTATAAGTAAAGTCTCTTGCTGTAGCAAGAATATTCGGAAGTGTTCAATCAACTTTTAAAAGAGACCTATCCAAAGACTTTTGTTTTTCTAGCAACACAAACAGCTTTTCCAGTTGCATATTACTATGGGAAGAAGAACATAGAGTATGAAGTATTCCTGAAGTTATGCCATTTAAACGTTGATAGCTCAAAAACTATTTATCTGATTAGGCTGGAATTTTGCACAGTGACTATTATTATTCAAGAGCGTCAAATCCATACATCAAATTTGGAAAAAAATAAGCTGAACTTCCATCAAAATTTCGAACTTGACCGAACTTATCATGAGCAAGGTCAAATGACATATAAGATGTGGAATTTCATTGGCTACAATATCAGTCAAGTAGCGAGTTTCAGTTTTAAGTTAGGCCATGACCGATATTTTGACCAAGTTTGATGACGTTTGGTCAAGCGATGTGGACACAAGCAGACAAACAAATATAGTTACAAATTTGACTGAAAACATGGCGGGGCTAATTGCTGAAGTAATATCAGCACTACTGTTTATATCAATGAACTTAACTTTGTTTATTTTAAATGTTTACCATTTGAAAATATTCCTTTAACATGACTTTAGCATGAAAACTGTGCACCTTGGAAGGTCTGTAAATCAATGATATGGAGACCCCAGTAAGAGTTTACGCTTTGTAAACAAATCAAGGTGTTCATTATTTATAATCTCTAAAAATCAGAGAATTATCCAATTTTAATGATATTTTCAACATTTATTCAATAAATTATATATTTTATAAGAAATACAAGTTTACAAGTTTTGCATCATAACGATTTTCAAAAAATATATCTGCCCAAGTCTTTATTTATCCCTCTTTCCCTCAAATCCATTTTTATCACTTCCTCCCATGTTTTCCTTGGCACCTCTGTGAAGTGAACATGCTACCTCAAATGTTCTACACCTACTAACCCCCCAAAATCTCTCATCCATTCTTCAACGTGGCCATACAATTTAAGTTTACTCTTCTGCACACATCTCTCTATACTGTCAGAATTTAATCTTCTTCTGAGGTCATTAGAACTAAGCCTGTCTTTAACACTCAGATTACACATCCATCGCATTATTTTCATATCATTTCTCTCCATGCAATGGATGTCCTCAACCCTCACTGGCCAGGTTCCACTTCGATACATCAACACACTGCATACACATGCCTGATAGACTCTTTCTTTGATTGATAGTGGTAACGCTGTGCTGGTTAGTAATAGCAGAAATTACCTGTACTTATTCCATCCACTTCTAATTCTTGCAATCACACTAGCATCTGCTCCTACCTAGGCTCCAATTATATCACCAAGGTCACAAAACTTCTTGACAACCTCAATGGCTTAGCCATCCAGATATATGTTCTCCACATATGAAGAGTAAAATCAACAAATAATATTACTAAACCTTATGTCTAGGATCCTTATTTAAATGATTTTGATTCTAGAAAATGTCTAAAATTTAACCTAAGGGATCTAAAGAAGAAATTGAAATTCAGGGAATTTTGCTTAATTGGTGTCTAATTACGATGGATCAAATTTAAGGCAAATCTGAAATATTTGATAATAACCGATGTTATCGGTTTAATAACAAACCAAAAATGATCAAAGAATGAAGTATAACTTTTAATAGATTTATTTACCAATTTTACAGATTAAATGGATACGTTATGATTAAAGTCTGTGATGGCAAAGTATTTTTGTTTATCTCCCAAACTGTAATGTCCAACCTTGTTCACTGCGAGGGCAGATAACTCTCTCTTCTTCGATGCAAGGGAAATAACTCGGTATTATTCTTATTTTTATTTAAGGCTGCACCTAACATCTCCCCGTTTAAGTCCTTAACTGTACCAGATGCACTTGGGATTAACTTGGAGGTGCTTTACTTGAATGCAACTGAACTTTGGTCAACTCTTGTAGGGTATTTTATTACTCTCATTTACATTTGTCTGCAAATGTGTCAGGTGATGGAGATGGCAGTTCGAATGTGTCCATTAACAGGTCGAACAGAATGGTTTACCTGTTGTCAACTAAGTTGTCTTCAGTGTATCTGGGAGGTATCTGGTTTTTGTGCAATGCCTAGAATTGGCTCCCAACTTGAACATCATACACTAATTGTCCTTTTATTTTTCAGATAATGCCAAATACCTAGTTTGGCTGGACAGGTCTGTAGTTATGAGCAAACACTGGTGTGCCAACTGAAAATTATTTTGCTTTGTCAGGGTTTTGGTGTTGTCGTTGTTGCTGGGCCATAAAGCATCCAGTGTGGTACGAAGCATTCATCCCATGATTGCCTCTGCTGGTGGCAAACCATTCCTCACTGCACCACTTGGTGTTTTTCAATACAAATGTTGTTCCCTCCCCTTTCGTTTAGAGTTGTTCATGTCTAAATGTATCCCCAAACTGTTCGACTTGTCCTTTGGATTCAGTATGATAGGAACGCGACTGGACATAAGTAATGCAACACGATTTGCAGAATCGCTGGAATGATTCAGATATAAATTGTAATCTGTTATCTGATAATTAAGTCTCGGCAAGCCGTGTTGTCTAAATAGCCATCTGAGTAATATTACTATTGACTGGGTGTCAGTCTGTTCCATAGGAAAAATTTCTAGCCATTTGGAATGAGCATCCACAACCAAGGAAACTGAGGTTATTGATAGGACTAGGAAAGTCTACATGTATTCAGGACCATGGTCACTCTGGGTATGTCCAGTGAGAATCAATAATCTGAGGTGGATTCTTCTGTGCTTCTGGATGCAATGTTTGACAGTATTTTCAATGGCTGTGTCTATGTTAGGCCGATAGACCACATTGTGGGGTATTTATTTTATTCAATTAATGCCTGGATGGTCTGAATTAAGTTTTTTAAGGACTGCTTGTTTATAGCTTAGTAGGAATAACAACACGATCTGCAAACATTAGACAACCATCGATGATAGAAAGAGAGCCACTGCGTCGTTTGAACTGTTGAAAGTTTCCCGTGAAGTTAGGAGGCTATGAATGTTGGAAAAACCTGCACACTTTTTGGATCATTGAATATTGCTGCGTTTCTTGTTTTATATCGATCCTTGTCATTGATATTGTTTGTATACAGTCTGTGAGCATGCATTGAAAATCGTCCTCCATGCTGATGGCAAAACTGATTATGTACTGTGACAAGGCATCAGCCTGGCCAAATTCTGTTGTCCTGTGGTACTGTATGTTGAAATCATAACCCAGTAAGATGATTGCCCACCGTTGTAATCGGCTGGCTGAATATACTGGAATACACTTTTTTAAGCCAAATATTGAAAGTAGTTACTTGTGGTCTGTCAGAAGTGTAATAACATCTTATGGAATTTCTTCATAACAAAAATCAGTGCCAGTGTTTCTTTTTTCAACTTGACTATAGTTGCGTTCAGCAGGTGTTAGGAATCTGGCTCCATGCATAATGGCTTTCTTAGTTCTATCGTGATTTCATACATTCACTGCCATGGCTATTTTCTGATTTGGGTCAAAATGTTTGAGCAGTAGGTCAGAGTTAATGAGCGATTTCATTTTATCAAAAGATCTCTGGCAGTCCATAGGCCTAGTCCATTTTGTGTCTTTCATCAAAAATTTGTTGTGGTGATTTAATTTGATGTAGTGAAGGAAATAAACTTCCATAGTTACTCACCAATCCAAGAAATGCATGCAAACTGCTAATGTCCAATGGTCCAATGGGGGTGGAATATGTTGAATAGCTGCCACATTAGCAGTATCTGGACGATGACCTTGACGATCAAAGATACATCCCAAGTATTTTATGGAAGGTAAATAAAACTGGCACTTTTAAGGCCGAAGCTGGAAACCAAAGTCTTGGATGCATGTCAGAACCTTGCTGATTCGTTCCTGGTTGGATTGCCCGACAACAATGGTGTCATCTAAGTATGCAGCTACACCTTTAACGTCGGTAAGCATTGTGTCCATGATCTGTTGAAATATTGCAGGGGCTGTTTTTACCCCAAAAGGTAAACGAGTGAATTGGAATAACCCATGATGTGTATTTATGGTAAGCAGCATCCTAGAGGTTACTGCCACTTCGATTTGCAGATAGGCCTCTGTGGATCTAATTTTGCAAAACAGGTGCCACCATGAAGTATGTTTAAGAGATAATCTGGAATTGGCAATGGGTATTGGTTATCCCCTAGTGCTGCGTTGAAAAATCAGCACACAACCGAATTTAATTTATTGATTGATGTCCATACCTATTGTTAAAATTACACAAAAATCGGAGGTATCTGAATTTTCACAAAGGACTCCTCTCCCCTATTTTCCCTTTTGCATAAAACTAAATAAAACTAAATATAACCCATATTACCCAACCTTATGCCTAGCAGCTGTGTTCCAAAATTCATAATAATCGGTTAATTAGTTTAGGAGTGAATCCTATAATACAAATATATAAACATATATACATATGTAACTTTATATAAATAGAGGTATAATTTATTTAATAAATACTGAAAATGTCATCAAAATTAGATAATTTTCTGATTTTTGGTGATTTAAAATAAATTAAGACATTGGTGTATTGACAAAGGAGTCTGCTATCACCTCCCCTCCTGCATATAATACATTAGGGGTAAGGGTCCCATAAACTTTCATTAATTAGAGGGTAAGGGTTCCATAAACTTGCATGTAGGGGTCCCATAAATTATAATACTGGCACTAGTGTGTGGCTATCACATTTAAGAAAAGCACAAGTTAATATTTACTAGATTTGTATTCAACAGAAGACATATTTGACAGATTTATTTACAGCACGTGTAACTATGAGTTTTTTTGATTTGTCTTTTTTTTTTGTCGGTCAGTAGGTCAGTCTATCATATTTAGTTTTTTCCAATAAATCTTAATATTAATGCAGAGAAAGACAAAGGCTATAAAAAGGGGGGGAAATGTTAAGTTCACCACCGACATATGATAAAAACAGAGACAAAAGACTCACAATGCAAACTGGTAACTGTTCTAATGTTTAAATGTCACTGGTCAGTTTGTGTACATTTGCATATGCATAGTATATATGCATGGAGACTTGCATCCAGTTTCTCATTTTCTCAAGATGGTGTCTGACAGAAAATACTTGCCATGTTTGGATGCATATTCACATGAGGTAAGTGGTTCAATTCTTCATCGTTACTACATTTCCACCTGTGCTCATTATCGCAATGTGGGGATGACCTCTATAGTCTGGTGCTCTATTATAATGGTGCATCCTTCAGCTCTTTTTGGGGGCGATTCAAGCCACCACCATCTCTTTTCCATGATGAGTCATCATCTGGTTAGTTATCTAAAAAACTCAAGTCAGGGTCAGTGAAGAATGTTCAGACTCGAATGTAATCAAACTTTCACTTCATGATGATATGTCTGTAATTCTGTTCCAGTGGTAGCAACAACAAAATAATTTTTATAAAATATTTAATTTTGATTGGTTACTGAAATCGGACTTCAACCAATCAGAAGTCAAAAAAAATACACCCACACTAACTGAAAAGTTGTTCTGGGAGCCAATTATCAGTTATACAGGGTGGGCCAAAATAAGGGTCTTATCTTTAAATTTGAATAACTTGAATTTGAATAACTTCCACAAAATAAAAGTTAAACTCACCAAACTTTATGTGTGTGTAGACTGACCCTTCCGAGATTTTTTGAAATAAACAAAACAAATTTTAGCCGAAAAACACTTCTTAAAACTTACAAAAACTAAAGTATTGTTTTTTACACTGTTTTGAGTTTTTTAAGCAAAAATAATGTTTTCTAAATGAGGGTACGTTCCTTAGGGCTAATACGGCTCATGCTTGCTTCGGAAGGGGTCCTTTACTTATTCTAAAAAAAAAAAAAAAAATCAATAAATAAAAAAGTTATGAATTTTTAAAAATAGGACCCTTATTTTTGCCCACCCTGTATAAGCAAAGACCAAACAAACAGTCGAGCAGTCAGACTAAAACTTCCACACAAAGTCTTGTCCGTCGTTTCCATAGCAACACTGTGCAACCAACAATTACCAATAAACTGCTTTCGGGCTAACTACACACAGATGCATCTTTCACTGTCCAGCTACAGGTTTAATAGAATTACTACTTGCAGTAATATTCTCTTTTATTTATAATGGACTAGTCTCGTTTTTTTTTTATTCTTTCCTTTTTTTATTACTTATGACTATTAATAAACACAGAGAGAGATAGAGAGAGGGGGGGGAGGGAGAATGATAGATACTGCATAAAATAAGAACGGGGGTTCAAACACAGTGAGAGAGGATGAGTGAAAGATAGAAACATAGTAAGAGATGGATCACTTGGTGCGTTAGTTTCAAATTGTGGTTAATTAAATGGAAACGGTATTTTTTAAACATAACTCAATCCCAAAATTGAGGAAAACTTCAGCATGAATTTTGTGTGAGTAAAATATAGAGAAAAAACGTTGATTGGACACAGTTAACCTTACAACATTTTATTTTACATGAAAAAAAGAATTAGAATCCCACTATTAGAAGCCTTTACAACAGGATAGTATCCAAGGGGCATTTGAGGTGCACATAATGATTTATGAGTTCAACAAAGGTAACTCTGCAGCCGAAGCGACTCCAAGTATTCAGTCTTAACGCCTAAATGAGAGAACGTGCAAAAGATGATTTACAGAACTCAAAAAATGGAAATTTGAAATTGAAGACCGTTCAGGAATTTTTCTGCAGATGTCAACTTGTGATTTATGGTTACTTCAGACAATTCATGAAGCACCCATTTTCCAAACTTAGGAACCATTACAACTTGTTAAAAATAACAATGAACAATTGTTCGGTTCTAAGAAAGATTTATTGGCAATATTTCGCCCAATACTGCAGGGTTTTCTTTAAATGATTCCACAAGATGCACTTCATCAAACTCAACTGCCCGTTCTGATCTGTCTTTATCTTCAAGGGCGAAATTTCCATTTCTGAATCTTGTAAACCATCTTCTGCGTGTTCTTTCAGTCAGACATTGGTAAGAATATGGAGCGAAATATCTTTTTATTGCAATAGAACCTGGTCGAGGAAAAAAGAGAAAAGTGGGCTATTACCAATGAAATATGGATATTGTCGGACAAAAGCTATCCATAAGCTGAGTGAATATTAGAAGAGAAAATAGTGATAATCCTGGTACTATTCAGTTCTAAGTTATAGTCGTCTGAAGGTTCAATCCTCGGTACAGGTGATACAAAGAATTGTGAATTACTGAAGACTTCTCCTAGTCATGGCTGACAAAACGAGAGCATGCTACCCCCGTGGATTAAATAAAGGGTTACGTTCGAAATTCCGTCCAGATTCCCAAGTTAGATAGAAATATTCCCAAGTTCGAATAGATACACCTGAAGAAGGCCGGAGGTTACAACGACCGAAACATTGTGAGAATAACACTCAAGATGAGAACAGTAGTCCGAATAATCCAAATTCTAGAAAATAAAAATACATATAATATATAAAAAAAGTTACTCTGATTCTCATATTTTGTCATGGATAGCTTTTGTCCCACAATATCCATATTTCATTGGTAATAGCCCCCTTTTCTCTTTTTCTTTGACCAGGTTCTATTGCAATAAAAAAAGATATTTCGCTCCATTATCTTACCAAAAATACCTACTGCAGTTCGGAACATTATTAAACTAGAGCCATTTTTCACTAATAATCTCCATAGCATATGCTTCTTATATCCTTAATAAAAATCTGCATTTCTCTATATATGCCAGCTTTATATTTAATTTAAATAAATATTAACCTATTTATTTTAATAATTATTTACATATCATAATATTAGGTAGAATAATTTGATTTCTAAAATCTATTTACAATATTGTCTTAATGAAATGTCGCAAGTACTCTTCAGGAATCCTGAATATTCATTTATTCTTATTGTAAGTCTAATTCAATTTTAATTCTGCTCACAAATCCAATGCATAAACAGTCATCCATGCAAAATATATAAAATGTTCGTTTACAGTTTTCAGAAACTTTTACATAATTCGCAAAAATCAAAGGTTGCAAACCATCAGTGAATTGTTGTGAAGTGCTGGCAAACATATTTCCAATAGCTTTTCATTTCTGGAACTTTTCTCAAAGAAAACTTTAAAGTTACTTAATACTACACTGTCGCCCTCCAAAAGTCCCTTTTTACATCACTGGCCCCAATATTAAAGCACCGCCACCAGGAGTGGTATGGTCCACTTTGAGAAACAATGTTATATATCATGTTAGAAGCAGCGATTACGGTGAGATATTATTCTTCAGTATGGAACATTGTTTCCTAACAGCAATATTTTTGTACTTCTATGACATCATTCTATTATCTCATTTCCGCTGGAACATACACACAACATAACCATAAGTGAATGTCCCACTCATCCATAAATGTCTTAAATGTTTGACCACGAAATGTGGCACCATTGTTTGTGGGAATCACTCACACACTACTGATTCTAATTTGGTAATGATGCTAACACTGTCCTGTTGAAGCAATGGTTATCAAAATTAGAAGTGATAAGGACAACAAAGTCAGATAAGGACTGTTCTGCATACTTTCATGTCAGGCCGAAGCTTGCCAAGTTGGATATAAGCCAATGTCAAGATGTTGGATTAACTCATTCTGTGACACCATAACAGTGACAATAGATGTAATTATTGTTCAGTCTGAAACCTAGTTAGGCCAGATAAAATCTTCACCTCTTAAACATCAACATTTGGAATATCTACAAAGAATTGTAACTACATATTTGCAGATAGACTCTCTGTAGGTATTATACTATACAAGACTTCTCTTACCAACACTTAACTTTTGGGTACATATATCACCATTGCCTGTAAATGCTTCCATGTACTGTTTCAATTCACAATAATCTAACTTGGGATGCTCCTTTTCCTTGGTTTCTTGCTGAACATCTATAGGTAGAATCAAGCTCTTTAGTAGCTTGAGTTCTTCCTCAGAGTATAGCAGCAACCAGCCATTTTTCAGCAATATCTACAATTTATGCTGAAAATCTGCCCAAATCGGCTCATACACTCATTCTGTTCCACAGTTTTTCTGACACCAGACTATTTAAAAAAACAATTGGTTTTTACTTTATTTTACCTCAAACAAGGCACGCTGCCACTTAGATGTAAACAGTTAATGTGAATAAGAGGTCATATTTATAGGAGTATCCTAAGTGGGGAGTCATGTAGCGAGATTTTTGTTCACATTACATTTAACTTTATGTATGTTGGTACAGTCGGGGAAACAGAGAGCAGGGAGGGAATTCCAAAAGCTATTAGTGAAGAAAGTCTTCCGGATTCTGGGGACCTCTACAGTCACGGGGTGGGATTTAACTGAGTGTCAGGTTGGTTGGAGGTATTCACGTCGAGAGGATACCAGTGTAGCAAGTTCGTCGGAGCACATTCCATTGAAGTCCTTGTAAAACATGCACAGGGATGCAACACTGCAGCGATGGGACCAGGGTTGAAGATTTGTAGCCAGTGTGGAACCTAATAGGTTAGAGGCTCTTTTTGGAGCCTAATTAAGAGGGAGAGACTAGTGGTTGGTCGTTTATGAAAATCAGAAATCATAAGGGTCCAAAGATCGACCCCTGAAGCACACCCGCATTAATGGCATGCTGTTTAGATGTACGGCCATCGATGACAACCTGGTTCTTTCTTTTGGCTAAGAAGGGTCTAATTATATTGAATATTCATCCAGTAATACCGTACAAATTAATTTTCATGAGAAGACCTTCATGTCAGACCTTGTTAAAGGCTTTTGATAAATCAAGCTCTACTTGTCCATTGTATGGTATAGGCGTTCAGAGATAACCTTTAGAATATCAGCAGTAGAATTGGTTTGCCTAAATCCCTACTGTCGATCGGAAAGAAGTTTAGCATTAACGAGATGATGGACTATCACTAGATTAATTAATGATTCAAAGATTTTAGCGAAGAGTGGGAGGTAACTGATAGGGTAGTAATTTTGCAGGTCAGTTCTTTCACCAGAATTATTTAACACTGTACTACAGATAATTTTTCAGCTATCAGGGAAGCAAGATTCGGCAAGGCATTGTTGTAGAGTTTAGAGAGGACAGGGGCCAGCTCAGCAGAGCATTTATTTATTACTATAGCAGGAATAAAATCAAGCCTACATGCCTTAGAGGTGTCAATGTATTTTATGATATCCTGGACATGGGAAGGGGTGATGATCAGATAATTGAGTGTGGCTTCTGTCCGCAGTGGGAAATTTGAGAGGGAGTGGTTTGTGGAGTCAAAGGTACAGTTCAATGCCAACCGCTGGACAAACAGTTCAGCTTTATCAGTTGCCATGCAAGCGACATCATGGTGGTTGGATAGCAGGGTAATTGTTGATTGATCATTATTCAGCACACTGTTATAGATTTTGCAGAAATTGTAAGTTCCTAATTGTTGTAACTCAATGCGTTTTCTGGTCATCTTGGTATACTTACTTTTAGCTGTGGCTATTACACTCTTACAATGATTTCTTAGTTTCGGCTATTACACTCTTACAATGATTTCTTAGTTTCGGCTATTACACTCTTACAATGATTTCTTAGTTTCGGCTATTACACTCTTACAATGATTTCTTAGTTTCGGCTATTACACTCTTACAATGATTTCTTAGTTTCGGCTATTACACTCTTACAATGATTTCTTAGTTTCGGCTATTACACTCTTACAATGATTTCTTAGTTTCGGCTATTACACTCTTACAATGATTTCTTAGTTTCGGCTATTACACTCTTACAATGATTTCTTAGTTTCGGCTATTACACTCTTACAATGATTTCTTAGTTTCGGCTATTACACTCTTACAATGATTTCTTAGTTTCGGCTATTACACTCTTACAATGATTTCTTAGTTTCGGCTATTACACTCTTACAATGATTTCTTAGTTTCGGCTATTACACTCTTACAATGATTTCTTAGTTTCGGCTATTACACTCTTACAATGATTTCTTAGTTTCGGCTATTACACTCTTACAATGATTTCTTAGTTTCGGCTATTACACTCTTACAATGATTTCTTAGTTTCGGCTATTACACTCTTACAATGATTTCTTAGTTTCGGCTATTACACTCTTACAATGATTTCTTAGTTTCGGCTATTACACTCTTACAATGATTTCTTAGTTTCGGCTATTACACTCTTACAATGATTTCTTAGTTTCGGCTATTACACTCTTACAATGATTTCTTAGTTTCGGCTATTACACTCTTACAATGATTTCTTAGTTTCGGCTATTACACTCTTACAATGATTTCTTAGTTTCGGCTATTACACTCTTACAATGATTTCTTAGTTTCGACTATTACACTCTTACAATGATTTCTTAGTTTCGGCTATTACACTCTTACAATGATTTCTTAGTTTCGGCTATTACACTCTTACAATGATTTCTTAGTTTCGGCTATTACACTCTTACAATGATTTCTTAGTTTCGGCTATTACACTCTTACAATGATTTCTTAGTTTCGGCTATTACACTCTTACAATGATTTCTTAGTTTCGGCTATTACACTCTTACAATGATTTCTTAGTTTCGGCTATTACACTCTTACAATGATTTCTTAGTTTCGACTATTACACTCTTACAATGATTTCTTAGTTTCGGCTATTACACTCTTACAATGATTTCTTAGTTTCGACTATTACACTCTTACAATGATTTCTTAGTTTCGGCTATTACACTCTTACAATGATTTCTTAGTTTCGGCTATTACACTCTTACAATGATTTCTTAGTTTCGGCTATTACACTCTTACAATGATTTCTTAGTCTCGGCTATTACACTCTTACAATGATTTCTTAGTTTCGGCTATTACACTCTTACAATGATTTCTTAGTTTCGGCTATTACACTCTTACAATGATTTCTTAGTTTCGGCTATTACACTCTTACAATGATTTCTTAGTTTCGACTATTACACTCTTACAATGATTTCTTAGTTTCGGCTATTACACTCTTACAATGATTTCTTAGTTTCGGCTATTACACTCTTACAATGATTTTTTAGTGCTATAATTTTTTGTCTATTTGTATTTGACTTATGCCGATTGAATTGGCGGAATGCTTGTTGCCTATGCGCAATAACAGCTGTACAAGTTGAAGTGAACCATTGAAGAAAGTGAGGCTCGCTAAAGAATTTCCACATGGAGACATGTGCTTCTATGCCATCTATGACCCATTCAGTTATCTCATTTGCACACTGTTCAGCAGGGAGAGAAAGGTTTTACTCCATGGGGCGTCTCTGATGTGATCTCTGATGGATTTCTAATCAGCCCGTTTGGAGTTTCTCGTTATTTTGAGTAACAGCTTATCAGCTTGGGGTCCACAGTTTTGGGTGATATCAACCATTATCACAAGATGATCAGAGTACCCAAGTGAGCTATTGGCATCCATCACACAAGTCTCAGTGAGTGTAGTCAAGAATAGTTCAAAAAGTGATCTAAAGAGAGTGCTGCATCTATACTATCAGAGACATAGTCGATAAAAGTACAGCTCTGGGTTGAAAGAGAATGGTAGATGAAATATAAGTAATTAACACTCTACTGTAAGTTTAATCTAAAAAAAAAATGTAGGCCTGTTTATCTGATTCTTTGGTCAAGAAGAGGGTTTTATGAATATAGACTCTCAGTCTGTGCATATGTTTTTCAGAGTCCTTACGGCAGTGTGGAAGGTATCCAGTCATGTCAAAGCGATTAGAGGAGATTGGAGAGTGTAGGTTAGTTACACTTTGTGCTAGGATATCCGGGGAGTTTACTACGATAAAGGATTTTACTTCATCAAGGTTAGTTCTAAGCCCTCAGATATTTGTAAATGCTAGCCTCAAGGGAGGAGGCGATTTTTTTTTGTTTTTAGGTGAGCGTCTGGTTTGAGCTTATTTCTTTTTGTTTGTAATAACTTTTTTTCCGTTTTAGATGAAATGTGTTGAGCAAAGTATGTGATTATTTGATGCCAGTAAGCTCACACAAGCAGAATATTAGCCGAATCTTCATCTATGGGATTGTGGTCTTGGGAAAGTCCACTGCAGATAAGTGAAGAGTCATTTTCCATGATCGATATAGCACTACAGTTATCCCGATATTATAGAACTGTTGAAAATAGCAGCCACACAAACTATCAAATCTGTACCCTCAACCTGTCAGAACAAGAGCGACCCAGACTAGTCATAGAAAATTAAGTGACAAGAATTTTCCCCAAGTTGCCCAGATAGAGAAATAGACATGGATGAGACAGTGTTGTCCTAGTCAGGAAAAAAGGCCAGCACTGAGTGTCTTTGAAGTGTCCCTGTGAAGATACTTCTGTGCCTGGCTAATAGACAAAGAAGGAGGGCAAAGCCTATCTACTCCTTAAGCAATTGTAGGTCTACAAACCGGATATTTTTATTCTAGTCTTCAGCTCTAGGAATGTTGTCGACCAGGACTAAGGATGCCTCCCTCCCTCTGTGGTTTGGTGTCAAGACGTTTGAAGTCAGTACATCAGAGTTTTCCTTCTCCTAGATGGATGATCTGACTGGAACTATGGGTCCATCTCATCGAGAGGGGTAATCCCACACATGGGTAGTATGCCAGATATATCAGAGCCCCCGCAGGAAAAAAATTAAAAATTAAAATTAAAAAAAAAAAAAAAATTTATGTTTCTAGTTTTCATGTCCCTTTCCAGAGACAACAAAAAAATGAAGGTAGGTTTCCCTCTAATAATAGGGATGAAGAGGGTAGATTTAAAGCATGAGGAGAATGCTAATTGGCTTCCTCCCTTATTCTTACAGGATAGTAGGGAGAGAAAGGTGCATTGTAGAGGAAAGGTAAATAATTAAAAATAAATAAAAGACGGAAACAAAAACTTAATTTTTAACAGAATTAAACAGAAAAAGAATTGGTAAAAAGAAAGAAAATAAGTATTCAAACTTAGCTGGGTTGTGATGAAATTTCAATCTTGCTTTTCTGACACTAAACGGTCAGTAGATAATGGTTGAACATCATAACTGTTCTGAGTCTTTAGCATTTATGGGGAGGGGGGTGTTCTTTCCTTTTTCTCCAAGAGGACAGAGACTCTTCATTTTCTTAATTACTTCTCCTTTTTTTAAAACTTTTTTCCAAACGTCACGTGTTCCAAGATGAAGATGAATAATTAATAAATAAAAGACAGGAACAAAAACTTAATTTTAAACAGAATAAATAGAACCAGTGTGCAATCCAGCAGTAACAAAGTATTTTCTGTACGTACAAAGAATGATTTTGACATACAGACATATCTGTAAACACATCACATGGCCGTTATTTTCACTTTTTTGTTAATAGCTCACCTGGAGCCGGTTTTTGAACGAAAAATGTAATTGTTCTTTTAGAGTGTTTTGAGGGAGTATGTTTATTGACCAACTGTGAAAGCAAATCACACAGTTGGTCAATAAATATATAGGATTGAGATATATGTCAATCCTATAAATGTTTTCGTTCTAATTTCTTTTCTATCCATATTAATAATAGGTGGATTTTGTAATTAATATCAAGATTCGTTCCTCTAAAATGGACAGAAAATAAATAAAAACAAAAATATTTGTAAATATATATATGTGTATTAATGAATATTTGAAAGTTGGTTTTGAATACACAAAAGTTCTGAGCATAAAATGTCCTCTGCTGGGAAAAAGATTAGTTGCTCTGTCCTGGTCGAGTTCCATATGGAAATCTGGTTCGTCCGTCTTAATAACTGCGCATTAAGGTGCACTGTACTTGAGAAAACGTGTTCTGCCAGTTGCTTCTTCTACTATTCTATTTCAAACATATGCATCTTCAATAATGACTAAATAGGGGAGCACAACATCTAATATATAAAAATTTGTATAATTTAGATTATTCGGACTACTGTTCTCATCTTGAGTGTTATTCTCACAATGTTTCGGCCGTTGTAATTGTTGTAGACCCGTGCTAGGGGTCACAAAGATAACAACCACAAATTGTGACAGGTTAAGATATACAATGTATTTATTCATAGCAATACAGTAACGCCACTAAATGTGGTAGGAGATGACCGGATTCCTACCATGCGGTAAAACATGAATAGGAATGTCCTCTATATTTAACACCTACCCACTATAGGAGTATGTGACACAAGGTCGGAAAGTGGGATTTGAAAAGCCAGCGCCCGAGAGGTGAGCGCTTTAGCCACTAAAAATTGCCTGGGCAGCCCCGTCGGCATTCCCCGGTAGGGGCGCCTCAGGCAGTAAGCTATAAACTTACTCCTCCCCAAAGAGGAGAGGCAAAGCCTGGGAGGGTGGACCTCCTAGAACTGCACAGGACAGACCCATAGACCGGCGGAATCATGCCCCGAAGGCCAAGACAACACCGGTCTATAGGGTGTAGTATCCATCGGAACAGATACCACACGTGGTACGAGGACTCTCACATAATAGGAATGTCCTCAATATTTAACACCTACCCACTATAGGAGTATGTGACACAAGGTCGGAAAGTGGGATTTGAAAAGCCAGCGCCCGAGAACGTGAGCGCTTTAGCCATTAAAAATTGCCTGGACAGCCCCGTCGGCATTCCCCGGTAGGGGCGCCTCAGGCAGTAAGCTATCAACTTACTCCTCCCCAAAGAGGAGAGGCAAAGCCTGGGAGGGTGGACCTCCTAGAACTGCACAGGACAGACCCATAGACCGGCGGAATCATGCCCCGAAGGCCAAGACAACACCGGTCTATAGGGTGTAGTATCCATCGGAACAGATACCACACGTGGACACTCACATAATAGGAATGTCCTCTGTTGGAGTCTTTGCAACCATGGTATTTATTATAGATGGTTGCTTCCATTAGTTCTTCAATAGGGGTGATTTGTACTCCACAACAGTAATCTTCAGCCTTCTTCAGGTGTATCTTTTTGAACTTGAGAATATTTCTGTCGAACTCGGGAATCTGGACGGAATTTCGAACGGAACCCTTTATTTAATCCACAGGGGTAGCATGCTCTTGTTCTGTCAGCCATGACTGGGAGAAGTCTTCAGTAATTCACAATTCAATCCGAGAATTGAACCTTCAACCTTCAAATGACTATCACTTAAAACTAAATTTTACTTAGTACTATATCCTTGCGGACAATACTAGTATGAATTTTGTGAGCCTTATACCTAGTAAAATCAGGAATGGAACCTTCCGGTCATGGGACGTTCTAAGAAATACATACGGTTCTTCGAAAACTGACCATCTGATAAATAACCCGTCGTGCGCAACGAACTTCAGCACAGATTCATTTTCCATCTTAAGCTGTGCTCACTCATCTTATCATTTGAAAATCTTAGAGACTATCCACGTACGCCTCAAGAGGCCCTCCCTCTGCAAACAGAAGGAGTGTCTCTTGGGGTTGAGTGGGATTAGTCTCTAAGACACAACCTCCATTCCATATAACATCACGCTTATTTTATTCTAAATTCGAACTTTTTTTTTTCCCCCTTCATAAAATAACACTAATTTCATTTTAAATATAAAAGGTTTTAATTCTATCCTACATTCTCACCCATATTTAAAATCCCACGATATCAGTCTTGTAAAGTGTGGGCGAAACTAGTCGACTGGCAATTTTTTTTTTTTCATCCCCTATTATGAAAAATTCAACACATCTTCCCTTCATTATTGCACTAATAAAGTTTTGTACCCCCCCAAAAATAATGTATATATATATATATATATATATATATATATATATATGTATACTAGCTGAAATACCCGGCGTTGCCCGGGTTAGTTTTACCTTAAACTTATTCTCTATCTTTCTCTCTACATTCATTTCTATCTATCTATCTATCTATCTATCTATCTATCTATCTATCTATCTATCTCATATGATGTATCTATCTATGTCATATGTACCGGGCTTAATTGCAATACCCGTAGTACAGTGTTAATTTGTATCTTTGTAGATTATACATCTACAATTTAAGTACTAAAATGAAAGGTGATGAAAACCTGTGATGACAGAGAGAAAATATATATTTGTAACATGTGCAAGTATGTTTCATGAGTTTCATAAAGATAAAAAAAAAACATAGAGGAAATAGTAATCGATAGCAATCGAAAAGAACTAACAGAAGTAAATCGATGCAAATTTATCAGTAAATTTATAACACAAATACAGGAAGTTGTTAATCACAAAACACTTTTTTAAAGTTGTCAAATACAGATTAACTGACAATTACAGCAAAAAGAATATAAAAAGAAACAACAATTAAACCAAAAAATGAAATAAAAGCAAGGTTTTATTGCAAGATTTGTGAGTAAACAACAGTTTTTGTCTTGCCTTGTGGTGCATAAATAAACAAATTAGCAAAAAGTCCCCATTCGCGAACAGGCAACATACAACTGGCCATGTGAAAAGCAAGGAGGCTTCAAGTTAATGCCAACCACCCCCAGAGATTGACCCTGTGCCTTGTTGATGGTCAGGGCGAAGCAAACCTTGACTGGAAACTGAATTCGCTTGAATTTAAAAGGCAAGTCAGTAGGGATGATTGATATTCTAGGAACAAACACCGACTCCCCTTTACCAGATGTTGAGATGATGGTGGCTTCAATAACACAAGGAAACATCTGCTTGACGATAAGTCTGGTGCCATTGCACAATTTAGGGGGATCAAGATTACGCAGCAGCATGATGAGGGCTCCAATCTTCAACTCCAAATTATGTGGAAGCATTCCTGGAGGCTCTAGCGAATTTAGGAACTCTACCGGATATTCAACAACATCGCTTTCGCTCAGTGCCACATGAATAGACTTGTAGACTTTCATGGCACCGGGCAGTTGAATCGGCAGCTGATTGTTTATGGTAGCAGAAGCATCATTTCTTAGGCAAAGGACAGAACGTTCTGACAATCAATCAATATCTTGAAATGTTTGCTCCAGATCAGGGTAAACCTTTTTATTAAGGACTGACAGATAATGTACGATTGTGCCATAGGCATCAATTTCTAACAGTCCATCATCAGGACTGACTGGCAAACGACCTTCCCCAATATCCAGTAGACCTTCAGCAAACTCTCTTGCAGTTTCATCTCCAAGCACAGATGCATGCATATTTCTTCGCAAGTGCAGCTTCTCGACTAATGGCCAAAGAAAAGATGATTTGAGACATGTATGTATTTAATTTGCTGGGGTACCCGTTTCTGAATAATCAGCAATGTTTGTCAGAAGTCTCCAATCAGTAGCAGAGTAACACTGCCCATAAGACGATCGTTGCTATGCAAATCTTTCAGGATTAGGTTGAGTGCATCAACTGCCAGTTTGTGCAACATGGTGCACTGATCCCATACAATGAGAGCACATTCCTGCAGCAGTTTGGCAGTGTCAGAATTTTTTTATCTTGCACAGAGGGTTATCAGTCTTTGCTAAGTTCAGGGGAAGTTTTAGTGCTGATTTAGCAGTGCGACCACCTGGCAGCAGGGTAGCTGCAATGCCTGAGGATGCCACAGCCAAGGCGATTTTTTCCAACCTCCCTTACCTTTGCTAACACCAGATTGATTTTTTTTAAATTCCAGTTCCACCTGGTGCATCCAGAAAAACGATGCCACCAACATTATTCTGGATTCTTTGTAAGAGCTTGATACAGGCTGCATCCTGTTCTGCTGTCAAAAAAAGGTTCATTGTACTCCACGAAGCGATGAAGTTCTTCTAGATTGCATCCTGTTCTGCTGTCAAAAAAAGTTCATTGTACTCCACGAAGCGATGAAGTTCTTCTAGATTGCATCCTGTTCTGCTATCAAAAAAAGTTCATTGTACTCAACGAAGCGATGAAGTTCTTCTAGATTGCATCCTGTTCTGCTATCAAAAAAAGTTCATTGTACTCAACGAAGCGATGAAGTTCTTCTAGATTGCATCCTGTTCTGCTATCAAAAAAAGTTCATTGTACTCAACGAAGCGATGAAGTTCTTCTAGATTGCATCCTGTTCTGCTATCAAAAAAAGTTCATTGTACTCAACGAAGCGATGAAGTTCTTCTAGATTGCATCCTGTTCTGCTATCAAAAAAAGTTCATTGTACTCAATGAAGCGATGAAGTTCTTCTAGATTGCATCCTGTTCTGCTATAAAAAAAAGTTCATTGTACTCCACGAAGCGATGAAGTTCCTCTAGATTGTATCCTGTTTCCCAAAGTATTTCCCTGTACACTGTTGGTTGTGCCTGTCGATTGGGCTTTGGAAGTCCATAAGTAATTAAGTCATAGTTTGTCACATCAAGTACTTTATCCTCAATGGACAGCAAAGTCTCATTGAAAATTGCATATGTGAAAACAGTTCTTGGTTTCTGGCTAACTGCTGTTCCTTAAACAATATGTGCTCAGCCATGTGCTCATTGAATTCCTTCCACAGTTGAAGTGGGTCAGAGAGGTGACATGTACTCAACATGATGGAAAATAAGTGCCGTAGTTGAGTTGGTGATTGTACAGTGGCAGCTTCTTCTAATGTATCCCGTCACTGTGCATCATCTTCTAGCAAACCCAACATTTTACATGCTTCCTGAAAAGTGTTACATACAAAACCTTCCAGTCTTCAAGTCTTGAAATGACACAGGACCAACTACATGATAAAGTAAAATGCGCTAGAAAAAATATTCACAATTATTTGGGTGCACTGTGTATACTCTGGCTAATGCATCAGTTTGCCTCACATCTTGATGGCTTGGCACTTCAGTGCCCCGAAGGCGTCTTTTCCAAGATTTAGAGGACACCTGCCAAGTGTAGAAGGAAGGTAACTGTGAATACAACAGGGTTCTTGCAAAGTCATCAGTTTCGCTAAGCTTAAAAATGCAGTCAGTATTGTGTCAGGTTGTGATTGAGATCGTTGCTGAAGAGTTGCCTCTGTAAAATATATTCTTTGTCCATTTTCAAGGTGAACGCTGAGATGCTGAACGGTTGGATGGTGCTGATGAATGGAGAAATTGAAGATTCGCCTTATTGCCTCATTTGCACCAATGTATTTGCCACTTTCGTAGCGGGTATCTTCATCAAGTTCAGCTCCAATCCTCTCAAGTCCAAACACTGCTTGATCACTGCCCTTGTTCACATATCTGCATATATATTTTATAGATTTAACAGAATTACAGAACTCTACATTGATGTGAGCAATTAAATACTTTTAACAACAAAGGTACAATCCATCTATTGTCTAGAGTGACTTCTGTTTGCACGCAGCATAAGTGACCAAGTGAAACTTTCATGTTCAGGTGAACTCCTGCGATAGAGAGGGTATCCATCCACTCCAGTGACTGTCTCTCGGAGCAGGTCTTTGGGATAATGCTTTGAGCATACACTGTCTTTCATACATGGAGAGCTTGGGTTCAATCGATAACAGGGACCATGTACCATGTGGAATACTCGTGCCATCAGGTCATGCACGTCGTATCTCTGCTAACCAGGCATAAGTTCAGTTAAAATCTCTTCCCATTTGCTGTTGCATGTAAAAGTGATGAAAATGTCAGGACGTCCATAATTATGTACATAAGTCATGGCATCCTGAGTGTGTTCATGCATATAGTGAGGGCCAGCAGTGAAGGATGAAGACAGAATAACAATCTGTCCGATTTCATTTGCATTCCTCTCACCAGCTACCGCATCACACAAGTGAATATATTCATCAGCTCTTAGCTTTGTCTGGTTGTATCATATAGGGTGGGCCAAAATAAGGGTCCTATCTTTAAATTTGAATAACTTGAATTTGAATAACTTCCACAAAATAAAAGTTAAACTCACCAAACTTTATGTGTGTGTAGACTGACCCTTCCGAGATTTTTTGAAATAAACAAAACAAATTTTAGCCGAAAAACACTTCTTAAAACTTACAAAAACTAAAGTATTGTTTTTTACACTGTTTTGAGTTTTTTAAGCAAAAATAATGTTTTCTAAATGAGGGTACGTTCCTTAGGGCTAATACGGCTCATGCTTGCTTCGGAAGGGGTCCTTTACTTATTCTAAAAAAAAATTTTTTTTTAAATCAATAAATAAAAAAGTTATGAATTTTTAAAAATAGGACCCTTATTTTTGCCCACCCTGAAGGTGCTCAGTTTCAATTTTAGCATACATGTCTACTGCAAACTGAGGATATAATTGAAGCTACTTTCGTAAACCATCAGTCTGTAAGCATAAAACTGCATAGACTTTTCGTGTGGCAGAAGGTTCCCCTGTCTGTATGTCAATCTGGTTAACTTCAAAATTATATCCATCTTCACCTTTCCAAAACATAAATGGATACTGCAGGGTATCATACACCCTGCAGTTAGTTGCTGTGTGTCTCAGAAATTCTCTGCAGTTAGTTGCTACAAATAAGTTTTAATAAGGGTTACATTTTTTAACAGAATCTAGACACGATTGAAATTTTCCTTCGATTCCATCTGGAGTCACTAGGGGAATTATCGATTTATTCTTAAAAATAGATCTTCTTCGTTTCAAATACATATAAAAGTATACAAAGAATATCACAGTGAAGAATATATTTAAAAATGTTTAAACATTTAAGTAATTATTTTGGTGCTTATATAATAAAAAGCCGAAAAAAAGTTTTTTTTGTCTTTTAGTGTAGGAGAGGTAAATAAGGGGCAGATAACTCTTCATATCAGCTCTAGCTTTCAAACAATATTTTTTCATAAAATACATTTTTTTTTGTTCTATTAATCTAAATTAAAGCAATTTACTTTATAATAAATGCACAACAAATTAGACAACAATGGGAAATTTAAGGATGTATTAAAATGTATTATGTCTGAAATAGAGTTGAAATGTTTTTAAAAATACGTCAATGGAAAGGTTAAATAAAACGAAATACGGGAATATATGCACCTGTTCCAAAATGGATAAAATTCAACAATTTATTTAAAAATAAGTAATTCGACAACAATGGAAAATGTAATGTTTTACTAAAATGTATTATTTATGACAGAACGGTAAAAGTTAACAAAAAACTGCTGATCAACAATTTGGATTGCAACATCCTCAACAACTGAAGCATTGAATCGCCTTTCATGCTCACCAGCATACTGCTTGTCTGCGTGAATGCTAACTTGCAACTCATCTGAATTCTAAGGTAGTCTTTCCTTAACCGTTTTGAAACATACTTATTGTACTCGTGCAGCAGTGCTTACAACTGGTAAACAATGTCGCCACGAACTCCTACAGCAATGTTGCAACGATGCTTTTCTTTGTGGTCACCCATGAAGTAAATCTGCAGAAACTGGGGTTGTTTGCCTGGAAAAGGCAACAGCAATCCACCTAAATGATACACCTGCCCTTGAACCTTAAAAGTAGGCATAAAACCAGGCTCATCTATAGTCTTGGCACCAAAAGATATAAGCTGAAAGCATCTGTTGTACTTTCGAATGTTGGAGAGAAAATGTTCTGTCATCCTGAAAAAGATGGTACAGAAATGGTGGAAAATCCTTACACAGAGTTTGCCATTAGAGCAGCACATATCAGATGCTTCTGCTTTCCATTGCAGAGCATAGCATCTGGCACACTTGATTGACATTCTCCCCATGGTGAGACGATAATCTACTTGGTACTAACTTGCAGGATCGTAGTTCAGAGCAAAATTGAGAGCCCATCTCTGCCTGGCACCTGTCATCTGCTACCTGTCCTGTTGCTGGCATCTTCTAGTTTTCTCAGCTGTTTCACTCTGTCTGGTAGCGGCCGTCTGCTGTCTGTCCTGTTGCCAGCATCTTTAAATTTCCTCTGCTGTTTCACTCTGCCAGGAAGCTACTATCTTCTTCCTGTACTGTAGATGGTGTCTTTGAGTTTCCTCGGCCGTGTCATTTGGCCTGGCAGTGGCCGTCTGCTGGCTGTCCTTTTGATGGCGTCTTTGAGTTTCCTCAGCTGTTTCATATTGCCTGATAGCAGCCATCTGTTGTCTATTCCATAGCTGGCGTCTCTAAGTATCCTCAGCCGATTCATTCTGCCTGGAAGCTGCCATCTGTTTACTGTTGCATAGCTGTTGTCTTCAAGTATCTTCAACCATTTCATCATACCTAGCAGCGGCCATTTGCTGTCTGTAAGTTTCTTCACCAAACTCAAGTCGCCTTCTTGCTGTGGTGCGTTCACCGTCTCTAGATTTTCTTTGCTCCACTTCGTTCATGGATTGGAATCTTTTTTGCTGTTGTGACCGCTGTAACACACATGATGTGGCTGCTGGATTTAATGCTCCACAGTCTCCTCATTCTGTCTGTGTTTTCTCTTGCAGTATGGCGGCCCAGAAAGCATTTCCTTGGAGGCATCTGCAATAAAATTATATATATATATATATATATATATAGAGAGAGAGAGAGAGAGAGAGAGAGAGACGGAGAGATTGGAAATTTGGAAAACATTCAGCTTATCAATAAACATGACAAACATATAAATGACAAAACATGATATAACAAATACATTTAAAAACCAAATGATCCCAAAATCTCAGAAGAGAGGGAGAGAGGGAGAGAGAAAAGAGTAAGATCAAGCGGATTATGGGCCTTACAATTGCTGAAAGGAGCAGAAATTATGTAAATCATCCTCATTTAATATGTATTAAATAAGGTATACATTTCATTGAAATTGGACCTATTTGAATTTTCGGGCGACCTATGGTTTAAATTTCAGGGGGGGGGGCCTCTTAATATTATAAAAAATTGTTGAAATTTTGGGAATAGACATCATTTCTGGTCATTTACCTATGGTTTAAATTTCATTTGAATCAAAATAGAAAACAGTTTTCAGTGGAGGGGGTTGTACTCCCCCCCCTTCCCGGGGACCCCCAACGTTGAAGTGACTTATTTCTTACATAGTCTATAATCTGCTCCTGATTCAGTAGGAACGACATGCAAGAAACGAGAGAAATCTGTCAGTAACAGTGGACGTGCATCGCAAACACACGGACAGACAGACAAACAGACAGACATACACACACACATTTTATTATATAAGCCTAAAACCTTTACTGGCAGGTCATGAGTCTACATGCCAATTTTCAAGCAATTCTGTCCAACGGTTTGGGTAAACATAAGACACAAAAATCATGCGACACACACACACACACACACACACACGCACACACAGAGTTACTATTTTTTATATATATATATATATATATATATAAGGTTAATACAACAAAAGATATAAGAGGCAACTAATATCTTTAATTAGTGAACATCCGGATAAAAAACTTCTGAACGAAACTTGAAAAAATACATCTGATGTTTGACGTAGATATTTTGACTCCTGATTCTACTTTTTTATTATTAATTTTGTTTATTATTATTATATTTTTATATTTTTATTTTTATGTTTTCAAAGTAAAGTTTTATTTACTCGCTGTAATTCCACTGTGGTAATGATCCTCTGACGAGAAGAATTTTCTTTGAAAACCCATGGGTTAAGGACTTTCAATTACTTTGCTTGAACTTTGAATTGTAATAAAATTTGATTTGCACCTTATTTTATTCTTTCATTTTATCTAATGCTATATATATATATATATATATATATATATATATATATATATATATATATATAACCTTATCTATTATTTATAATGTGCCATTGCTTAAGGTCATCTTTGACTGAGTCATTTCAGTCTTTTATTTATTCAGTTACCCTTAATTGAGATGTGTGTACATCTATTCATCCAACCAGAGCTGCATTCAACATGCCCATACTGTTAATGTGAGCCTTTCTTTAATGCAGACATGTTGACTACTCAAGGTGTGAAGTAAGTGTACTAATGGATGTCTGTAGAGGCTGAGGAAAACATTAACACTTATCCCACCATTGTAATGCAGAGCTGAGTCCAGTCTGGGCACCTTCAGTCTTAATAGCAGGAAGTTAGAACTAAATCTGTCGTAAAGATGCACACCACAAATCCACCAAACCTGTACTTTCTCTGCATCCTCAGAAAACCGAATTAGTGAGAGCCCAACATCTACTTGCACATAACTGTTGTAAACTCAACCCCGAATAAAAGTGAAATTGAACGACAGGTTAAAATGGAAAGAAGCTCACGAAACTTGCCTACACACAGTCTATGCATACAAGATCAAACTTAATTCACACACCAATCAAAACAGATCATATCACTAAGATAACAAAATGAGTCCACAACTTCCAATTCTGCAGACCGTCCACAAAGAACTCAGTATAGGGACTTTTCCTATATGGCTATCTCTCACAGCACTATTCCATCCAGATAATCTTATTAAGTTATCATCATACCTTACCACATCTTCTTACCGTATTCATACTACTACTACTACTACTACTACTACTACTAGCAAGCCCTATATACAACCCATTAATAAAACAAGTAATATTCCATTATAAACTCTACACTCTCATGCAGTCTGTGCAGCAACCATATCTAATCTTTGATGGACTTAAGTTAGGATTCTCATCAGGGATTTCAGTTTCAATTTCCTTTTATCAGTAAACAATGATTTAATCCATATGATCACAAACACAACCATGTCACTTTGTCGTAACAGTTTTTCAATCTGTCTTAGATATCAATCTCGTTCGTCTAACCTAGATTTGAAAGTTGTTATTGTTGGAGTAATAAATACACTTTAGCTTTTGATACATTTCTGGGCACAAGTGTGTGTGGGGGGGGGGGGATAAAGAGAGAGCGAGAGAAAGAGAGAGAGAGAGGGAGAGAGAGAGAGAGAGAAAGATGACGGGCAAAAGTATTGAATCAGCTTCCAAACTGCTAAAAAATTGAACAGTAGAAAATAATCACATGACTTGTTGCTTATATTTATGATTTTATAGATTGAATTTAAGTTAATTTAAACATTATTTGAATGAAACCAAAAACGTCTGTCATGTTTGGTGTAAGTTATAGTTGAAAACATTGTGTTGATGGATGATTTAATGTTGTAGAGTCAACATTCAGCATTTACTAAAGTCAAAGTTCACTTCTTCTAATATATAAAATTAAGTCAGTTGGATTCTCGAAGTTAGATCCATATAGCAATGCATCAAACAAATTGATATTTGATTCTGACTAGTCAATTTTTATTTATTACTAGCAAAGCTTGTTGCTCGGCACTTCCTGGGATGAATATAAAATAATGAATTAAATAGGTTACATAGGATATTTTTAATGTTTACACCAAAGGTCGGGTTTTAATAGTTGAAAATGTATGTACCAACGAAAAGAAGCACTTGATATTGGAACAAAAATAGAAATTGTCCCAGTTTCCTAAAGATGTCTACTATATTTTTGTGGTCGAGTTTTAACTGCGACGTTTCACCTGTATGATGCAACTTGCTGTATGTAAGTTATGTATTTTCTACTTCTAACTAATTTGAACCGAATTGTTTTTTGTATTACCCTAACCGCTTCTGCAGAAGCGCTTTGCTTTAGGCCAAAAGTCACTCAAACCCTAAACTATGTTTTATTTTGTCAAAAGTCGGCTACTAACCAAAGGCAAAAGTCACTGGAAGTGTAACCAAAATTGTATATCGGCAAAATTCGGTTATGTCACGGTGAACGTGGTTAGGTCCGGTTCAAATTCTGTAGAAGCACTTTTTTGTTTTGTGGATTTAATTTTTCAATTAAATTATTTTTAATTAGGATTTTTTAAATTTTGTGTTATTTTACGCGCTATTGTATTTTCTATGTCAATAAATATTCGATTACTAATACAAAATAAAAAAATAATAATGTAAATCATGTTGAGATTGTTAAATAATATGATACTTCTATCGATCCTGCCCCAATCTCCATGAATTTCGCATCGGCAGCGTTCAGGCATGCTACGTAAACACTCGAGAGATGACGAGCCGATACGTTGCTGTGTTACAATACCGCAGGGCCCCACCATGCAAGGCACAGTAGGTTAGCTAGTATCAAATAGCCAATTTTGTTATTGAAAGATAGGTTTTGTTTCTGGACTCAGAAATGAGTCAGAGAAGTGTTTGATCCAAGAATAGTCATAATAAATTTAGACCTGACGTGACCTTTGAGTCAGAGATCAGAGTGAGTCATTTTTGTCCCCATATCGTGCGTGGGAACGATGATTACGTCACCACAGAGAACGAGAAATTAGCTTTTTAGAATCAGTCTGGGCTTAGAGGCGATACCGTTCAGACCGGGTGCGAGCATGTAGCCGGTAAACCGGTAAGGCCCCGTTCTGGGAGGGCAGAAGATATCCCAAAAGGAAAGAAGATAGCCTGAGCATGAGAGAGCCGAGACCGGAATCCCCCTGACAGCAAACGAACCGAGAAGTAAGAATTGTGTGAGAATAAAGAAATTTGTGTGAAATATCCCTTCAAAAATTCGTGTCTCGTGTATTCATTCTGTCTGAGACAGACCTCTTCCCTCGATCAAGACGACACAGCCAGCGAAGACCAGACGAATCACAGGCCAAGGAAGAGAACAGAAGATAAGGTAAACCTTGAGATTTATTTGAGAACTTTTTAGAGACTTTAAGATACGTATAAATGAACAGAGACCGTAATTGAAAAAGGCCTGAGATGCCGTGAACGGTCGCGATTTTAAAAAGGCCTGAAAGGCCGTAAATTGATACGTGAAGATTTAAGACTGTGGTTACGAAACGTATAGAGAAAAAGTGATATACAGTTCGAATTGTATAGAGTAAAATGACTATGAGAATGTCTATGAAAATTGTGTCATCGGGGGTGTTAAGAAAAAAGATTGAAATCACTATTAATCCTCTTGTGAACATTTCGCGTTATTTTCGGCCGGAGAGGATGTAATAGCGAACTGTGAGGTGGTTTTGGAGAACTGCCTCAGTCGGAAGGATTTCTGCCTGTAGTAATAAATAAGCTCTCTCCCCCCCTTTGCTGCTCGTTACGTTTAATGTCAGTAGTTATGCAACAAATATTTTGTTTTGGTAGCCGTGACCTGCCGTTTCCAACATGAAACGGTTCGATATCGATCTGGTGCTGTCATGAAGTACGAACACATCGTGTGGTCCGAATTAATAGAAAAAGGAAGAAAAAAAAA
This sequence comes from Sepiola atlantica, assembly GCA_963556195.1. Classification (NCBI taxonomy): domain Eukaryota; kingdom Metazoa; phylum Mollusca; class Cephalopoda; order Sepiida; family Sepiolidae; genus Sepiola; species Sepiola atlantica. The sequence continues at coordinate 123,342,544 of OY744527.1, forward strand.
AAGGAGCGAGACACGAGGGGTGGAAAATTGTTGAGATACACAAAAGAGAGACACACTTAGTTAATTAAAAGACACAGAAAAAAAGAAAAGAAAAAAGAAAAGAAAAAAGACACATTTTGTTAGAGAAAGAAAAAAAAGAAGAACGCACACATACACATACCATTATTAAATTACGCAGAAAGAGAAAAAGACACATTTTGTTAATTGTTAAGATTCACAAAAAAAAAAAAGAAAAGAAAGACACATTTTGTTAAAAAAAGAAAAAAAGAACGCACCCACACACACACACGCGCAAAAACAATTGTTAGGACTTTGTAGGAAAAGAACATTCTAGTTAGAAAAAAAAAAAGGACGATTTGCCGTAATTATGTTTTTTTTGTGTTGTGTTTTAAGAATTTGTTGCTGTAATTTTTTTTCTGGTTTGTGTTGGTGGGGGACAAAGGTGAAAGCAATAACAGGCGAAAAAAGAAAGAAAAAAACGAGGGAAGTATGTAATTAAAAAAGAGAGGAAGAATGGAAATGTTAAAAAGGGTGGATGTGCTGAAATGACATGTGCACGCGAGGACAGAATATGCGTATTTAGAAAAAAGAAAGAAAGAATGTATTAGAAAGAGAGAGACAGAGACGGAAAGAGCATGGAAAGAGAGGGATGGATATGCCACTCTGTGGCCGAAATCTTTTGTTGTTAGAATGTATATGCGTGTTAAAAAGAGAGAGAGAGAGAGAGAGAGAGAGAGAGAGAGAGAGAGAGAGAGAGAAAGAAAGCGCCCGTGGGTTTTGAAAACTGCTAAAAAGTGTTGCAGGAAAATATGGTGTCGGGCGCTGTTCTCTTTTCCCTTTGTCTTTTGAATTATGTTGTATTGTATTGTGGAGATATGTTCTCCATTGGTTCTGTCGGTTTCGGTTTGATTTTTTTGTTGTTGTTGGGTGGAATGAATTTTTTTTTTTTTTTGATGTATTTTGATGTATTTGTTACATGGAGGATCCCGGGTTCCTAATGCTTGAGTGAATGATATTTTACTATTTAGAGGATGGAGAAATTTAAAAATGTAATTAAAAAAAAAAAAAAACAGTTCTTAAATTGAATGTTACGTGGGTCAGCCGGGCGATTTGAGTTGATTAGGTTCGGGCAGCTGGTGGCAGCTAGAGTTGGTCTGGGTCGGATCGCGGAAACCCCTGGACAGGGTTGATTTTATCGGGAAAAATCCCTGTGTACAGAGTATGTACAGGCTTGGAAAGTCAATGAGGGATTCCCGGCGTTTGCTCGTATGCTCTCTTTTATAGAGTACCCATGGGTTAGTGGCGAGGCCTGTGGTAAAGCCTGCATACGTTAAAATTGCGAACGGGAGAAGGACGGTGATATGGTCATTCTGTGGGACCACGAGAAAAGGACGGTGGTCAGTTATGGAAATTGTTGTTTTTGTGACCCAGGTGTGCCCAACTGCGCCGATAGAGTGTGTGAAAGTTGTGTAAAATGTTAAGCTTTGAAATTGTGGTCCCATTTTTTTTTTGTGGATTTTGGATGTTTGCCGACGAGTGTGCTGCGAAGACACCCCACCCCCTCACCGCATAGATAGGGACACGGGAAGGGAACGCATAGAATTGGTGTCTGCTCAACACCAGTGGGGATGGAGTTAAGCTGGGGTGTGGTGTGGCTCGGGTGCACGCGTCGGGGGCGGATAGAACCATGGGGATCGATTTTTAAAAAAAAGGAGGTACCGGGTGTTAATTGGATCTAATTATAAGATTATAGGTTGGGCCTAGTTTTTGGTCATTCGGCGTGTTCCGGGGGCAGAGATGATTCGATGTGACATTTCGCTCAATACCGTATCGACTAGATAGATACATGGGATGGGGTCCTCCACGTTTAATGAAAAGGGCTGGGAGCTAGGGACATGGGTGATTGTTCGCGGACGTTTGCGCCGGGGCACTGGAATGTTCGAAGTATATGGTCCAGATTAGTAAGCAATGTAGGGACGGTACCTCGTGTAGACACTGGAGGCTGACCATTTAAGTTTACAGGTTAAGGAAAGGAGATTTCTGTTTTTGTTCTCCTATATCGCCGTTGTATGCCGATGCTTGTGAGTACAAGAGTGAATTGAGTGAATGCCTATGTGTGAATACTCCGGGGGTCGGAGGTCGGACCGTTGTGGCTCGGCAGCGAACTGAGTGGATGATGAGCGATATTGCCCGGGGATGTCATGACGGAGAGCTGATCTTTGGATCATAAGAGAGACTCCCCACATCCCATGGGGGGGGGGGGGGGGTCATAGGACCGATGAGGTCCACACACGGTGGGTGCTTTGCGGGATCGCAGAGAATTCGTACCATTCATTTCTCACAGTGTCCTTGTCTACTACTGTTGAACTTGTAGGCCACATACGGGGGGTGCTTTGCGGGATCGCAGAGAATTCGTACCACTAATTTCTCACAGTATCCTGGTCCACCACTGTTGAGCTTGAAGTCCACATACGGGGGGTGGGGCCTGGTGTGTCGCGTGTGGGAGGATGGCCACGGGGAGCCGGGCTGGGGCGTGGGAGAGGATTCCCTGAACCCTAGAGATGAAATCATGGGCCGGATGGAGCGGCCGGCTGAAGAGATTGGACGATTAGAGGTCCAGCCGTTTTAGCCCTTGGTTCTGACCAGACCCTGCAGTGGGGGTCCATATATAGCAAGCGGCATAGCGACGATACCCCCTGTAGGCCTCGAGGCTGACCATTAGAGAATAGGTTAATGAAGGTTTTTTTTGTTCTGTTTTTTGTTCCCCTATTTCGCGAGAATAAAACGCGCAGTTAGTTTTAATCGGTTGTGTGCCGACCGTTTGTTGAAGTTATCTAAGAAAGTGATGGTGGCCCGAAAGTGTAACATACCGGGAATTTTTGGGAAGTGGTCGAGCAAGAGCGAATTTATGTGGTAGATTTTGCAGGAGATATAGGCGAGAAACACCTGATGTTGATTTATGACAGGGGATGGCTTTTTTTAGCCGGTAACGACCGTAGGGAGCAAACTCTCCCACATCCCGGAAACATTGTCATGTGGTGCCGAATGAAATTCCGGCAGGGGTGAAATGATGGCAACCCCAGGAGTGCTTAGGCTCGGATTTTTACCAGTCCCAGGGAAGGGTTGGTTTTTAAAAAAAAAAGAGAGAAAATCTTGGGATTTTTTGTTTTTTTTGTTTATAGGGAAGGAAGGAGTGTTACAATACCGCAGGGCCCCACCATGCAAGGCACAGTAGGTTAGCTAGTATCAAATAGCCAATTTTGTTATTGAAAGATAGGTTTTGTTTCTGGACTCAGAAATGAGTCAGAGAAGTGTTTGATCCAAGAATAGTCATAATAAATTTAGACCTGACGTGGCCTTTGAGTCAGAGATCAGAGTGAGTCATTTTTGTCCCCATATCGTGCGTGGGAACGATGATTACGTCACCACAGAGAACGAGAAATTAGCTTTTTAGAATCAGTCTGGGCTTAGAGGCGATACCGTTCAGACCGGGTGCGAGCATGTAGCCGGTAAACCGGTAAGGCCCCGTTCTGGGAGGGCAGAAGATATCCCAAAAGGAAAGAAGATAGCCTGAGCATGAGAGAGCCGAGACCGGAATCCCCCTGACAGCAAACGAACCGAGAAGTAAGAATTGTGTGAGAATAAAGAAATTTGTGTGAAATATCCCTTCAAAAATTCGTGTCTCGTGTATTCATTCTGTCTGAGACAGACCTCTTCCCTCGATCAAGACGACACAGCCAGCGAAGACCAGACGAATCACAGGCCAAGGAAGAGAACAGAAGATAAGGTAAACCTTGAGATTTATTTGAGAACTTTTTAGAGACTTTAAGATACGTATAAATGAACAGAGACCGTAATTGAAAAAGGCCTGAGATGCCGTGAACGGTCGCGATTTTAAAAAGGCCTGAAAGGCCGTAAATTGATACGTGAAGATTTAAGACTGTGGTTACGAAACGTATAGAGAAAAAGTGATATACAGTTCGAATTGTATAGAGTAAAATGACTATGAGAATGTCTATGAAAATTGTGTCATCGGGGGTGTTAAGAAAAAAGATTGAAATCACTATTAATCCTCTCGTGAACATTTCGCGTTATTTTCGGCCGGAGAGGATGTAATAGCGAACTGTGAGGTGGTTTTGGAGAACTGCCTCAGTCGGAAGGATTTCTGCCTGTGGTGATAAATAAGCTCTCTCCCCCCCCCCCTTGAGTCTCGTGACGTTTACTGTCAGTAGTTATGCAACAGCTGCATCGTATTTTTTTTCAGTCTTATTTTCAAGAAAGATTGAAAAAAAAAACCAACAAAAATATGAACAAAACATAGCGAAATTACTGTTAATAAATACATTTTTGGTTTTTATTTTTGTAACCAAAACAATGCTAAACTAATAATAATAATAATAATAATAACAACAACAACAACAATAATAATAATAATAATATTTTTTCTTTCTATCAAGCAGCACATTTCTTTTTGCCAACGGATTTTTTTTCTTGGTAGAATGAAATGACTTCTTCGAGATTTAACTCTGCTACATAGCTCTTCGTAATTCAGTTGTTTTCTGGCTTTAATCAATTTCAATACTGATTAGAAAAATTGTCGTCTGGTTACTGACAGCTGATTGGCTAATCGCTCGGCATCTCTGCCACTATTTGGCTCGTCATCTCTCGGGTGTTTAGGTAGCATGCCTGAACGCTGCCGATGCGAAGTTCACGGAGATTGCGTCAGGATCGATAGAAGTACGAATAATATTATTAAAGAAGGAATATTCAGCTCTTTGGGTGCGTTCGAAAAATAATCTTTTTCTTTGGTTTAAGAGCCCAAAGGAAACATAATAATAGTTAAAGTTAGATTCAAGCTAAATTTTTTTTTTGGGGGGGGCTTAATGTTAGAGGTGGTGGTAGGTATAATAGAATGTTTTGCGATGCCAAAATTGTTATCAGGGCACTCTAAAAACGGTAAATTTGTAGATTAACACCCTAAAAAAAAATAATAAATAAGATTCTAGTTCTTTTGTGGCGATTATGTGTAAACAACCTAAAACATTTGGTTGAAAAGCAAAAACAAGAAACAATAAGTTTCCAAATTAGAGTGTAGCATCAATTTCGTATATAAATTTAACGTAAAATGACCCCCCCCCCTATTTTCGAACCATTCTAATTTTTTAGGGCAGTTAAATAAATGTTTGTACCATTCACCGTAAGTGACAGTGTTGTAAAACCATACATAGCCGCCTCTGCAGACCCCCCCCCCCCAAACCGCACAGAATATATCTCCCATATAAGAAAAAATAAAAGTAGTAATTTTGGTTAACTGACCTAAAGCGCTTGAATAGATCGGAAATGGGAGAGCATTTTATGTAAAATTTATGCGCAAAGCTGATTTCCAATATTTGTCTTTTTTCAAAAAATTATTTTTCCCTTTCCGCTAATTTTATCTGGGTGTTTACTGTCTACACGTAAGCACCTAAAAAAGTAGAATCTCATTTCTGAGGGTGTTACCCGAAAAACGCATCATACCACCCCAAAATTGTAGACTGGAGTGATTTCATAAAATTACTATTTTTACATCACTTGAATATATATCAGAATTGTTTTTTTATTTTTTTATTTTATGTAAATGAAAAATAAGTTTGGTTCAATTTTAGTATAGGGACCGTTGTAATATCTCGCATATTTTGCTTTTGTTCTTCTGAGTGATAAAGAGGGGAATAAATTAATCAGTTCAATTCAACATACAAAAACGTTAAGTAATAAATAATAAAAAATTATGTCTAATAATAATGTTAACCCAACAATGTGTAAGAGGCAAGTTTAGTAATTTTTGTTGCTGTTAGAAATCCCCGGACAAACAAGACAACAGAACAAATTTAGGTGTTTAATTATTCGATTATATATATGAATGAGAAGCAACGTAAATAAGATGAGGTTTAATTTAACAATGTAAGTATAATGTGAAAAGAAAATTAATACTTATCTGGTTTCTCCTCAAAGGTTTATTTTTGCTTAAAATGTGACATAGTGTTTTGGCGAACAATTTGATGTGAAATGTCTATGTAAGCTTTGCTTTTATTGGACGTTTTACAAATTCTGAAACGGTTCAACATGATTGCAGTTCCTTGCGAAATAATTGGCAAACGGTGTTTGAGGAGGGTAAGAGTTATTAATTCATAGAGAGAAATTAGCATGCTACCCTCTCTTTGGTTTAATTAGTTGGAAGAGGCTTAGAGAGGGGGAATAAAAATAATGTTTTTGTTTAGGTTATAAAAATAATTTAAAGTTTCTAGAAACACGGTCGAAGGTAGTAGGCGACTGAAGTGATGTGTTTCGGTGCATTTGATGCATTATTTTTATAGTCTACTCTAACTGAATTGGGAGGGGAAAAATCACATCTACTTTATATAGAAGATTATTGCACCATGTGATTTGTCATGATAAATAACTCAAACAGTTTCCGGTCTGGAAGATTGGTAAAATGAAAGTTTTTTCAATAATTTCCTAAAAAGAAAAATCAGCTTACATCATTAATAAAAAGCAAATTTTATTATTGCTCTATCTATTTTAACTATCAGATAAAAAATTATATTTGTTTAAAATAAATATTAGCCTATTAATTTCTTTAAATTATTTGATATCATAATAGTAGGCAGTTAAAAAATCTATTTAAACTGTTGTTTTATTGTAATGCTGCAGGCGGCTGTGATAGCAAACAGCCAAGTGCTGAGTACATACTTTTTTCAGTTCTCAAAAAACAAAACAATTTTAATACATATAAATCATATTTAATTACAGATTATCTTATGAAGTATTTACATTTTCGATTTCATATTTAAAGAAAAAGGAATCCGTTGTTAGAGATAATTAATTAATGATTTGTTTAAATTCCTGGAATAAAGCATTACAATCTCTAGACATGAGAAAAAATGACTTATAATCTGTTACTTTACATTACATTATGGCATTCACAAGAATTACGTTCATAAACCGATCACTAAAAGTATTTAAAAAATTGGACCAAGACAACAATAAGGACCCAGTTCAGTAACACAACAAGCGGGACATCTTTTGGAAGCACCGGCGTCTTCCGGTTGACCTCGCAATACACGTGGTTGCTATTTACAAAAGAACTTGTAAATAAACATTTTTTTCTATTTTAATAAATGCAGTATATTTCGGAATTTTTTTTTCTTTTAACATGTTAATATTTATTTTAAGGCAGAGGGTCCATAAATAAAACAAATAAAATATTAACATGTTTTCTTTTAAAACATGTTTTTGTGTCACTATTTACTTGCCTCCCCACGAGGGCAGAAATGGGGGTTATGAAATATTTATTGTTGTGTTACTGAACTGGGGTCCTTATTGTTGTCTTGCTCCAAAAAATTAAATAAATAACATAAACATATTTGGATCTTTAGTACTACAAAATGTTGGTTCTATTGTAGCATTTATAATTAGATCGTTTCAAGACAGAGACAGAGCCACATATATGCATAGCACCAGCTCTTTTCAGTGACCATTTATTGCAGCAGTAGTAATCATAGCAGTTTTCCTGTCTGCAACAATAACCATTATGATCATCACAATATCTACTATGCCTCTATTCCTTTTATAACTTAAGGCTTCCTTCGCTCTCCCATCATCATCATCATCATCATCATCATCATCATCATCATCATCATCATCATCATCATCATCATCATCATCATCAATGATAAAGAACTTTCAGTGAAATCCAGATGAAATTTCTGACCTTATCAAAATCAACATATGTACATTACATGACTCATCGCTGGACTAAGACAAAGTGACGATGACAAAGAAATATTTTCATTTATCATTATTGTAATTTTGAACAATACAATTTGTTTCAATTTCATTCTGTTTTTGTCTCCTTTTTACTTGCTACCATATGCTTATAACGCCCTACATTGCCCAGATAGAGATAAAATCAATTATATATTTGGATTTAATTTTATTTACATTAATTTAAATCGATCCAGAACACAAATGATATAGAAGCACAACAAGCAGCAGCAGCAGCAGCAGCAGCAGCAGCAGCAAGGGAATGTTGTTTAAAGGTATCAACTCCCGATTGGACAAGATCTCAATCAACATCTTCTTTCAGCCAATCAGAGGCATAGAAATATTTTGCGCGTAATATAAAATCCAAACATACCAACATTCTCTCTCTCTCACTTTTTCAGTTTTCTTTCAGACTTCACGCACAGAAGCACATCACAAAAAAAAACAATCTTGGCCTCTTGTCGAAGGAACATGGCACACACAACAAGATTCACAAACTACTGAAAACACAGTGGCAGTATATACACACTGCTTACTTAACTCACTTACACACAAGTTCATGCATATACTCTCACACTGACTAAAGAAAGGCAAGCATATACACACAGATCGCTTATATAGTCTACTAATCTTACACGCTATCACATGCATATTCACACTGACAACAAACATTTTTACGCTACACAGACTAAACATTTTCTTATTCACTTGGAATGTTCTAAGATACACTGAACTCTCATACATGACAAACTTTTTGTCAATAAAATTGATATATTTTTGTATTCTTTCTTTTGATGTTGCCTTTCCCAACACACTTTCATTTAATAATTATGTTTTTACCTCTTTGTGTCTCAGTTATAAATACTGAATTTATTTTCTCTCTCGGTGAGCAGCCCCTGTACGCTAATTTGGTCCCATGAGGACCAATCAGCTTCCAGGGCGTATTAATTTTATCCATCCCCTGAAGGACTACTTCATCCCTTCTGGGAATTGCAAACAGCAGCCAGAGAGTTTTCTTCCACCACCCGTAAAAGACGTCTTTTCCTCTCTCCTGTCTCTGTCACTGACACCGAGCAAAGTTATCTTCACTGAAGACATATTCCTCCAAGAAGACTTTCTGCAGCAAAACTTTCTCACTGTAGTATTGCTTCTTTACTTTGATACAGTCTTAACTTTCTCACTGTATTATTGCTTCTTTACTTTGATACAGTCTTAACTTTCTCACTGTAGTATTGCTTCTTTACTTTGATACAGTCTTAATTTTCTCACTGTATTATTGCTTCTTTACTTTGATACAGTCTTAACTTTCTCACTGTAGTATTGCTTCTTTACTTTGATACAGTCTTAACTTTCTCACTGTATTATTGCTTCTTTACTTTGATACAGTCTTAACTTTCTCACTGTAGTATTGCTTCTTTACTTTGATACAGTCTTAACTTTCTCACTGTATTATTGCTTCTTTACTTTGATACAGTCTTAACTTTCTCACTGTAGTATTGCTTCTTTACTTTGATACAGTCTAAACTTTCTCACTGTATTATTGCTTCTTTACTTTGATACAGTCTTAACTTTCTCACTGTAGTATTGCTTCTTTACTTTGATACAGTCTTAACTTTCTCACTGTATTATTGCTTCTTTACTTTGATACAGTCTTAACTTTCTCACTGTAGTATTGCTTCTTTACTTTGATACAGTCTAAACTTTCTCACTGTATTATTGCTTCTTTACTTTGATACAGTCTTAACTTTCTCACTGTATTATTGCTTCTTTACTTTGATACAGTCTTAACTTTCTCAACCTATACCCAACAGTGTAACTTCAATAAATACCTTTCATTGTTGTTTATAAAAATGTTTTCTTTTCCTTTTGTTTAGCGTCCGTGTTGTTACAAAAATATTATAGGAGTTTGTCTTACTATCCATGATAAGATAAGTTCCTCTCTATATATGATGTTTTGTATATCCCACTTACACGTGTCTTTGACAAACTGTCTATGCGAGAATAACTGTATACCTGTAAATTCAACTGTTCTTTTTCTAAAGCTTTTTTCCTCTTTCTCCTGACCTTCGTGTGTGTACCCAAGAGAATACAAAACCCAAAATTGCAACCATGTGTCGGGAAAAGATACCTGAACTTGTGGTCTCTATAAACATAAAAGCTAGAATATAAAATATTCAGTTCCCGGAGAATTAGGTAACCGAAAAACTAGGTAACAGAAAAATAGGTAACCGAAAATTCAGTCATGGAAAATTCAGTAATTTTTGCAAGGTGGAAAAATTAGGTATCTACTTTTTTTTATTAAAACAATAATTTGAAAAGATAATACAAGAACAGTGTTCTTAGAATACTTAACTTAGAAAAATCGATTTTATTTGCTTTGTAGCAGTTACATGAGTAAACTATTTTCTATCGGTCTACATGACTGGCAATGGGATGTGATTCGGCTTGTATTTCAAACAGACAAGACGTATATTCCTCTGCTCTCTACTAGGCCTGTGGTAGGCGAGTTGACGAACTCCAGGATAAGATTATTTCGTCTTTGCCTACATTAACCAACCCATTGTACAACCTGTTCCCGTTCCTGTGTTTCCCGTAAATAAATCTGTTGTGAAGCCATTGTTTATTTCGTGAGAAATGGTGATCCTGTTTTGCTTATTTCTAATTCAGTCAGACATGGCCAGACGAATTACTCTTCCAAGTAAGTCGTCATTCTGATTTTCTTCTCGATTTAAACTCAATACTAAAATTGCCTCTCCCATCTAAAGCTTTAAGACAACAGTAAATATATATTTTTAAATATTGTTTTTTTTTTGGGGGGGGGGGGCGGGCTATTTAAAACTATAGGATAGGGGGCCTCACCTCCACCCTCAAGAACGGCCCTAAAATCAATTTTAAATCGATATTTATTCCATCGTTAATAATTTTCCTACATTGCAAAAATTACCGAATTTTCCTAAATTCAAAATCAAGGGAGGTGCGAGAGCGCTCTATCCCTTAATAGACTTCAAAAACGGTCTATGCTAGAAATCTCATTTCTTTGACCAATCATAACTCAAAAACCAATAAACCAAATTAGTTAAAACTTTGCACAAATTTTTTTTTTGATAGGTTCTATAAGTGTGTAGAATTTCAGCATCATTAGTCAAGGCAACCCAGAGATCCAGAAAGGTCAGGCATGATTTTGTGTTATCCGTGTGTACGTACGTACTTATGTGCCACCCTGTATCTCATCAACTATTTGATGGATTCAGCTGATTTTTGGCAGAGATAGAGGTTCTAGGGTCTAGTTGATGGCATTTTAATTTCAGTTTACCATATGCCTTAGTTTTCCAGAAAATTCCAAAAAAACTTAAAAATGACCATTGTATTGAGGCATAGCCTTTACAAAAGTAGTGACATTCCATGATAAATGCCAGTATACTGAAATCATATGCCCTTAATAGGGTTAAGATGAAAATTCATATACACTAAATGTACAAAAGCAAGGAAATTCCCAAATTTTTACACTTTTATTGTCATTAAGGGTATGTAAGCACAGTATTTTACTGGTAGGAATTTTTCTTCAGCGCACCTCACACACTTCATCCACTCATGCATAGAGATTTATAATGTAGTGATGTGATAATGAAATGGTTTGGTTGATATGTAGTCATACCCTTAATTAATGACAATAAAAGTGTAAAAATTTGGGAATTTCCTTGCTTTTGTACATTTTTCATGGAATATTCATTAGCCTTACACCAATTTTCTGGTATTAGTAGTCGCAGGGATGTCTCTGACAAAGCGTGTAAAGTCTTGACTACTGTTTTAGTGTCACTGCTGTTCTTTTCATAGTGAAGATGACTGTTGCCTTGAGTTTTTGTTTAATTTTTGGCATGAATCGTCTTGATTGGTTCATCAGCATGAACTTATCTTTATGTCAGGTTATTCAGAGGTCAACAGTGCTTAAAAGAAGCACATGTGACCTTTTTCTCAATTTTACTTTATTTTTCTCGAGAGCCTCTATTTGCATGAAGTATAATAGTTTTTGTATTTATTAAGATGTGTTTTTGAAGGTGTTTCTTAATTGTTTTAGCCTATCTCCTTGCTTCTAAAATGGTTACTTCCAAGGTTTTTCCTTTTTTGTGGCTTCCGGTTTCTGCGGGGCAGATTAGAGTAGATTGAAAAGCCGGTGCAACATGAAAAATGTTCCTTCAGATTATAGTTTAAGCAAATATTCAGAATGTTTTCATTTTTGTTCAGAATGTTTTATTTTTAAGTAAATATGCTATAATAGTAATACATTTTATTAATAATTTGTTTTGTTTTTTAATGTTTTCACAAATTGTTTTTTTGGCACTTCTGCAGTCTTTATGAAGCAGCTGCCGATTAAGAAATCGAAATTGAAGAGTTCCGTTTTTTTTTCTCCAAGTACCATTCATTCAGAATTCACCGGAAGTTGAATTTACCGGGAGTTGAAGTAGAATTTAGTTTTTAGAAAATGGAGTTAAATGAGTTGAATCTTCGCGACATTGGTAATTTAATGAACCAGACGCAAAAAACAATAGATTTTTTACAGGCACATCGCCTGATTTCTTGCAGTCGGACATGCCCGTCATGTCAAAGACAGATGCAAGTGGCAAGCCACAATGGAAGTGATGGATTTATTTGGAAATGCTCACGGAGGAACCAGCCGCAAAAAACAATAGATTTTTTACAGGCACACCGCCTGATTTCTTAATGTTAGGGGTTAGGGTTTTTTATTTAAAATCTTTTTACTTCATATAATAAAAAAAAGAAATTGTTAATTGTTACCCAAAAACAAACCAGTCTTGCATTTATTTTTTAGGTTGTAAATAAGTCACTTCCGATTGAATTATTTCCCTTTATTTTCAGTAGAAGGACAGAAAATCTGCTGCTTCATAAAGACTGCAGAAGTGCCGTTTTTTTGTACAATGTGTTAATAAAAAAATAATATTTACATTAAAAAACTTCATTAAAAATGAAAACATTCTGAATATTTGTTTAAATCCGAAGGAACATTTTTACCTTGCACAGGCTTTTCAATCCTCTCTAATCTTACCCACAGAAACCGGAAGCCACCAAAAAGAAAAAATCTTGAAAATAACCTCTAAAATATAGTATCTAAACCCTATATAAGTGTGAAAGGGCGATTCGTGAGATTTATATTTTCTTCCAGCTTCCGGTTCCACTCATCAGCAAATGACGCCTCATATCATATACAGAAATGATTAAAAAAAACTTTCTCCATAATTTCACAAATAATAGATCGAATGTATTACTTTTATTTCTTAATAAACAAATAATTAACAGAATACCGGATCTATTTTTAAAATAATTAATTTAAAAAAATCTTTATTTTGTTTTCAAAACTTTTTTTTGTTGTTTTCACAAATTTGTTTTTGTTTAAAATTCTTAATGCAGACAAATTGCTTTTTTTTGTTTTAAATTTTAAAGTTTATTTAAAGTTTTAAACCTCATAAAATTTCCGTATCCAATACAAAATATTGCTAAAAAAATTACGTTTTACTGGCCGTCGCCAGAGAAATTCCCGCAGGTGACTGGAAAATTCATAAAACATAAAAACACAATATGATGTCTGTATTAAGAATTTGAAACCAAAAACAATTAGAGAAAAAAAAAGTTTTGAAAACAATAAAAAAAACAAAACAAAGAAATTATGGTAAATTTTTACTATCCATTCCCAGCGCAGTTTACCCCTTAAAAAAGTTCAAATGCTACTTTTTTTGTGCAAATACATTTAAACAGCCTAAAAAATATCCGAAAAGAAGAAATTAAAAAAAAAATTAAATATTTAAGATTTTAGAGTGGGGGTTCACTTTCCTTTATAAATGTAACGTAAAATAGGCACCCATTTTCTGGCCAGTTAGCGTCAAACGAGACATGTAACCGACTTGAATTTTTAATAAAAACACGTAAAAATTTAGCGATTTTCGTGTTTGTTTTGGAGGGGGTGGGCAAACTTTGACTTGAGTTCCCCCCCCCCCCCCCTAAAAAAAACAGAAAACTAAATTGGCTAAATTTCTACGTGTTTATTTAATAAAAAAACCCACCCTAACTCCAGCCCTAACCCTAACTCTAACTCCAGCCCTAACCCTAACTCCAGCCCTAACCCTAACTCCAGCCCTAACCCTAACTCTAACCCCAGCCCCGATCGTAAAAAAAACACAAACGTCGCTTTGATTATGAGTCCCGGTAAAAAAAACACACACACTTGACAACGAGAACCCGAAACGAGGCTAACAAAACAAGACTATCGACGCCATGTTTTTGCTGTAAAAATCCATGCTCAGAATTTTTTTTTTTTCATGTCTAATGAAAAACCGTAAAAATAAAAACAAATGGAATAGCTAACTAGGAAAATCTCCAGTCTCGAATTAGAAACTCAAGTCGGTTACATGTCTCGTTTAATGTTAAGTGGCCAGGAAATGGGTGCTCATTTTACGTTAAATTTATAAAGGAAAGTGATCCCCCACGCTAAAATCTTAAATATTTAATTTTTTTTTTAATTCCTTCTTTGCGGATGTTTTTTAGGCTGTTTAAATGTATTTGCACAAAAAAAGTAGGATTTGAACTTTTTTAAGTGGTAAACTGCGCTGGGAATGGATAGTAAAAAATACCGAAATTATTTTAAACATGGATTCGGTATTCTGTTAATTGTATGTTTATTACGAAATAAAAGTAATACATTTGATGTATTATTTGTGAAATAATATGACGATGGACAAATCTATAATAAAATTGGTATTAATTGTGGAGAAAGTTTTTTTTTATTATTATTATTTCTGGTCATCCGTATATGACATGAGACGTCAGTTGCTGTTGAATGGAACCGGAAGCTGAAAGCAAATATGAATCTCGCGAATTCAAAGATCGACAATAATTTACAAGTAAACTGCGCCAGTAGTATAGTGATACTGAGTTACAGTCTTTGAACCCTGGACTCAAGTGAAGAAATGCCGGTCAGCCATCTTGTTTGTTTCTTTTTACTTCTGTGTGTAGCACTAATAAAGTCTCTTCAGCATATCGTATAGTAGTTGTGTGTTATATCTTTCTACATAAATGGAGCTGGGAACATATGCTAGACCATTCAAAAAGGTTAAAAGAAAAATAATTTGAGAAAATAATCCAAATCGAAAGGGAGTTATTTTATTGGAGGTCGAACTTGCGTCCGACACCGGTAATTTTATTTGACTGCGGAACAGTTTTTAAAAAACATAATTTATTGAAAATAAACAATTAAAACAAAATCAATAAAAATTAGGATTTAAAATAAAATAAATGAATATTTGTATTTTAGATTATTAGCGAACGAAAATGTAAAAGTTGTACAACTACGGAGTCAGAATATTTACTTCCTTTAGAAACAGCGTGGTCTTACGTCCTTGAAACATCGATGTTTTTATTTTGATTAGAATGTATTTTCTAGTCCGTCGGTGTTGTCTTTCACACAATGTCAACATTTTTTTCACACCAAGAAGATTCCGATATAAGAAAAAATGGGTACATATTTGATTTATATTTTTATATTGAAAAGAAAATTGTTTTACGTTAAAAAATAATGCGAATTACTGAATTTACACTTAATAACAGTAACACACAGAACAAACGTTTTGCACTTAAATTAATAATTTCATTTAAAATTATTATTATTATCTCCTCTATAAAGGCCAGTTGTCTGTATGTCTGTCTGTTTGTTTGTATGGCCAGCTTCTCCTCAAAAACTACGCGGCGACATGTCAAAAAGTTGATATCTTCAGCACCGTACAACACCTGGGATCATAATATCTCAAAATGACAACAAAAAAACATGTTGCTGGGGGTCAACGGGGCCAGTCTTCGGCAGCGGGTCTGGTTTTTTAAAACTTTTCTAATGTTATTCACTAGTAATTTGGAAATCAGCCAATGTAATTATGTACTAATAATTTTGTTTTCAACCAACTTATTCTTGTGCACGTGACGTCACAGTAATAGGTATATGACGTCATCGTTATAGGTTTTGAAATTTTTTTTATCTTTAAAACTTATTTTACTTCGACATATTTTTATACATAACATACAGAGTAAGATGATGAGAGTATTCCCGAATCTATAAACCCACCTCTTAGGGGTCCATGGGGCATATTTCATCGGGGGGGGGAGGGCGCTTTTCAGTTATTTTTCATTATATTTTATAGTGATGAAACAAGTTTACAGTGACCCGTTGGGTCAGAACCACTCTATATATGTATAAAAAAAGAAAAAAAGAATTTAACCAGTATGTGTTACCAGTGACCCGTTGGGTCATAACCACTCTATATATGTATAAAAAAGACCCAGAACCGGGGGTGCTTCTACAATATAGGACCCGAAGGCTTCTGCAGAATAGGGACCAGAGGTGCTTCTACAGTATAGGGACCAGAGGTGCTTCTATAGTATAGGGACCAGAGGTGCTTCTACAGTATAGGACCCAGTACCGGGGGTGCTTCTACAATATTAGAACATAGAGGTTTCTGCAGAAAAAGGACCATGGGTGCTTCTCCAGTATAGGGACCAGGGGTGCTTCTACAGTGTATGACCCAGCACCAGGGGTGCTTCTACAATATAGGACCCGAAGGCTTCTGCAGAATAGGGACCATGGGTGCTTCTACAGTATAGGGACCAGAGGTGCTTCTACAGTATAGGGACCAGAGGTGCTTCTACAGTATAGGGACCAGAGGTGCTTCTACAGTATAGGACCCAGTACCGGGGGTGCTTCTACAATATTAGAACATAGAGGTTTCTGCAGAAAAAGGACCATGGGTGCTTCTCCAGTATAGGGACCAGGGGTGCTTCTACAGTGTGTGACCCAGCACCAGAGGTGCTTCTACAATATAGGACCCGAATGCTTCTACAGAATAGGGACCATGGGTGTTTATGCAGTATAGGCACCGGGGGTGCTTCTACAGTATAAGATCCAGAGGCTTCTGCAGTACAGGCACGGGGGGGGGTGCTTCTGCAGTATAGCCACCGGGGCGCTTCTACAGTATAGGCCCCAGCACCGGGGGTGCTTTTACAGTATAGGACCCAGCACCGGGGGGGGCTTCGTCAATTTAGGACCCAGAGGCTTCGGCGTTGTCCGGGAAAAAAGTGCTCAATATCCTATTTTACTTGAGGAGAGGAGGAGGAGGGAGAGCCCCGGGCAACGCCGGGTACCCCTGCTAGTTTTATATAAATCCCAAACAAGGCACATTGCCAATGAGACGTAAGGGGCTACTGAGAATAAGGGGCCAGATTTATAGGGGCATCCTCAGTCGGGAGTTGTGCAGCGAGATGTTTGTTGTTCACCTTACATTTAAATTTCTGCATGTTGATACGGTTGAGGAAACAGGGAGAGAATTCCAAAATCAAGCAGTTCGAAGAAAGAAGTTATTAGAGCAGAAAGCTTGGTACATGTTCGTCTTTAACCACTGTCCGTTTTCACAACTTTTTACTGACCATTTTTCTTTTCTTTTTTCGGTGTACACTTATCTATCAGGCTGCTAGAGAATTCCGGCGTTTTTGTATTTTTTTTCCAAATAATTTACATTTTAGGAGGGGGGATCAGTTTCCAATGTTAATTCAACTTAGACTGATCCCCCTCTTTTTGACCATCTCAAATTTTAAAAATTATTCTTCTGCTTACAATTACCTATCATGTCGCGAGAGAATTCCGGGGTTTTAATGAGATTTTAAGACGTAAAAAGTTGTGAAAAACGAACTATGGTAAAAGACGAACAAGACTGATCCCCCGTCTTAAAATCTCAATTTTTTGAAATTTCTTTCCAAAAACGCCGGAATTCTCTCGTGACATGATAGGTAGATGTAAGCAGAAGAATAATTTTTAAAATTTGAGATGGTTAAAAAGAGGGGGATCAGTCCACGTTGAATTTACATTGAAAACTGATCCTCCGTCTTAAAATCACAATTTTAAAAAATTTCTTTCCAAAACCCCCGGAATTCTCTATTGACATGATAGGTAATCGTACACCGAAAAAGATTTTTTAAAAAATTGAGATGGTCAAAAAGAGGGGGATCAGTCTACGTTGAATTAACATTGGAAACTGATCCCCCCTCCTAAAATGTAAAATATTTGAAAAAAATATACAAAAACGCCGGAATTCTCTAGCAGCCTGATAGATAAGTGTACACCGAAAAAAGAAAAGAAAAATGGTCAGTAAAAAGTTGTGAAAAACGGACAGTGGTTAAAGACGAACATGTGCCGAAAGCTTTCCGGCATCTCGGGACGTATACAATGAAGGGGTGGGATTTTGTTGTTTGTCGGGCTGGTCGACGGTATTTATGTTGAGGGGGCACAATTCACCAAGTTTGACGGAGCACATTCGATTGAAGTACTTGTAAAACAAACACAGGGATGCAACATTGCAGCGATGGGACCGGGACTGGAGTTTGGTAGACAGTGTGCGATCTATTATATTAGAGTGGCAGCACTTTTTATGACTGCCACCATGGGTATCTTTTATTATAATCCGTACGCTGAAAACGCTAAAAAAAACAAATATACAACAAATAAAAGTAACTGTCGTCGATAAAAGTTAATTTAAAACTGACCTGTGATATTTGTTTGTATTTTTCAACCGTTCCAACTGCTATTTATTAGAAAGCAATAGTTTTGTCACACGAACATTGCAAAAAAAAAAAAAAAATGGCGCTTGCTCGTAAGGAAGTGAGCACAAGACGCCATTTTGTCTAGAAAAAATACGAGTAAAAAATGAACAAGAAATTTTTTTTTACATCTAATAAAAACCCATTTATAGTACGTAAAAATACAAACAAATATCATAGGTAAGTACACAAATATCTCTTCTCGACGTAGGTTAAACTCACTTGTTGCATATTTATTTTTAACCCCGTTCTCGTTCGTTTTTTGGACCACGTCCGCGACTCTACTGATCATTATAAAAGATACCCACCACCATTCACAATCAAGGATTTGTCTCGCGTGATTCAAATTAACTAATCAATGGCAACTATTTGAAATTGAAGAAAAATCGTTGTCTGAATATTTAAAAAATGAAAACCGGTCTTTATTTTTACGTCTGCTCTGAATATTTGCAGATTTTACACTATTTTTTCTTTTCGGTTTATTTTTACTTTTCAAAATATAATTAACGTTAAAGTGTAGTATCCGCCTTCGTTAATATTAATTCTATTTAAAAAAATAAACCGAAAATAAAAAAAATATTATAAAATCAGCAAATATTTAAATTGAGGGCAGAGTTAGACACAAGGTCGGTTTTTAATGTAAGGAAAATCTATCTCCCCCCCCCAAAAAAAATAGGCACTCTGGATTGGAACAAAATAAAAATTGCCACAGTCTGGAAGTATTTCTCCTTCACTGACCGAGGACAGAAAAGATAAAGTATACTATCTGAACAGATGCTACACTTTAATTGTATTTTTAAAAATAAAAAGAAACGGGAAAGAAACATATATTGTAAAATCGGCAAATATTCAAAGCAGACGATTTTTCTTCAATTTCAAATGTTACCATTTGGTTAATTTGAGTCACATGAGACAAATCCTTGATCGTGATCGGTGGCCGGCATAGAAAGTGCTGCCCAAATAGAGACAATTTTCTGGACCCTGTCTAAGAGGGCAAGAATAGTAGTTAGTGCACCAGCCCAGATGTGACAACAATACTCAATGAATGGGCGAATGGTGACTTTATAAAGATATAGGATACTGGCAGGTGTGAGAAGTTTTCTAGCCCGGTAGAGGGAGTCCACCTTCTTTGCAGCAGACTTGGCAGTATCTTCTTTGTATTTGTTCCAATTCATGTTACCTATGAATGTTAGGCCGAGGAGTTTGAATGTTGGACTTTCAAGTAGGGTGCCATGGCAATCAGTGGTTGAAAAGGTTTCTTATAATTGTAAAAAGAAAGAAGCTTTGTCGTAGTACCATTAAATGTAGCCATTGTTCTAATGTTTTAACTTATATTTTATGCATTAAAGTGGCTTAGTATCTCATTAAAATAATTTATTTAAATTGAATTGATTTATTTAAAGATAAAAAAATGTCTAAATATTAAGATTTTTAGATCTCATTTTGTTCGGTGACGCCCGTCATGCCCTCTCGCGTGTTGTTATGGCGACCGCCTTCCAAGTGTGCCTTATGTCTGTGGTTCCCAACTGCTTAAAAGTGGAATTAGATACACTGGGATCTGTTCTCTAATCGCAAGGGTTGTACCAGAGTTGGAGAACATACTCATGCACGTTACCACAAAGTTGTGTGCTGATTACTCATGTGCTGTGCTCGCTGTGGCGAAAATAGAAATTAGAAGACACAGTTTTCTAAAGTCAAGGGCCAATTTTGTCCCTATTCTTCAGGAGCCAGGTGTCTACAACTTAGTCTGCACGCTGATCTTAAGTAGCTGGGTCCAACAGTGGGCAGCAGTCAAACCAGGACTCCGACACTTGGACAGTCGTGTCGGTATCTACTGTTCGCTCAACCAACCCACCCCACTCGTGCTACCAAGGACATCACCATCCTGACTATATCACAGATACAACCCATCTCAATAATAACAACTACCACAGAAGGAACTCGTCCCAACAACAACATCAGCAGATACAACTAATCGCTTTCGTGTCGACGGTAATTGACCTACAATTGACCTCACACAAGCTGGTCGATCGACTACGGCTGGACACGGCAGAATAGCAACAACAACAACAACTCTACGTAACTTTGTTTTAGTATCACTGTATTTTTGAACAATACAATTTGTTTAATTTTCATTCTGTTTTGTCTCTTTTTTCCTTGCTACCACTGCTGATTATAACATTAAGTAACTCAATTTTAGGTCATTTTAAAAATTGTTAGTAAATTCCTATTTCAGTCATGTAAATTATTTAAAATGAAACGAGTTTCGGCATTGCTCCTAAACAACTTATTGTTTTTGTACTTAGACCCTGTTTTCGTAAAGAGAACAAAACCAAAGATAACATAAAAAATTTAGCAAGTTTCATTGTCCAATGAAATGAAAATCCTGTCTTTTTTAACTAAAAAAAGTGTGAATGTTAGGTATCATTCTTCCTTAGCTAACCTCGTTCTCGGCTTTTTTTTATAAAGATGGTGACTATATTTTTCAGGTTAACTTTTCATTTGTTGTTTCAAATGTACGATGAAATTTGCTATAACTTAGGGTAATCACATAGTTTCCTGGCCCATATAATTTTATCAAACTTAGGTAAAAATGGCATAAGAGAAAAATATAGATAATAATCTTACAATGAGTTTATCAAAATGGTGGATTACAATGCATAATTTTTGAGATGAGAACTGATAATTTGTATTATTTGGACCTGTGGCGTAATTGGATATAAGTGCGAAGTAATAATCAGTTGGAAGCGACAGTCTTCTGGAGGTTGAAGGTTCAATCCTCAGTGCTGGCGATACTAAGAATACAATTAAGAATGGCAAAACGAGAGCAAGATGCCCCCGTGGATTAAATAAAGTGTTCCGTTCAAAATTCTGTACAGATTCCCGAGTTTGACAAGATGTACCTGAAAAATGTCGGAGGTTACATTGGCTGAAACGTGAGAATAACGTCAAAGATGAGAACAGTAGTTTGAATAATACAAATTAAAAAGTTTGTGAAATTTAAAAAAATTATATCTATATTTAAAAACAAATTTTTTTTTTACGTAGTTCACCCCAAACAAGGCAGGCCGCCACTGTAGATGTAAGGGGCTACTGAGCAGAAAGAAAAGGGGAGAAGGTTGGGGGTGTCAACCTAAACTGGGATCTGCACAGCGAGATGTCTGTTTACATTAATTTTAAATTTCTGCATGTCAGTACTGTCGGGGAAACAGGGGTCAGGGAGCGAGTTCCAGAGGCCAGCAGCACGAGGAAAGAAGCTATTTGAAAGTGGATGAGGACTCTTAACTAACCCCCCCCCCCCCAACAAAAAATGAGATTCTATTTTTTTAGACGATTATGTATAAACACCCTAAAAAAAATTATTTTAAAATTTAGAATAAGGAATTAGTTTTGCATATAAATTTAACATAAAAAGATCGCCCATTTCCAGGCTATTCTAACTTTTAGGGCAGTTAACTAATTCTTTTATCACTAACACTAAGTCCGACTGGCAAAGTTGTTAAAACCACACTTAATCGCCTTACAAGTAAAACACATAGAATTTATCTCCCATAGAAAAAAAAAAATTGGGTAACTACCTTAAAACATTAGAATGGCCCGGAAACGGGAGATCATTTTATGTTAAATTTATATGCAAAACTAATCTCTAAATCTACATTCTAAAATAATTGGGGTTTTTTTTTTCAGAGTTTTCACATGTAATCGCCTAAAAAAAGAAAATCTACAATGAGGAAAAATATATTGCAAAATAGTATACACAAATGTTATACTAGATACAGCTATGTTATACTAGATTACCCGTGATTGCTGCAGATTTCTCCAGAAACGTGTAAATATTATTTAATTTCAAAATCATATAATGATATAACCTTGATTTAATTCTCATATAAATATATATAAATACTTTTCTAGATATATACTTCACTTATGCTCTCGTTTTCTATCGAATCGACGTAACTTGATAGTTATACATTATTATAATATTTATTTACTATTAAGTGTATGTTTGTTAATATCAATATCGTAAATAAATTAAAATTGATTTTAAAACTTATAGTTAACATTAATAATTTGATATTAGAAACATCTACTATTAGGCAACTTTTATTTAGCTATTTTATATCTTGAAATTTAATGTTATAAATGTGGGTGTGAAACGATTTCATTTAGTTGGGGATAAATTGTGATAATAAAATAACAATAACATAGATTAATGCTGGGTGCCCGTTGGTATAGAGTTACTCTGCCATTCTAAAGGAACGCTGTGTATTTCTCTCAGTATATAATAAAGATAACTGTATGTGTTTCTGTGAGGATATCTGTATATTTCTAGGAAGAAAATATACTGGACATATTTTCATGACATTTGGAACAGTAGAAAGAAACAAGTATAGTAGGCTATATTTTATTGTGTTTGTTTTGTTTTACGGCATATCAACCTTTTTCAGGTCATTTAATGCCGAATCAAGTTGGATTTAAATATCTTTATATTTTTGTATATAAATCAACTGCTTTTAAAAAGTACATTATAGTCTTTTCTTTATATTTTTGAACAATTCAATCAGCTTCTTGAGGTCACTTGCATTTATGTCATCGTTTTGTGGAATATATATTGAGCATATATTAATTGTTCTTTGAGTCTTTGCTGTACCAGATTCATATGTAACAAGATGGCTTTTCTATCAATCAATCAGTACGTAATACTAAATTGATTTTAATGTCAATACGTTCAGCATGTCATAATCTTTAAAAAAATTACAGTTTTTGAGATACTGCATGTAATGACTAACGAGAACAGACGTAACTTGGGAAAGCTTTATTCAGCACACAATGTCGGTACAGTATTAGTGCTACTATTTATAGTGGTTAGTAGAAGCAGGAGAGTTCTCCAAAGGGGAGATAAGTCAGAGTAAGGAAAGTTACTCGTAATTATTCATTACACTGCATATCCTCTTTCCGATAAAATTACATGGGTCAGGAAACTACATGATTGCCTAAATTTTATTGTTTCTTAACTTAACTAAGATATTTATAATTAAAGTTACTTGAAAAAAAGAACAATTGTCTTGTTTACAAACAATATTAATACCTCGGCTAACTGTTGTTGACTCATGCTAGCATTTCCTTATTGAATTACCTTCCTTAGTGTTGTTACATCCCAAAAGAAATAGCTATTTATATATAGAGATATTGAAACAGCTACAAACAATGCATTTTATTTACTAGATATTACTACCAAGTTCCTTTACTAAAACAGTTCTCAGTAATTGTTATTGAGTGGTAATTTAGACTTTGACATACTTGGCCTCAGTCAGGAACCCTAGATGCATGGCGGCCAGGCCTCTTATAGATATCCCCTTGGCACATTCATTTGCTTTTTTTTATATTTCCTGTTCATTTTCTTTCACTGATCGTTTTTCTTTTACAGGCGACACAATTGAAGGAAAAATCACACACAGACCGCGCCCTCGAATATTTTGATATCTACTACAAACCGTACTATGCTAAACTCTGGCCCTCGATCCGTGTTTCTCTTCTCTCACAACAAAAATATGGTGCCCTTGTTAATAACTTTTCCATAGATGACGATATTGTCAACAATCTTAGTCAACTGGGTGCTTTTGATATAATCCAGCAAGCAAGGGACACTGAGCCACTCGTTGATACAAGCGAAAATCCCATGACAGGGGAAATTGCTGGAGAAGTGGATCCCTTCCGAGATCCTGAGGAAAATATGGATCCTGAACCGGATAATTTACACATGTTCATGCCTGTAAAGAAAGTTTATTCAGATAAACAGATTCAAAAGGAAGAAGAGATAAAGCAGAGTCTTTACAGTCCGAAAGATGTTGTCAAAACAGTTCCTTGTTCGTCAACACGTCTACCAGAAAATTTAAAGTTGTATGTCTATGATTTGGGAAATGTGAGTGATTTTCCAAAACCAACCATCGTCAAAAGTAATCTTCTAGGTAAGCTTATTTATTATTATCTATAGGTCTTGGACTGCCAAAAGTGTTCAAGTTGGTAAAGGATAGGCATCCAGCCGTAAAATTGCCTTAAATACAATGTCTAGTCGAAATACAGCAGGAAAAAGAAAGGCAGTGCCAGTAGCACTAATGCTGCTGGTAATGTCTTGGGCTTCGTAGATCCCAGGATGTGTGGATCTTCAGGGCCTCTGGATTCCATCAAGCCTTGCCAAAGACAGGAGTGGAGAGGAAGACTTAGATTTTGAGACTAGACAATCAGGCCCCACCCTCATCAGAGGATTAATTGTGGCCTGATTCAACAAATAAACCGGTTGATGATGATGATGACATTACTAAAACTCTGGATCTTGTTTGTTTGTCTCCATGCGCACTAAATGACGTCGCAAAGGGATGTTGTCATCCACTAGTTCCCCCTCTAAAACATTCACAGCAAGAACTCGTCTAACTATAACCAGTGCAAAGAATCTTTCTTTCTCTGTGCACCTAAAAGAAAATGGAACTTCTGTGGACGGAGGTGCTTTCCAAGAACATCCCATCTGTGGAACACAATACTGCACAGCTACTTCTCAGCTGACTACAACATGGTTGTTTCAAGTTAAATGTCAACAAATACCTGTCAAGGTGTCCTCTTGAGTAATCACATTTTTGCCCATCCCACCCATCATTCCCAATCCTCTCATAGTATTGTTCATCATCTAACCAACAATCTCATCAACCCTTATCCTCGAGTGGCCTTTTGCCCTGTATAAAAAAAAATTAAGTAGACATGTAAAACACTGTGAAAAATCCTTTATGACTAGTGATGGGACGATTCCAATATTTTTCCCGATTCCAATACAATTACCGATGCCCTTCTAAATTCCCGATTTCGATACCATTACCGATTCTGATTCCAATAATGAAAGCGTCCAAAAGAACACAGCCACAACAGCATAAAACGTAATCACCTGCACTACTATAGACCCACGTATCTGAAGAGTTCATTAAATGGCGTCGATTTGAGATCATTTATATAAAACTTTCCTATATTTGGAGCTTTTCTTATCGCAAACTTGCTCCTAAAAAGACCAATACTGATTCATGTGTTTAAAATGCAAATATACCAAGGTTATTTAAAAAAAAAATCAATTAACAATTTGTTTACGTCAGTTTTTATTTGCGCTGAAATAAAATCTAGAGAAAATGAATATGTTCAATTTTTTGTATCTTACCAATAAGTTATACAAAATGGTGCTTGGAAAATTAGGCAATTTTTGCATGGTAGAAAAAATAGGCAACTATAGAATAAATGTCGAATGAAAATAGACTTTAGGACTGTTTTTTTAGGGTATATACTTTTAAATAGAGGCTAAGACCCCCCCTCCCCCCAAATAATATTTAAAAATAAATATTTTCTGTTGTTTTAAAGCAAATAAAATCGATTTTTCTAAGTTAAATGTTCATTCTGAGAACACGGTTCTTGTATTATCTTTGCCAAATATTATATTAATAAAAAAAGTAGTAAATTAAAATCCTATTGCAAGATTAAATCCATTATAATGCATTTCGGTTTCTTCGTAAACAAGATAAAAAAGGATAGAACGATTTATTTGAAAGAAGAAAAAAAAAGCAGTTAATAAAGTTTTAGTTAAAACAATTTTTTAGGCAACATGACAACCAGCGATTAAAACACTGAATTACAGTGACATTTTCAAGACATTAAAAAAGTAAAGTAGAAATTTATTTCATGACAAGAAATACAATTTAAGAATAAAAATCAATTTTATCCAAAACTAGCTGTATCTAGCAGACGTCTTTTTAATTTCATTCATTTTTTTTTCAACTATAGTATCTGTTTGAAAATTAATTTATTATTAGAAAACCGTTTGGTCATTAAATTATTAATTGAACCAAATTGTTATAAGATTATAATTAATTTCAAGATAATGTTGTTTTAATCTTTATTTATAAAATTATTGGATGCAAATAGCTTCCAGAACTTTCAATCTTTTAATACATGAAGATTTGCTAAAATTTTTAAAGACAGTTTAAATGATTTTCTATTCGATAGTTTAAATACTTCCTAATTCTTTTCAAATTTTGAACAGTCACAAAGTATTTGATTTTTTATTCAACTATTAACAAAATATTAAAATGGCTGACTTGTTTACAAAGAATCCAAAATTTATTATGATCGATTTAATTTCGTAATAAGATTTTAATTTACTATTTATTTATTAATATAAGAAATGGAAAAGATAATACAAGAATCATGTTGGATAAAATTATAATTAAAAGAAGAAAGCATGTTCTCAATTAAATAACAGAACCTTTCCTTTCATTTTTTTGTGAGAATTTCCTTTGTGCACAAAATGTTAACAAAAACAACATCCTTGTGCCTAATTTGCCAAAATATATGTTATATTTTTTAGCAAATAAATAATTCGAAGTGTAGTATCTGTTCTGATACTACACTTTATCTTTTCTGTCAGTTAAGGGAAATCCTTTTCGACTCAAGCAGTTTTTATTTTAGTCTTAATCTTTTGAGAGCTGGATTCTCTACATAAAAAAACGACCTTTGTGTCTAACTCTTCCCTCGTGGGGAGACAAGTAAATAGGAACACCCATAATTAATAACACCTTCAATTAAATCACCCCCCCCCTCCAAAATGAGATTCTACTTTTTTAGGCTATTACGTATGAAAACCCTGAAAAACTTGGCAGAAAAAAAATCCCAAACAATTGGTTAACTGCTCTACAACGATAGAATAGCCCGAAAATGGGGCTCATTTTGTGTTAAATTAACATGTAAAACTGATCCCCCAATCTAAATTCTAAAATAATGTATTTTTCTGTTTTCTTTCTTCCCGCCAGGTTTTGCAGGGTGGTCACAGAAAAAAGTAGAATCTTATTTTGTTTAAGGTTGGGGTGATTTAGCTGAAGGTGTTAATCTGCAATAATCCCAAGTCCTTATATAGTAAAGAAATATTCTACTTAACTTTTAGAAAACAATTCAAACTACATTAAAATATAAGATTAAATATGAAACAAAAATTAATTAAAAAAAACATGTTAATAATTAATTTTTAATTCAGAAAACACATTTTAAATTTCTTTAAAATAGTTTGTTAAAAATATATACACTTACAATAATGAGATTTAAATTTTACTACAATTTATAAGCGCCGTTTGGAACGATAACTTTGAAATTTTAGAATCAGTTAACATGACGCGAGATTTTGTTAAACAAATGAAAATCGAAAATTTGGATTTATAAAAAAAAAAATGATTTAATAAATATTTCATTTTCATTTGTTTAACAAATCTTGCGTCATGTTAACTGATTCTAAAATTTCAAAGTTATCGTTCCAAACGGAGCTTCTAAATTGTAGTAAAATTTAAATCTCATTATTGTACACATGTGTTTCAGTGCGCAGAACTACAGATCGGACATATAAAAAAACAAAAAACAGTATCTTCATACACCAGAAGATGAAAAAAAAGAGGTAAAAAAAAAAAAATATTGTCTGTACCATGAATAAGGTTTTTGAAAACCGAAAATTTGGATTCATAAAAAAAAAAAAAATGATTTAATAAATATTTCATTTTCATTTGTTTAACAAAATCTCGCATCATGTTAACTGATTCTAAAATTTCAAAGTTATATACACTTACATTTTTATGTTTTCTCTTATCTTTTTGTTTTTGCTGGGGATCATAGACTCCAACAGAGAGATCTTTTAGGATTCTTGCTGTCCCTTTAAGCGCAATTGTTTGTATCTTTTGTCCACTGGGTATAGGAGTGTACTTGTGTCTTGTCAAACAGTTTCAATAATATTAATAACCAAAAATCATTTTTATTATTAGTTTTTGATTTTATTGCCTTCTATCTCCATCCCAATCAACCTTCTAACTTATTTAGAAATTTTGTTTTACAACTAGTTCAGACATAAATCAAAGAAGAACTGACGCCAAAGTACATGCTTTGGCGTCAGTTCTCGCACAGAGCCATAAAAATCCACACTAACCTTTTGAAAACGTTAAAAGTTTTTTTTTCATACTTTTTGGCTACCTCTTCCAGGGTTTGCTGATGCAACCATATAAAATTTTTAAAAAACTCCTTTTTATATTTTACTTTTAATTTAATTATCAATGATGTTTGTCAATATTTTTCTTGACAAAAAATGTTTTATTTCATTTGTAAACATTTTTTGGAACCCTTTTAATCAACTTCATTCTTTTAAAAGTTATCAAGCGAATGTATGTCCTCCATTAGTTCTTTGCTTAAGAGAATACACACAAAAGAGCATATAAATATAGAATATAAAAAAGAAACAGTTTTTTTTTTTAGTGTTTTCAAATATTACTTTTGATATTTACCTACATAAGGATGTAACCCAAAAAGTTTTCATTGGTCTTCTTGGAAAAAAAGGATAAATAAGTAAAATAACGGTTTTATTTTTTATTTTTTTGTTTAGATGGGAAAAAATTTACTGAAGAAGCATTTTCGAAACATTGAATTTATTATCAAAAGAAAAAGTATGTTTTTAAAATAGGCATAAACAGACAAAAAAAAAAATGTATAAATAAAAATGTGTTTTTTTTTAACAAATTCTGAACATTTATTAAATTATATATATATAATAAGTTCTGTTCAAGTCGAGAGAAATAAAAACAAGCTTTAAATTTAGCAATGTTGCGAGTGTACTCTCTCTTATGTAGATTGCACACTGTTACTTACTAAGTTTGTAAATAAAATATAGGGCTTACTTCTCTCACATTTGAAATGTGGTTGTCTCTATAACAGTGGTAAGAAGTTTATCCTGGAGTTATTTGGGTCCAGGGTTTGAATCGTTCGACCAACGGTACAGTCACATGAGCCACACTGAGAATTGTTATTGAACATGAAACATATGTCTGTGGATATTAAATATTTATTTATCAAAAATAATTATATATATACTAGACAAACCGTCTAGACCTGGAGGCTATTGTTATTATTTGATTGTTATGCCTCTGGGGATTTCCCTTTTTAGCTATCTTCTCAATGCAACCCTTAAAAATAACAAAAAAAATACATTAATATACTGATCAAATTCTATGAAATATTCCATCCAACAGTTCTCTGAAATGCTCCCTTAATCTACTTTTTTACTATTATTTCTGAATTCTGCGCTATTGCTGTTATTGTGCAATTTGATATTTAACGCAAACAAAAAATTTGCAATCATTTATACAATAAAATATAACATTACAAAATTTTTAATTTTTGCATCGGCATGAAGCCAGAATCGTTTTGGGGAAAGGAGGGGGGTCGGTGGTCATGCAACTTTGCGAATACTTTTTGGGCTTACTCTGTGCTAGACATTCTCACCAAAATACCACATTCACTCTATGACTTGATCCTACTTAGATGATCCCCAATTGTTTTTTAAGGGATTTGATTCACAGAAAAGACAACAAATTCATTATTCCATTAGCTCTACCTACTGGCATTGTCCTTTTACTTTTGCTTTGTCTTTATTTTCTCTTGTTCTTTTAACTATGCCATTTTCTTACCAAATTACTTTTTTTAAAATAGAATTTTGAAAGTTAAATTTAATTATTACAACATCGTTTTGTTATTAAATTATTAATTCAGCTAAATTATTATAAAACTATAATTAATAATTTTGTTGTGATGATGCTATTTTTATCTCTATTTATAAAATGATTGGATATGAAATTTTCATTTTTTTAATACATGAATATGTGCTAAGAACTTTACAGCCAGAAATGACTTTTTATTCGTCAGTTTAAATGCTGAAAGTCTTGGCACACTGGAAAGGTTTAAAGTATTGTTTTCAAATCCCAGTGATGTTTTTGGATGATTAAGAGGTTGTTTTTATAGGTTAGAAATATTTTTGAGTTGTTCCACATTGATTTTTTTAGGCCCCAGAGTATTCCTTAAGAAGATTTTTTTTATTTTGAGCTAGTTTTAGACAACATTAATATACCTATATACAAATTTTAATCCCTTTAATAAAATCACATAATATGTATATTTTTATATGTTTCTAAGTTAGTAACAGTTATGGAAGTTCAAAAATTGAAACATTTTACGATTTTTCCATTTATTTTCATTTTTAGTGATTCAAAAACATTGAAATTGTTACTTTGAATAACTAAATAGACCTTTTCTGCAAATTATCTTGGCCAAGTTATAGGAATGTGAATGCCTAGAAGACAGTGCTATTTGTTTATATAGAATATTTTTATATGAAATGATGTAGTAAATGTATTCGTTTTATTCAGTTTGAGAATCATCTAGGCGGCTGTGCAGATATATTTTCAAAGAAAAGAAGTGGATGAAAATAGTTTTAACGAATGTTGCAACAAGCTTGCATCATTCATGGCTACCAGAAATGAAATAAACATATGTATAAACACACACTACATATCATATATTAAATTTGAAGCAGAGGCTTATGTCCGAGTAGAGTATCGTTCCAGTTTGGTCTCATAAGGCCATCTTTACAGGCATTGCTTCCTCCTTCGGGAGCAAGGATTGGTTTATTACCTACATGCCAATGTATTCGATCACATAAATTTTGCACCAATCCAGAGTGTCCCTTTTTGGGGGGGCCAGATCTCCCACAATAAACTGACCTCATATTTAACCTTGTTGCAGTTGGAAACAGATCAATATACTTAAATAGACTGGTCCCTTCAAAAACGAAAGAAAACTATTTGTATGTCAAAAAGTCATTGGTCAGTTTGTTGTTGTAGTTATATTGTAAACAGAATCCTCCATCCAAAATAATAGAAATTAATGTATAAAATGTAACGAGTAAAAAAAAAAAAAATAAAGAAGGTATTTTTCAGTTTCGTATAAACTAGAGTTAAATTTAACAAGATTATTATTTTAAACATGAAGAGGGGTTTTATTTTTTTTTGTTTTTTTACTCTACCCTCACCTGCCCCCTACCTGCATTCATAAACTGTAATTATTCAATAGCTATAACATTGTTTGATAATTCCCTAGTTTACAGGTGTCTTGATATGTTATTGATGTTAGCAAAAATCATGATTTACATATTTACTAGCGGTATTCACCCGGCGTTACCCGTATTGAGATATATTGCTCGTCAGAATGTTCCTTTGGAAAAATAATTTAAAATATCATCATGTTTACAATTTTTTCCTTGAAAAAAAGCGTTAAAAATAATATTTTTCAATATAAGGTCATATAATTAAAAACAACTACTTGTTGACGCTGCATTTCTTAACATTTCTGTAAAATCACGAATGGCTTTAACAGATCTGAACAAATTCTTTTTTTCTTTAATTTAAATTTTAAAAATACCAATAAAAGAATTATT
This sequence comes from Sepiola atlantica, assembly GCA_963556195.1. NCBI lineage: Eukaryota > Metazoa > Mollusca > Cephalopoda > Sepiida > Sepiolidae > Sepiola > Sepiola atlantica. The sequence continues at coordinate 123,374,318 of OY744527.1, forward strand.
TAAATGTTTAAACCGTTTGAAAATATATTTCCATTGAGATATTCTTTGTTTAATTTTATTTTTGATTTTATGAAACAAAGAAAATGTATTTGAAAAAAAAATGAATTTCATTTCTTTACGCTCTAATCAGTTATTTTATGGACCTAACCGATAATTGCCTCTAGTAACCCCAGATAGAATCGAAGGAAAATTTCAATGGTGTCTTTAGATTCTGTGAAAGGTTTAACCTTTATTGAAATTTCTATAACACACATTGACTTTTATATATATAAATAAATTGGTATATTATGTATTGTATTTATTTATAAAGTATTAATAAAAACGTTTGAATTTATCTTCTGCTTCTTTTTGTGTATTTTCACAGATTACTATTTGCTTGACGCTGCATCCGTTTTGCCTGTGATTGCTCTTGACCTTCTTCCTAATGATCATGTCCTTGACCTTTGTGCTGCTCCTGGTGGTAAAACACTTGCCATCTTACAAACACTTTTAACAGGTTTGTGAAAAAAAAGAAAAATATTCTTTTTTTTTTTTGCTTTAGTTCTCTGTATTGTCCACAATATGTTACTATAATTCAGACATTACAAACTATCCAGAGTGCTCAATACTCCTTGGGGGTGCATGATTGGCCTAATGAATATTGTTGAGGACTATGGAATTGACTATATGCATTAATACTGTTGGGAAAGGTATGAACCCCACGATCTCTCCAGCTATTAGGGAAATAATGACTTGTATTGAACTAATCGTATACAATCAACTATTGACAATAGCGATTGTGTGTCAGGATTAAATGATCCAAAACAGGTTGATATATCAAAAACAGACAAACCAAACTAAATCAAAACTCCTTGGCTTTAGATCAATTTCTTAAATTATTGATATTTGTTATGATACAGAGAGCATTTTTATCGATACGATTTCTCTCACAGGACAATGGAAGTTATTCAATGGTGCATAATTCCAAAGTAATATATCAGATTGTACTACGGTACATACCAGCATAAAGATGTTAACCATAACTTCCTGTTGTCTGTCTATTGTTTGAGAGGAATGAGGTTTCATGCCTTCTCTAAAATTACAACTCACGTCAATGGTCTCAGCTTGAATGAGAACTCAGTTTGGCCTTTCCATTTGTAATGTATTAAGGTTGGATATTGTTATGGTACCTTACCTATGACGGACTTTGGACTCTTCCATTCACCATAAATACTGGGAGCACCTTCTCCTCAGTGTTGAATCCACCCCAACCTGTTCAGTCTTTCATTAACTTCGGTTGAGCGAGGACGTCGGGATGGGGTAATACCAGTCGAGGATTCGTTCTCGACAATCAGTCCGGCAGGAACTGGGCCATTTACTTGTCCTTTTATCTGCCGGGCTGAGGTATATTGTCCTGGGTTTTCCTAGGAGGTGCACCCTCCCAGGCCTTGCCTTCCCTCTTTGGGGAGGGGTAAGTTTATTGCTTGCTGCCTGAGGCGCCCTTACCGGGGAATGCCGACGGGGTTGCCCAGGCTATTTTTGATAGGCCAGAGTGCTCCTCCTTTAGGGGCGCTGGCTGGCTTGATCTCCCCACTTTCCGACCTTGTGTCACATATTGCTTTGTGGGAAGCGATTAAATACCTGAATCCACCCCAACCTGTTCAGTCTTTCATTAACTTCGGTTGATTGAGGATTCGTTCTTGACAATCAGTTCGGCAGGAACTGGGCCATTTCGGTGGCCTTTTATCTGCCGGGCTGAGGTATACTGCCCTGGGTTGTCCTAGGAGGTGCACCCTCCCAGGCCTTGCCTCCCCTCTTTGGAGAGGAGTAAGTTTATCGCTTACTGCCTGAGGCGCTCTGACCGGGGAATACCGACGGGGCTGCCCAGGCTATTTTTGCTAAGACAGAGTGCTCGTCCTTTAGAGGTGCTGGCTTGATTCTTCCACCACTTTCCGACCTTGTGTCACATATTGCTCCGGTGGGAAGCAATTAAAGACCTGAATCCACCCCAATGTATACCATACACACCACTCTCGTTTCTTCAATATACTTGTTTTCCCTAAACTCCGAGTTAGTGTTTTAATTCCGGCCCCTTTTACAGGGCCACAACAGACATCCTTTTAAAAGGTAAGAAATGGTTATGACGCAAGTAAAGATACACTCATGGCTTCATGGCTTTTAAAGTAAGGTCGTATTTTACAGATTTCTTTTAGAAAGTTTTTTGACTTAAAAAAAATATTTTTGATGAATGAAATTTGATCTTTAACTAGCATCGTTACTTGATGTTGACCGGGGGACATTGATAACAAAATAGAGTTTTAAAAAGTGTGTAAAATCTCTCTCTCTTTCTCTTTCTCTCAACTGGTTCAATATGATAGAAAGTAGAAAAAGACAGAAAACTAATTTCAGTGTTTTTGAAACAACTACCAGTAAGAATTTTTAATGTTCCCTGATAATCCCAACGAATATTTCTAAAATTGTTTTTTTTCTTTTCTTTTTGCCAAGTTTTTCTGGGTGTTCATACATAATTGTCTAGAAAAAAAGTAGAATCTCATATTTTGGGGAGTCAGGGGTAATTTAGTGGAAGGTGTTAATCTTCAATAATACTAAAAAAATCTTGCAATATATTCATTTTTAAACAGTTTTAGTATTAGATTTAAGTTTCTTGTACATAAAATGCATTACAATTCAACTTTGAGTTCTCTTAACTTTTTTTAATGGATACATGGTATTTTTAAGGTATTGCAGCATATTTATGTGCATTTACTGCAGATTATTTGGAAACCATTCAATTCTGGAGATTTTCAGTGACATATTCTAAATCCTTACATAAAAATACACCTATATGGCAAATTTCATTGCTTAATCTTGTGTTTTAATAAAGATATAACATTTTTACTGAAAATTTAGTGTAAAAAATGTGACAAAATGCATATGGTCTTAAAGAGGGGAAAATATCCAACTGTGCGAGGCACAAAAATAGTCATAACTTCCTCATTTTTAGTCAGATTTAAAAAATTTAAAAAGATTTTTTCTTAGATAATCAAGCTCTTTCTATATATGGCATCATTAAGATATTTTAAGCAATTAAAATTTTTCATATGTATTTCTAATTACAGTATTCTTTTGGTACCATAACTGGTTGAGATCACACTAAATCTGATGATGTAAGTTTTGTAAATTTATCTTGTGTAGTTTCCTACTTTTAGCTGGACACATATGCATACACATGCCTAGGATTATGGAAAATAGAAGAATTTTAAAGTGTATAACATCTTTTTAAAAAATTTATCTATCTATCTATCTATCTATCTATCTATCTATCTCTATTCCCCCCTCTCCTCCCTCTCCTGTTTCGCCTCCCTTCTCTTCCCTTATCACTCTCTCTCTCTCCCACCCTCTTTCTCACTCTATCACACATTCTCACACTTTCTGTAGAAAAATATCGTTGATGAATTAGTACATAATAACATAAAAAAATCGGTCTAAATGTCGACAATCTTTGACTAATTCTGTTGCTGTTGACCCTCAAAAGAATGAATATTAAAAAAAAATGTGCTTATGTTTTGTCTGAAGCAGTGGTGAAAAAAAATATATCAGCTTTGTGAGTGGGTCTTGTGTAGTTGTTAACTTTTGGCTAGATACACAGACACACCTTTCCTTTATATAATAGAAGATTACATTTTCAAATATCAGGACAAAAGGTACTATTTTACACAAAAGGTTAATGGAAAAAATATTGCTGCCGCCCAAAAGAATAAATAATAAAAATGTGTCACTATTCTATCCGATGCTGAGAAAGAATGTATCAGCTTTGTGAGTGGGCCTTGTCTAGTTTCTCACTTTTAGGTGGATACACGCACACATGCACACAGACAACTAACCTTTATACAATTGATTGATGATAAACTAAAATCTAAAGCATGTATCCTATATCTCTATAAGCCACCATTCTCCCATGCATGGCGTATTGTTGACACATCTGAGCTGGTGCATCTACCACTAGTCTCTTTCTCTCTCTTTCTCTATTAGGCAGGGTCCAAAAAAGAACTCCAATCTAATAGGTCCCGTACTGTCAACCAAGCTCCAACCCCTGTCACATCGCCGCAATGTTGCATCTCTGTGCTTGTTTTACAAGTACTTTAGTGGAATGTGCTCTGACGAACTTGTGGCACTTGTGCGACCTCGACGTAAATACTTTCGACTAACTCGACAAGCAGCAAAATCCTACCCATTCACTGTAGAGGTCCCCGGATGCCGGAAAGCTTTCTACTCTAATAGTTTCTTCTCTCGGACTGCTAAACTTTGGAATTCCCTCCCTGTTTCCTGTTTCTCTGATTGTACTAACATGCAGAAATTTAAATGTAATGCAAACGGACATCTCGTTGCTCAACTCCTTACTTAGAATGTCCCTGTAGGCATGGTTCCTAATAGTATTGATTTACTCCTCTCCAGGAGTTAGGCACAAGGCCAGTTTTTATCTTACTCCCACAAGTAAGATGTGACCCAAGGTCAGGTCGGGAAAGTGGGGTTTGAAAAGCCAGCGCCCGAGAGGTGAGCACTCTGGCCATTAAAAATTGCCTGGGCAGCCCCGTCGGCATTCCCCGGTAGGGGCGCCTCAGGCAGTAAGCAATAAACTTACTCCACCCCAAAGAGGGAAGGCGAAGCCTGGGAGGATGGACCTCCTAGAACTGCACAGGACAGACCCATAGACCGGCGTAAATCAAGCCCCGAAGGCCAAGACAATACCAGTCTATGGGGTGCAGTATTCATCGGAACAGATACTACACTTTGATCTTAGCTAAAAGGCCGGTATTTAACGCCTACCCACAATAGGGCAAGTCGATTTTTCACTTTTTTTAGAAAATCAATGCTGCTACGGTGCCGAAAGCTGGGGTTGGGTGTTGTGAGAACTGATACCAAAAATTAGATTCCTAACTTTAAAACTTAACTGAGCATTTTGTTTTAAAGATCGGGTAGAAAATGTTCAGAAATACCTAATTTCCGCAGGATTTTGCTGACAAACTGACTTCAAAATTTTACTATTTCACTAATAAATCCAGATACAATTGATATTTTTTGTTAGATACAATGAATAGAAAATATATTCAAACCAGAATTCTAAGTATGAATCACCACTAGTAAAATATGTCATTTTTTAACTGTATTCAATAAATGAGAACTGTAGAAATTGTACAAAATTACAAAAAAGGCTAATCACTTTTACATTTTTGGTCATAATTACTTTTAAAAATATATAAATAAAAGTGTATTATACAATAATACTACTGGAAACAGATTATAGGAACAAATGTTTTAAATTTTAATTGTTCATTTAACTACTGACTCTTTTCTAGCTATGATAAATAATAATTAGTTTTGATACCGTTAATTTTGCTTTTTAAAGTATGCGATTCGATATATTTATTTAAATTTGTTTTGCATTGAAGTTATTTTTTTTTAGCTTATGTTATTTTTGTTGTGAGGACAATACTGTAAGTTTACCAAATTATGTTATAATAGAACTAAATTGTTCCCTGTAGTTTCCCTTCAAAGTAAATGAAGGTCTTATTTGGTGACACAATGTTTTGGTTATAATGTGCTTGTGCCTTGCTTCCTGTCCATATATAATTTGTGAAGCTTCAGTTGTTAACTTGATAGCTCTTTCCACGCCTTGTGAATATGCAGGTAAATTTGGAAATTCCAATGTTGTTCCATTCATTGAAGCTTCTAGGAGTTCATTGTTTGAAAACCTTTCTGTGAGTGCAGGTTCACAGACCCCACTTTGTGAGAGGTCAATCAAAGTTGACCAATGTGTGGCTTCAAAATTGATGGCAGTAATTTTCTTCAATCTTTTCTTTGGTGGTTCGCTACTTCTGAAACAAAACAAAAAATATTTATATTAGAAAATTTACATGTACTTGTTATATTTTTTATGTAATTTTAATGAAACTTAAAATTATTCTTGTAAATTGACATAACTAATTAAGTATACATAAATGTTTACTTACCTAATGGACAAGATCTTTTTATGGCCTCTTCCCTCACCTCCAATTCATTTGACTTCAACAATGACAACAGAATGTTTTCCGGAAGCAAAGTAAAAGCATTGTATCGTAAACTTTTTAATACAACATTCTGAATTTCGGTCGACTGTTGCTTGACTCTCTGGATCATATTGAAGATATACAATTGTTGGTTAAAAAATGTATTGTCCCTTTTGATCTCAAACCAACTAACTGCATATACTTCAATTATAAATTTTATAATGGTGTGTAATTTATCCGAGAGTTCTGGTGGATAGGTACCTCTGGTCCACAAGCACATTAACCTGATGGCTAAAGTCAGCCATCTTGATTGATTCAGAGGCCCAATCTTCCAGGCAGTAAATCTAGGGTTCACTTTCCCTATAGAAATGTCTATAGCATATTCCCAAAGTAGTCGCTGGTCACCACTTAAATCATTCATTACCTCTGCAGTAAGATATAAATTATCCAGAGGACCACTAATACTATGAAATGCTACCTGGGGCAAATCCTGATAATTAGTTCCACAAAGTTTCCCTAAAGGACCAGTGAAAGTGGTAGGGCTTCTTGTAGTTCCATCAATTAACTTAAAGATGGCTCTAAATGGCAGTTCATTTTTATGAAGTGAACAGCCAATGGTATGTAACTTTCTGTTAAGTTTTTTCTCCAAAGCTGTAACCATCCCGGTTTCACAACCAGTGTTTGTACTGGTATTGTCCACCAGAATTGCCTTAACAGTATTTACACTGTTGTACTCTTCTAGAACAGCAGCAACATCCTCTTCTAGAAGAACACCAGTTGCAACAATGTTGGGTATCACTCTATGGGTGAGATATTTACTTGCAGTTCCTATCTCTCTGGTAAATGTTAAGTGGCGCTCTGATCCCTTGCTTTTCTTAATCATTTTTTCACCATTTTCCCCTGTAACTTCCTTGTAATACAAAGTGTCCTTATCAACTCTGCAATCAACTCCAATGCAGATAAGATGTTCATATTCCTGGAAATGTTTTTTGATGGCTGGTTACTTTCACTCTTGCCTTTTCTCTATCTATTTTTGATTTATCTATAATAATGTCTTTTAAATTAATGGTTGGGTGAAGAAGGCCCATGTGTTGTAAGTCTAATAAAAAGTCATTAGCAAGGCAAGCCCCAAGGTTAGAAGATATATAACCTCTAATCAGTTCCATAGAATATCTCGGGACATTTAAAAGACTGTAAGGTCCCTTAGACTGTCTCCCTGGCTCAAAACTGTCATCGGTTGTTTCTACACTGGAAGATGTCTGTGAAAAGATTTCTGATGTAGAGGAAGCAACATGTGAAGAATCTTGTTGCTGTCTTTCAATTTGCCTGTCTAATCTACCTGCTTCAGCTGAATCTTTTTTGTATGTTTTGACAGCATCTTTGTCAATAGGTCCAAGTTGGAAACTGCCTTTTAGTCCTGTTTTATCTCTCTGATCTTTTAAATATTCTCTCTCTTCAATGGGAACCTGAAATGTCAAAATGTTTGTGTTTAATAACAGATCTAGCATACATGACAAATATTAAGGAAAATATCACAATATTATTTACTAGAAAAAGAAAGATTATCAGAAGTAAATTCATATTTTTCAATTAATTTAAATATTGAAAATTGGGACATGAATTAGTTCAATTTAAAAAATTCAAACAAAAAACAACCATAGAATTAATATTACCTTCTTGTTAGGAGGACAAGTGCAGACTATATGCCTTGTTTGGCAATTTTGTGTATTGCACTTTACAGAAAAGTCATCACATCTTAAGACAGGCAGTTTGCAGCAATATGAAGAAATATCAAAAAATTTATCTAGCTGTTCCTTAATTATTTTCACTTTGGGTGCAGTAAGAGTTTTCCTGTTAATCAGTTTGGCCCTCTTGAAGCAAAATACATTCATTCTCTGCCCTATATAATATTCCCTTAACAAAGGCAATCGTGGGTTCACTGCTTGCCAAATATTGATTATTTCCTTTGCGATCAATTTGGAAATATCACTATTTAAAAAGTGGGGATAGGTATTTTCAAGGAAATAACTAAACTGGATAACTTGTCGTAAAGTTGGGGGTTCCGTTTTATCCAAAGAACAAGGTGGACCAGCAAATCTTTTGGAACTCTTACTGCGAATTAAAACAGAACGTCCTTTTACAGACATTTTTATCTGAAAAAAAAAGAAGAATATAAATGAATAAGTCTAAAACAGTTTGATTTATATCTTCTAGTTTCATATTTTAAAAAAATGGCTGGCAATTATGGTAAGGAGTTTTGGTTAGCTTTAGTGATAGTCTGTTGGAGTTAGGGTTAGGCTGCATCTAAAAGTGTGGCTTTAAATGACAGGACTATTTAAACAGACTCAATACTGTTTGAGTTATGGTAAAATCCTTTTTTTTTACTCAATAATTTAGATTTAAGAGTGGGGGATCACTTTCCCAAATACATTTAATGTAAAATGATCACCCAATTCATGACAATCACACTAAAAATAAAAATACTCTAAAATCTAAAATATTGGGTAAAAAAAAACCGGATTACTCTAGCGACATAATCGATAATTTTACACAGAAAAAAAATGGTCCGTAAAATAAAAAAATTAGTTTTTTCTGATACAAAACTGAAACATTATGGTATTTTAATACAAACTTCATTGATAAAATTTAATTTGAAACACGAAAAAAAAAAATAGAACAAAAATAATTTACTTACCTAAAAAATGGAAATATTTCTTGACGGAGAAAAACAAACGCGTTTGAAATGCCAGATACACTTAAAATATAAAATGATATAGATTAAACAAGCTTTTGTTCTTTCTATGTCAAATAATTAAGTTTCTTACATAAAAATACAAAATTACTAATTATTTTTACAATTAAAATCCAACAGCCGTCAATATTTCATACATTCGATATACAATAACAAACACGCATTTAAAACGGTGTAAATTTAAATAATACCCCCCCCCCCCCCCCAAAGAAAGTTCCAGCGTCACTATTAATAAAAGCATTACATTTATTTTATTTCATCATTAAAATGAAGGCATTTTTCGGTTTAATGGTGTTTTATTGATAATTAAATTAATTTGTTTTCTACCGAAAAATCACAAATCATGAATTCCACGAGAGAAAAAAAATAAAGTAATCTTTTATCGGTAAACAGTAAACAGTACTTACTAACAATCTCAATTTTGCCTTTACAAATGAATATTTTTCATTATTTATGATCCTTATTTATTTTTATTTGATTTATTGAAAATAATGTAAATAATTTAGTTGACAAAATCTTTATTAAATGATGTTTACACATTTCTATTTCTCCAACGGTACGGAATGTTTTTATGGCGGGAAATATTTCACTGATCACCGAAAACACATGCGAAATCGCTAATTTTCAACCTTTAAAGTCGTTTCCTCAATTAACGGTAACGATTTGGGAAAAAATATTTTGTGTCGTTATTTATCATGCCAAACCCCAACAATCATTGCCATCGCATCATCACGATTCCAAAATCGACCTGCCCTAACCCACAATAGGTGTATGTGACACAAGGTCGGAAAGTGGAGTTTGAAAAGCCAGCGCCCGTGAAGGTGAGCGCTCTGGCCATTAAAAATTGTCTGGGCAGCCCCGTCGGCATTCCCCGGTAGGGGCGCCTCAGGCAGTAAGCAATTAACTTACCCCTCCCCAAAGAGGGGAGGTAAAGCCTGGGAGGGTGGACCTCCTAGAACTGCACAGGACAGATCAGACCCATAGACCGGCGGAAATCAAGCCCCGAAGGCCAAGACAATACCGATCTATGAAGTGCAGTATCCATCGGAACAGATACTACACTTTGATCTTAGCCAAAAGGCCTTGGGGTGAATAAAAGTTTTAAAAAAATAAGACAGGGACATAAAATTGGACTATGTTCAAACAAAAGATATAACGGCATGCTGAAGGAAAGTCTCCGGTGGTGTGACGTATCCTGATTGAACTTATTGAAGCAGCAAAGGACTGAACAAAATGATGTGCTATTATGAAAATAGTCCAAACAAATTTGAGGAGTGTCATAACTAAGATGACAGAGTGGATCGTCATAAGAATAGCTACCCCCCCTATCCTATGGCATCTATTATTAATGCTTTGTTTATCTACATCTCTTTAAACTACATCTGTTGGCGTGGCTGGATAATTCTGGAGCTGTGGGGAGTGTGCACTTATCCCATAGTTGCCATTACTCTCAGGTCCATTACGATCTAAAGTTGCAGTATCTCACAGGATCTCATCTATAGACAAATATAAAACAAATCTTGCAAATCTTTTTCTTTCTTCGTTCTGTTATATTGAAGCAGTTGTAAAAGTTTGTGCATGAATTTGAGAGAGAGAGAGTTCAAAAAGTTATGTGACTGAAGAAGTGTTAAAAAAAGTAGTCACACTGTAGAAAAAAATAACAAAATAATATTTAAACAGAGGTGTCGCCAAGATCAAGTCCAAATGGAAAAAAAAACCCTGTCTCTCTCAACTGTATAAAAAAAACGTTGTTCAGTTCAACATAAAAAAAATCCAGCACTATTCTTTTTCTTTTGTTCGCTTTCCAACCACACGTTCAGAACGATCTCCATCTAACTGACTGAATCTTCACTTTCGCTCTCTTATTGAAAAAAAATGCGACGCATGCAAACCAACTTAATTTGCATAAATCTCTCACTCGACACCGCTGCCCGGATTTTCAAATAAAAATCTTATTTAACTTTCTGACGCCTTTCTCCTCCCACTCCTCTTTCTTTTTTGTCGTCAGCGAGCGTTTTTGGGTTCGCCCCACACACACAGCATACCAAACACTGCCTCTTTGAACGGCGCCGACAAGTGTCTGCATCTACGTCAATCGGCCGCTCTCCGTTAACTCTTCTATTTTTTTAAATCCAGAATCCCGGGCTATACCAGGGAGCTCTGTTAGTACATAGATAAAAGATTTATGACTTTTCTCAACTCACAAAGTTCTGTTTTTTTTTCAGAAAATTTGGTTTGCAATGATGAATGTCGAAATCGAAACCAGCGTTTAATAAATGTTTTACGTTATTACACCAATAGAGACAAGGATACGTCGTCCATACAAGTCATGTCCAGGAATGGTTTGCAATTTACTGAGCCGATTTTTGACAAGGTAAGTTTTTCATTCCGTTTTCTTTTGTTACTTTTAATTTTTTGTTTTTATTGCAAAGAAACCCAGCATTGCTCAGTAGTAATTGACTGAAAATTTGAAAGTTTGCAATAATTTATTCATTTTTTTATTTATTATGCCTCTTTTGGCCATCTCTTGTTTTAAGCAATAATCTCTTGTCAACTTCAAATAAACAAAAATCACAGAATATATAATATGAATACACAGATCAAATTCTCTTACATATAATTAGGTATCACAAACTGATATGTGTATTGATTATTATGGGGGAAACCCTGCTTTATATAATGATATAAATATCATCTTTTTAGGAATTCAATTATCTAATCTTTTATTCACTGAAATTTCCAACTTGGAAACTTTTTTATGAAAATTAACTTAAAATTCTATACTTTTCTTACCAAATTGAGGAATAACCTTTTTTTATAAGATGGAACGATTTTTCAAAGTGGATTAATTAATAGTTTGAACAGCACAGCCGTTAAAAAACAGGACTAAAGATTTGTTGAAAAAAAGCGTAACAAAACACATTTGTCATTAAAATAGTTACATAATTCAAATAAACTTGCAAAAAAAACTAATAATCATACAAGAAAAAAATGGTGCTTATAGATAGAAATACACAGATGAAATATGGCAGTTCAAAATAAATTAAGAGAAAAATTCTTTGATATATTTGCATATTATGCAAAAGTAGATATTTACACCAAAAATTAGGGAAAATTATTGAGTAGAATTTTAATTAAAAATATAAATCAGTCTTATTGTATTTTTCCGATTCTCTATTGATTCTCCATTAGCACGAGCGCAAAAGAGAGAACAGGGGAGATAAGTCAGTAAAATGCGCTCGTGCAAATGGAGAATCAGAAATATACAATAAAACTGATTTATATTTTTAATTAAAATTCTACTCAATAATTTTCCCTACCTTTTGGTTTAGATACTTACTTTTGCCTGATACGTAAGTATATCAAAGAGTTTTCTTGTTAATTTATTTTAAACTGCTATAAGCAACAAAAAATGATATCATTAGAAAGAGGAAAAATTAAATTTCATAGATACAACCTAAAAAATAGCCAAGATATCATAAGTTAAATTTGAGGAAAATTTCACTTTTTTTTAAACTCATTTCTGCAGCATAAACAGGCCAGTTTGGCATTGCTAATTTAATTAAATAGAATGAATAAATTTCCTTGTAAACTTATTTTTTTACCATTATTTCTAAATTTATCCAGTTTACATTAGAGCTATTTTTAACTTGATTAGGCAATTAGTTAAAAAATATATTACTCTATTAGAAAAAAAATTCTAATAGTATGTAGACTTTCTTGCTAATAAATTTCCAGTGTGACAAGAGATATTAAAAAGCTTGTTCCATATTTAGAAATCCGATTAATTATTTTGAAGGTCTCAATTAAGTCATCTCTTAATTCTTCTCTCTAGTAAAGCCAACGCTAATAAAAAAGTGACTAAATAAAGGATCTTAATCCTTTATTTAGTCACTTTTTTGTACATCTTCTAATTTTAATATCATATCCTAATCCCTATGTCTAGCTACTGGTGACCATGATTGAGTACAATATTTTATTTCTCGTCTTGGATTCATTTTTCCTAGTTTCTTTCTTTATGTATTTACATGCCTTCAACTGTTCTTAAATGTCTAGTCATCGACAAACTGTAAATAAAAGTTAAAAAATGTAATATGTCAGTCTTATTCAATAAAATATGTATAAAGGAAGGTTTGCTGTCTAAATATATTTTGCTAGATATATTGCAAGTTATTTTTGTTTTTTTTACATTCTTCAGGTTCTTGTTGATGTGCCTTGTAATTCAGACAGACATGTTGCTCTCAATGAAGATAACAACCTTTTCAAACCAGGACGAATCGAAGAACGCATCCATCTCCCTAAATTGCAGTCTGATCTTCTCGTGTAAGTATATTATTTCTTATTTTGGAGTTATTTAATATAGGAATCTAATTGTAGAGCAGCGCTGAATTTTCGCTATTCTCTGAGTAATATTTTTATCTGATAAAATTGAATTCAAAACTGGGGAATATTATAAGAGTTGTCTACCTTAAGTTTGAAAATGAGCAAATAAATAAAAATTAGAAGCTAACCCTGACTTCACTGCATCCCTGGTAAGTACAGCTAGTTTCTAAATAATTGTCAAAGTTAATAATTAATGCTGGTGATATATTTAAACTTTGGGTGCTTGTACAGGGTGGGCAAAAATAAGGGTCCTATTTTTAAAAATTCATAACTTTTTTATTTATTGATTTTTTTTTTTTTTTTTAGAATAAGTAAAGGACCCCTTCCGAAGCAAGCATGAGCCGTATTAGCCCTAAGGAACGTACCCTCATTTAGAAAACATTATTTTTGCTTAAAAAACTCAAAACAGTGTAAAAAACAATACTTTAGTTTTTGTAAGTTTTAAGAAGTGTTTTTCGGCTAAAATTTGTTTTGTTTATTTCAAAAAATCTCGGAAGGGTCAGTCTACACACACATAAAGTTTGGTGAGTTTAACTTTTATTTTGTGGAAGTTATTCAAATTCAAGTTATTCAAATTTAAAGATAGGACCCTTATTTTGGCCCACCCTGTATAATAAAAAGCCAAAAAAAAGTTTTTTTTTGTCTTTTAGTGTTGGAGAGGTAAATAAGGGGCAGGTAACTCTTACAACGAATGTTAAGTAAGTTTTCCAGTAATCAAAACTGATGGCTTTAATTGGCGTTGCACATATGGCTACTGTGCAAGAAGAACGTCGATTAGACATAAAAGGGTTAGGGTTTAGGGGTTAGGGTTAGAAAAATATTGTTCGAAAGCTAGAGCTGTTGTGAAGAGTTACCTGCCCCTTATTTACCTCTCCAACACTAAAAGACAAAAAAAACTTTTTTTCGGCTTTTTATTATACAAGCACCAAACTTTGTCATCTTGGTATTTTTTATCATTAAATGAAAAAGAAAACATTAGTATAATTTTTGTCTCAATTTTTTTAGATGAATGTTTGTTATTTACCTGCCCACGAGGGCTGGATGTGGCATAAGGTTGGTCTGATTTGGGAGTGTAGCCATTACTGAATGCCATATCAGCATTCACGACTGCTAAAACATTGCCTCAGTCTGGGAGGATATCCGCATACATTGTTTGGCTTTCAGACTATTCTCCTCAATGTTCATATTTGTATTTCTGCTATATTTCAGCCAATTCACCCTACGGCCTTCTTCAGGTGTTATTGTCCATTTATGGTATGATTATATGACTACCTTGACCTGTATGAATTACACAGTATTTGAAATTAGTCAACTAAAACCGTTTGGTACTTAATTTAAAAAAATAGTAAAAGCTTCTTAGTGGAATCTAATTGACAATCGAAATAGCCGGGATTTGCCGAAGTTACAGCAATTTCATAATGTTAATGTAATGTTAATCTCTCTTCCGTGAATGTGAGCTACGAATTATATTAAAAAAATTATTAAAAAAAAAATGTCTTTCATATAATTTAGAAAACTGTTGATGAAATGTTGTTGCATGTTTTAAAGATTTCAATAAAGGGAATTTTTTTTTTTAATGGAAATCACTCCAGACAAGGCAAGAATCCACTTGATGTAAATAGCTAAAAATAAAATGCTACTTCAAGGTTAAAAACTAGCCAACGATAAGTGTTAGATGAATAGATTCCAACCCAGAAAACAGCAATTCTTTCCCCTTTGTCAGAAACATCGCTGATAAAATGTGAGGACTAAAGGACAAAATAAGGGAAGCGAGAGTTACGAGGCTGCCGAAAGTAAACCCAAGAAGGTCCACTTTCTACTCTCCTTAATATTTTTTGTCTTTAAATTATTAATAATATGAGTTCATGTTTTTCAGTGATGTTAATGAATCGTCATTCGTTTTTCTTCTTCTCCTACCACACTTTCTTCTATCTTCCTCCCTCATCTTTTTGTCTTTTTCCTTGTTCCATCTCTCCCCACCTCCTCTCCTTCATACCAAGTACCTTGCAACTAATAACTCCACAACCGAAAATGTGCTAATTCCACTTTCTCTTATTTGTGCCAACTATTCTCCCTCCTAATGACTCCCCAAGTGAAAGTGTGCTTCTTCTCTTCTCCAATAAAAGTGTGACACAAAAGGAAGGAACAAATGAATGTACTAGATTCTTCATATTTGAACTGTAGTTGATTATTTCTATACACTAAGGTTTCATACATAATTTAATTAACCAGTTGTTTTTACATTTGTTTTTAAATTAATGAACATTTGTGCATAGTGTAAAATTGTACTGCTGCTGGGGTGTTCTTTAATCCCCACAAAGTTCACTTTGTCGGCAGAATCAGCTGGTCAAATTTCTGTAGTCGTAGTGGTGATGTGGCAGCCAAAATTTCCATCTTCTCTTCGTCATTGTAGATATCTTCTTGTTTTCAATAACTGCTTTCATAAACTTTATTAATAAAGAAACATCACAACTGTATTTGGGCTAGTGATGGGACGATTTCCACATTTTTCCTGAATTCCATATTCCAATACAATTACCAATTCTGTTCTGAATTCCCGATCCCGATTCCGGTACTAAAATCGCCTGATCTAAAGAAGTAGAATTTCATTCCTTTTTTTTTTTGGGGGGGGGGGGGGGGGGGGTGATTTAGTGGAAAGTTCTCATCTACTTTTAAAATTTTCTTTTTAATTTCACAAACTTCTTAATGTTTTCCATTTATGTGTTGTATCTCGTTGTGAGATTTTCATCTAGATTTTTCACTTGTTCCATTTTTCTTATTCATCCACTCGTGCCATTTTTACCTGTGCCATTTTTACCTAAATGCGTTATTATGATCTATAAATTCTAGTTTTACTGGCAGTTTAAATCAATAAATATTTATCATTTTATCCAGCAATAGAAAAGTAAGTTTTAAACAAAAAAAAAAAATAATTAAAAAAATCGTTTTTGAAATCGGAAATTAGGCTAAAATTCTTCCGATTCGATACCGATACTGAAAAAAGTTTTGATTCCCGATTCCGATTCCAGTTCCTAATTCCGATTAATCGTCCCAACACTAATTTAGTCTTTAAAAATCTCTTCGGGTTTTATCCTTTCTTCAGAGTATACACATAAAATGGGGGAGGGGGGGGGGGTGAGAAGCCATCGAAAAACCTAACTCCTTTTCGGGATTATTCATTGAAAAGAGAAAGATCTTCCCTCCTCATTCACCACTTAGGACAGGCAGCTTCTTATCTCTGTGACATCATTGCCGGGACATGTAGGTCATAAAACTTCTACTTGGAAAATTCCATTCTACTCAATTTTTAACCTTGCGTGGAAATTTATTATACTAACCCTATCTTTACACGCCTGCATCTGAATATTAGTACAGCATAAGCTAAGGATGAGAAACCAATCTAAATGCAATGGTTCATGTTACGTTTCAAGTGTTTGCTTATGGCGTGCTATGCGTGAGTGTTCATTAATCTATATAACGAAGATTAATGTCTGTATGTCTGTACATCTATAGGAAGAAAAACTAATTCACTAATCTCAATGAAAATTAGAACATAGGCATAGAAAGGGAGTGTAATGATTTATTGATATGGGGAACAAAAGTGCAGCCCCTACTCTTCCTTCCCCAAAAATGTACTCATCGATTCAAAGACCACTTGCCAGAGTTTTACAAAATTTGGAACGTAGATTTCCACTTAATAATAAGCTATGCATAAGTATATATCTGTCTGGGAGTATAATAATATTGCGCAGTGTACATTTGTGCCGGACAAATTTATTTTATTTAGAACTTAAAAATAAAAATAGTAATATACAGTTAATGGCTTGGAGCGCTAGTTTACAGGAGTCCTCATTCGTTTTTGCTGAGTGTGCATAGAAAAGGTTAATATGTATATCCCCTCCCAACCAATCAAAGCTGAGTACATCTTTGATCCCCATGCTCAAAAATTAAATATTATAAAATGCAAAAAATAAAACTAATAAGGGCAATATGGTATTTTATTGCAGAATTTAAAAAATATAATTCAATTTTAACATAAATGGCAAAGCAATAGGTTTACAAAGCACCCAAATGTTAAAATAGCGACCATTTTTTGTGCAACCTAGATGAAGCACGTAGTATTTTCATGTATTAAGTAAAAATAAAAATAACAAAACTATAAGAGTGCCCACCCTAAAAAGGTTATTTGAAAAAAATAAAAAAAGATGCTTTTTATGGCGTGATTGTACACAAACACTAATGTCTCCAGTTTGATTTATTTTCATTAAACGTCAAACTTAACTTTTTTCTATTTTCTTTATATTTAATCCATCTATTTTTTTTTTCAGATGTACTTTCTAAAACATACGGACTATATACTTGAACAATCTAATTCTGAGATCTTTCTTTCAGAGCTGGAATTAAAAGCTGTAAACCAGGTGGCTCAGTTGTCTACAGCACTTGTACATTGGCATTCTCTCAAAATGATGGCGTCATCCAGTCGGCATTTGAAACCATCTGGACAGAGACCAACATTAATATAGTCGTGGAGGATATGCAACCACTTTTCAGCCGTTTCCGGAACACTTTTACCTTCTTCCCAAAATGCAGGTTTGGTCAGCTCGTACTGCCTAAACTCACTTCAAATTTTGGTCCGATGTATATATGTAAAATAAATCGATTAGAATAAAGTTTTGTTACTCTTTTTTGTTTCGTTTTAAATTTAAGAGGGGAAAAAGATGCAGCAAGCGATTGGGTGTCTATAAAAAAATCTTGACCACAGTGAAATGTGCAAACTCTAGTGGTATCGGCACATAATTAACAGGGCTTGTCAAGACAATCTTGTAAGCGACATCGCAGGGAGTGAGAAGAAGAGGCAGACACCAAAAAGAATAGGACAACATCTCGAATTGGACAGGCCTAAAGTTGAGTGACATTCTTAGGAATGAAGAGTGCTGGTTGACAGGTCATCTGTGGTGTCAGACATATTCAGTCAGACTACGAGATAGATAAAGATTTGAAGATAATTGACTCTTAATTGACTTTCTAATTAAACTCTGGCTACTGCTGAAAAAACAATGCTCGTCTATGATCTACATGTAGTCATACCAGTGTCAGCTGAGCGCAAAAGCTTTTATTCACAAAACTAAATGCGTATGAATCAGAAAGTTACGATACTTTAATTTGCTGGATTCTGTTTGCTGGCATTCGTTTCCTTCGATGTAATCAGGTACTCATAAGAGGGACCACATGAAGGTTTTCAACATCCCTAATAAAACCGACAAGACGTTAACCACACACCACATGAATCATCAGTCTGTGCCGGTATTCACTTCTATCAGCAACATGTAGGCACTAGGTGCGGTCTGGAAGACCTACCAAGTGTGATGCATGGTGAGAGAGAATCACGAGAATCCTTGCTATTGACACACTACAATGATGAAAGGAACTCTATGACAATTGATGGGACAGTTTTGATTTGATATCAGGGAGGGTGTGATTGAATGGGGGAAAAATTAAAATGTATTTTTGATTCTTCAAATACAAATATAGGCTGCTGCTATTTTTACATAGTGAAAGGTAGCAGGGGGATAACAAAAGCTTTGATTGGTTGAACAAGATGATGTTATAAGAGAGAAGGGCATTTTAAAATACTGAGTAGATGGTTAGAGACAAAGCTAAGAGCAGGTGGCCATGAGGACAGTTTCATCATGGCTACATGAAAATGGAATCATTCACTCACTCAATCACTATCCAGGTTTATCGTCTATTGTTCCCTTTGAATAAACTGTAAAATCCGAGAAATTTATGGTGCAATCCACAATCTGTCCAGAGATTGTTGATTTGTGCTTAATAAATATAAATATTAAAAAAAGTTTCGTTTTTTTTCATTAATTCATCCATTCACCCCCCCCCCCCCCCCCCCCCGCCAGCCAACTTACAGCTAAGAAGAAACACTAAGATTGGCGATTCACACCCAGTTAGGAGAAAAGTATAGTATCTGTTCTGATACTACACTTCCATCTTTTTTGTCCCCGGTCAGTGAAGGAGAAATCCTTCTAGACTGAGGCATTTAAAAAAATCTTTGTCCCAATCTAGAGTGCCTCTTTTTGTAGAGTTGGATTTTTTCCCACATTAAAAACCGACCTTGTGTTTAATTCTGTCCTCATGGAGAGGCAAGTATGATCACGAATGTATACCCAACACTATGGAATGTAAATACTGATATAGTCAGCTGTTTTACTAACCAGTTGCATCATGTCATAACAGCCTGCCATAACAAAGGGAGACAAATATGCTTTGAACAATGACTGCCAGAAAGTTAAACAAGTGAGTTATTTCCCCTCATATTTTTGAAAAAGTCTTAATTTATGAAAATTACAAATATGGCTTACTAGATAAGAAGCTATGACCTGTAATGTCAACGTTGGTGCATTGTACATTAGTGTGTACGTTTAGTGCTCACATTTAGTGCCCTTAACTGATTTTGGAAATAAAAATACATATTTTAAAAGTTCATTTATTCATTGATAATTTATGAAACATTAGATTTTAATAAATTGTGTAACTATTTAGAAAACATTCTGAGTTACAATCTTTTTTTATACATTCCTCATTATTAATAAAAAAAATGAACATTTTTCTTCCTTTGGCCTTGACTCAATCTATATATTAATAACATTTATTTTTGGGGTATGATTCAAATGAAAATATACTGCTTGTACAATACGGACCTCCAAAGCACACCATAGAATTTACCCCCCCCCCCCCCGTAACATGATTTAAGTTTAATATAGGTTAATATATCATCATAACTTTTGTACTATTCAAAAGAAAAAACTGCTAATGAATTTGAAAAAATTTTCAGCATACGAAAATAATGAAAATGAGAAACTAAAATCGTGTTTACATTATCGACACCTTAAAACAACGTTCCTATATAGTGGCCATTTTTAATGCGCAGACATACCCGTGTTTAATAAATCTAACAAAATTTACGAAATTTTTTATACTTATTCACTTTTGGATTAATTTATATTTAAAATGCAGTTTTTGTAAAATATATGAGGGAAAAAATTTTTTTGTATGTATTTCATTTAATGAAATCTGAAAAATCGATCGAAATTTTAATATTATATGAAGCTGAAGATATAATATTTATTTTTTTATGTTTAATAAAACTATAATTTTGTAAGCTTACCCTGAATTCGTAAATAAAAAATGGAAATTAATTCAATATTATTATGTTTTGGAAAAAATACTGCTTTTTCTCATTAATATATATACTATAATCTGTTGAATCGCAAAAAAAAAACATTCGCAAAAATAATTAACTTTTAAGAGATTTAAATGATTTCATGTCTTGAAATGTTCAGTTTTAAACGTTCATTTTGAAAAAAAGAGTTCCCAATTTTTCAAAACATTTTAATCTTATATATAAAGTAAAGACGTTTTTTCCCCTGTACCTTCGCGTCGAATAGGAAAATAACCACATACATCACAAGCTACTAAACTCACCGCTATACTACACTTATTCACTCGACCGTGTTTTAGTAAAGTTGTTATTATTTTTTCCAACCTAACACTAAATATTATATTTGGCCCACCATCAACGTCTCTCCGAAAAACCAACTCCATATAGGTGGTAGCAAAGACCTCCCCCTAACAATTGTGTACTGTGACTACACTCATCGACACCGGGTACTAATAAACACAGTTTACTTCTCACAAAACAGTCCGTCCTTATTTATTATTTGCCTGGTATTAATTTACTACATAATATAAAGCAATACGCAAACAAATAATGACCGCTCCCGTTCAATCCGATGATATTCTGCGAATATCAGATTACGTTTTTCCTATTTCTAACTATGATTTCCACATTTACATTCATTCTGGAATTAAGCGAATGACATTAACGAACACAGTACCTGCAACATTTATTCTTCAAACATGACGGCTAAAATTCCTTCATTAAATCGACTTCCTACTTAATCCAATAGCCGCCAAGATACTACATAATAACAAATATATTACATTTCATCTCTAAAAAATAATATAAAAAAATTACGTTTTCCATACTAAAACAAAACAAATAAACTTACTACTACCGATTTTGACCCACCGTAATACTTTACGAAAAAAAACAACAACAGATTACGTTAAGAAAAAAAACACGGTTACAGAATAACCGAATTACATTCCCAAATTCTTGCTTCGCACAGATTCTTCCCATTTTACATTCATTCCGGAATTAAGTGAATGCCATTAACGAACACAGTACCTGCAACATTTATTCTTCAAACATGACGGCTAAAATTCCTTCATTAAATCGACTTCCTACTTAATTCAATAGCCGCCAAGATACTACATAATAACAAATATATTACATTTCATCTCTAAAAAATAATATTAAAAAATTAAGTTTTCCATACTAAAACACAACAAATAAACTTACTTCTACCGATTTTGCCCCACCGTAATACTTTACGAAACAAAAAAACCAACAGATTACGTTAAGAAAAAAAACACGGTTAAAGAATAACCGAATTACATTCCCAAATTCCTGCTTCGCACAGATTCTTCCCATTCTTTTTATGTCTATTCATTTAAATGATAACTGTTCATTTCCAAAAATAACTGTTGACTATTTTGAGAAACTTTTAATTCGTACAATAACAAAAAAACAAATATTCTTTTTATAAATTATTACTAACTAAAATACAATAACAATTGCTTCTTTGGGAAAACTTCCCTAACCGTAAAATACTTTGATAAAATAAACAAAACATAAACAAACCGAAAAGATACATTTTTCCTTTACGTTTTTCTCATTATTACACTTAAAGGACAGCGATTACATAATAACAAACATGAAAACTTCCAACTATAAAAAATAAGATAAAACACTTACATTTTTACTTACTAAAATAAAAACAAAAAACTTTACTTCTACAGAATTTGACCCAACGTAATACGTTCGGAAAAAAAAAAGGTTATAGATTAGCCGAACGACATTCCATACTTCTTCCTTCGCACATATTTTTCCCATTCTCTTAATGGCTATTCATTTAAATGATAACTTTTTATTTTCACAATAACTGTTCACTATTTTGATACAGTTTATTTCATATAATAAAAATAAATATTATTTTTATAAATTATTAATAAATACATTACACTAACAATTGCTTCCTTGTGAAAAGTTCCCTCAACGTTAAATACTTTTAGAAAATTAACAAAACATACACAAACACCATAGATACATTTTTTTTTAATCCAATGTTGGGGGGGGGGGGGAGAATTGAAATCTCAGCGATTAATTAAAGAGGCCTACAGATCTTTGTATAGAAATCCCATTTTCTTTGCCTGAAAAGACAATTTGAAAATGAGCATTACAAATTGTATTCGGATGGTCGGGGGGAAATAAAATGACGATTATATGATTATTTTCAATAAGGAAGACTATTCGCTATTTTTTTAATTGACTGCGATTGAGTGACATGAGTCAAATGCCTAGCAGCGGGGGGTGGCGGGATTGATAGGTTGATGTGGTGGATCTGTTTTGAAAAGTAACAAAATATAAATAAACCGAAAAGAAAAATATCGTATTTGAGGGAGGGGGGCATAAAACACCGAATTGTACAATATATTTAAATCGACAGAAGAATCAGGAATGTGCGGAAAATCCATCAACGTTACTTCTACTATTTCGAAAAGTAAAACAAATAAAACTAAACCGAAATAAAAAAAAAACATGTATTGGGAGGGGGGGGGGGAAATTGCCTATTATATGATTATTTATAATAATAAAGACTATTCTCTATTTTTAAATGAATGCGATTGAGTCACATGAGCAAAATCCCTGGTGGCGGACGATGGTGGCCGTGAAAAGTGCTGCCCGTTTTATGTTACGATTCACCTTCTGGCGAGCAAATGTATGGGGCGATTAGATATAACTCTTTCTCAAACACTAAATTAGATATTGTTCTTGCATTGCAAAGCATGCTTCACAGAGAAAATGTATATATCCAACAATTTCAGATGGCGATGGAGCATAATGGAGGTGCAACAAAAATTGAGATCCTCTGACATAGATTCAGTTA
The DNA here is from genome assembly GCA_963556195.1 of Sepiola atlantica. Taxonomy (NCBI): domain Eukaryota; kingdom Metazoa; phylum Mollusca; class Cephalopoda; order Sepiida; family Sepiolidae; genus Sepiola; species Sepiola atlantica. Next base: position 123,397,564 of record OY744527.1, read on the forward strand.
TCAGTGTGGAACTTCCGGATTCAGTAGGCACCATATGATTCATGGACCATGTGGAAACATAAACAGATGTTCACTCTGTCTCAAAGATGGACACTGCAGTAAGAGATATCCCAGACACTTCTTGAGTGAAACTCAATCGGATACAAATGGCTACCCACAATATCGACGACTATGTACTTTAGCTGGAGGTTTTGAGATGACAGTTACCCTACCTGGCAACATAACAGTTCCTGTAGACAACCGATGCGTTGTACCACATAATAAACTGCTTTGTAAGATTTTTTATGCACATATCAATGTTGAATATTGCAACAGCGTGAAATCAATAAAATACATTTGTAAATATGTAAATAAAGGTAGTCATCAAGATACCTTTACACTTGAAAGTAATGCTCATGATGAAGTTAAGAGATACGAAATGGGACGTTACATATCAACCAATGAAACCATTTGGAAAATACTTAACTTTCACATACATGTATATCATCCCCCAGTTATTCACCTATCAGTTCATCTAGAAAATGGACAGTGGATATACTTTACTGAAAGTACTGCGGCATATACAGTTGCTTCTGTTTGAGAATACTTCTACACAATGTTAGAGGTACACAGAGCTTTAATGACCTAAAAACGATCAATGGTCAAGTTATGACTACATTCAGGGATGCATGTAGTGCACATGGACTACTTGAAGATGATAACCACTGGGATGCTACACTACAGGAAGCATCTATATCTGATTCTGCAAACAATTTTAGACATTTGTTTGCGATCATGTGCAGTGTATCATCCAAAACGACTTCGGGATGCACACAAAAAAGCTTTTAGTGAAGATTTCCTTCTTAGGAAACGCAATCAACACCCTGAAGTTGATATAACACTTTTAGACGACATCTTCAATATGGCTTTAGTACATATAGAAGCTATGACTTATAGGATTAATGGTAAAACACTGACAAAATTGGGTCTTACCTCACCTGATCGATCTAATACACATCCGGTCATTACTGCATGGACGCGTGAAATTAGTTATCAAACTCATGAGCAAGCATCAATTGTTCGAGATGGTATCGCACAACTAAATAATGATAGTTAATACTGTAGAAGATCAGCAAGGTGGCCTGATATTCCTTGATGCACCCGGAGGTACAGGAAAGACATTTGTTACCAAGTTAATTCTTGCTAAAGTTAGGTCAGAAAGCAAAATAGCTGTGCCAGTGGCATCATCGGGCATTGCAACCACTATTCTTCCTGATGGTAGGACAGCTCACTCCACATTTAAGTTGCCATTATCCTTAACAAAAGATGCTGATCCAATTTGTCAAATAGAAAGAGGATCAGATCCAGCTAAAGTTTTACAGAATTCTTCCTTGATCGTATGGGAGGAATGTACAATGGCACATAAACAAGCGTTCGAGGCTCTAGATAAAACATTGCGTGATCTCAAGAAATGTGATGTTGTTATGCGTGGCATAACACTTTTATTATCAGGTGACTTCCGACAAACGCTTCCTATTGTTCCACGTGGAAGTCCCGCTGACGAGCTAAATGCTTGCATTAAATTGTCATATTTGTGGAAGTACATTAACACTGTAACGTTATTTACAAACATGCGTGTACATCTCAATAGTGACCCAATGGCTGGTGAGTTTGCCTCCCTACTCCTAAAAATAGGTGATGGCAAGCTTGCAACAACCAATAATGGCACGATTGTTATTACTCCAGGTATTGGCTCAATTGTTTCATCACTCACAGAACTTACTAGCAAAGTTTATCCAAATATAGCCGAAAACTATGTGCATCCTGAATGGCTAACGGAGAGAGCAATTCTAGCTACTAAAAATGACATGGTACATGTCGTCAATCAACAACTCCTTGATGAAATTCCAACGCATGAAACCTCATGTGATAGAAGCTGTAATACTAACTGGTGTGGCAAGGAGCAAACTGACATTCCTTCCCAGAATACCCATTATTCCGTCGGATTCTGCAATAGAATTTAAAAGGCTTCAGTTCCCAGTTACATTGTGTTTTGCCATGACAATTAACAAGTCCCAAGGACAATCATTGGCAGTGGTTGGTCTAAACTTGACTTCACCTTGCTTTAGCCATGGGCAGTTTTATGTAGGATGTTCAAGGGTAGGCTCTCCACAATGTCTATACATATTGGCACCAGAAGGTAAAACATCAATCCTATTTTAATTACTTAAATTACTTCCAGTGAAATGATTTATTTTCTGAATCTATTTATTTAACTTATAAATTAAAATCAGGCTGTTATATTTCCCCGGGCAACGCCGGGACACGGGTCCTGCTAGTATAATATAAAACTGACTGTTGCCAATTCTAAAATAGCGACATCGATCACAATTTCATAATTTGTGATTCGAAAATAGGTGTTTTATTTGTTAGTTATGATGAACATTTATGACCAATGAGAAATGTATGGGAGAATATAATTTACTGTATAAATGTGTTGGCTCTTTGAATTCACATTTTAGACGAACACTACTTCCGTCAGCACATGGTGTTAATTATGTTGTAACGCCCAATTTCATTCAAAATAGATAAAACTACAGTAATTTTAAACAGGTCTGATTGAAGAACTACAACTAACTAGTTACTAAGAAAACTCTTTTAAAAAAAATCATAATGAGCAAGAGAATTAGTTTCGCTCACTTTCGATCATCTGTAGATATCGAAAACATTGCATACAAATGCCCATTTTAGTGTATAAACAGACCTCCCCACTGGAAAGAAACAACTTTCGTTTAGTTATTTTTCAAGATAAAGATAAGTATTTTTACCAGTTCAATAATTTAATCTTTAAATAAACTATTTGACTGTAAAACAACTTCCTATATATATAACTTTATTTTAGAGAGATTTAAAAACACAATAAATGAAAGAATTATGAGCATCTTTGTAAAGTACACATAGAATGATGACGTCACACAATTCTATGGTGTGCTTTGGAGGTCCCTACTGTACAACGATTGGACTTTGTAGCAGTTACCTCCTCCTTTCTAAACATAACTACACCGGTTTGCCGGTAGGTGTCGCTTTTTCACCGACAGGTGGCACTGTAAAGCGACACCAGAGTTATCTGCCCTTCTGACTATAAAAACCGTTGCAAACGGAAAATCCATCTCTCTTTCACCGACCAGCATCGGCAGAACAACGCTGGCACCAGCATTGTTCTGCCGATGCTGGTCGGTGAAAGAGAGATGGATTTTCCGTTTGCAACGGTTTTTATAGTCAGAAGGGCAGATAACTCTGGTGTCGCTTTACAGTGCCACCTGTCGGTGAAAAAGCGACACCTACCGGCAAACCGGTGTAGTTATGTTTAGAAAGGAGGAGGTAACTGCTACAACTTACAGATTATGGAACTTACTCCTATCTAATACATTCAGTGTGCAAACAATCTATCAAGCAAGATTATAATTTTAGATTTTTTAATAAATATTAAATACGATCAATGGATATTTTACCTGAATTATTAAAACATGTTCACTTTGTACTTGACGTACACCTGTGATGAGGTACTTTTATTTGCATGTTTTGGCCGGTTTTTCTCATCTGAGTTGCTGTCATTTTCACAACGTTTCGTTTGTTGTTACTCTTTAGCCTTCTTCCTGTATAATTTAAAAATATTTGGATCTTTTTAAGAAGCTCCCCGCCACTAGTGCTAAAGTTAGTCGGCCGCTAAGAATAACACCGCTGCCAAGGGAGACAACTTTTCGGCTTGCTAAATTCTTTACGCGTTAACCCTTTTCACACGTGTTTTATTTACTCCTCCCCAGGAGTTAGGCACAAGGCCAGTTTTATCTTACTCCCACAAGTAAGATGTGACCCAAGATCGGGTCGAGAAAGTGGGGTTTGAAAAGCCAGCGCTCGAAAAGTGAGCACTCTGGCCATTTACAAATTGCCTGGGCAGCCCTGTCGGCATTCCCCGGTAGGGGCGCCTCAGACAGTAAGCAATAAACTTACTCCTCCCCAAAGAGGGAAGGCAAAGCCTGGGAGGGTGGACCTCCTAGAACTGCACAGGACAGTACCTCAGACCGGCGGAATCAAGGCCCGAAAGCCAAGACAACACTGGTCTACAGAGTGAGCATCCATCGGAACAGATACTACACTTTGATCTTAGCCAAAAGGCCAAGAAACCCTTTCACACGTGTTTTATTTACTCCTCCCCAGGAGTTAGGCACAAGGCCAGTTTTATCTTACTCCCACAAGTAAGATGTGACCCAAGATCGGGTCGAGAAAGTGGGGTTTGAAAAGCCAGCGCTCGAGAGGTGAGCACTCTGGCCATTTAAAAATTGCCTGGGCAGCCCCGTCGGCATTCCCCGGTAGGGGCGCCTCAGACAGTAAGCAATAAACTTACTCCTCTCCAAAGAGGGGAGGCAAAGCCTGGGAGGGTGGACCTCCTAGAACTGCACAGGACAGGCGTGCAGTATCCATCGGAACAGATGCTACACTTTGATCTTAGCCAAAAGGCCAATTTATTTAGGCAGGTGAGTTCCTTCGGACAACCCTCATCTTTATCTACAGATGAAGATTTTACAAACCTTGGGAACTCACCAGACCTTAGGCATAGTGCCCGTTATGTAGGGGGAGGGGGGGGGGGGGTCGGGGATAAGTGAGACAAGCTGTTCAATGTTTTTTATTTCACAAAATTTTACAAACAACATAAAAAGAACATTTGCTGACTCTAAACTAGATTCTTGCACCAAAATACCGCATTCACTCTGTGGGTGGATCCCTACTTAAAATATCCCCAAAAAACATCGATGTAAAAAAGAATTATCGTGGGAGTGGGAAAAAGTATTAAAAACACCCAAAAAGAAAGAAAAATAAAGAACGACCCTTTTCACACGTGTTTGAGTGCACCTTTCCTTATGAATTTTCTAAGACTCACAACCCGGTCCACGATAAGGAGTCTGCTGTAGCTTTTATCCCCCTCAATAAAAAAAAACATGCCTTATACATTCTTATTTTGTTAATTTTTTTAAGCAAAAGTGGCTGAAAAGTTGTCTCCCTTGAATAGCGGGGCTTTATTTAGTGGCGGGGGGCTTCTTAAAAAGATCCAAATATTTTTTCATCTACTAACGAGTCACCGCTTATCAAGACCCAAAGGCCACTCGAGGATAAGGATTAATGAGTTTGTCAGGTGGGCGGTGAGACAACACCGTAAGTATTGGAATTTAATTATTTAAGAGGACATTTCAACACGGATCTATTAACATTGGACTTGAAAACGACTCTGTTATAGTTAGCTGGGAAGCAGCCTGGTGGTATTGTGTTCTGTAGACATGCAGTTCTTGGGAAGAAACTTTGCTCATGGAAGTTCTGTTTAGTTTTAGATACACAGAGGAAAAAGGAAAGTTATTTAAAGTGGTTGTAGCTAGACAAGTTCTTGTTGTAAATGCTTTACAAGGAGGAAACCTAGATTGGAGCTCAGTCGAGCACCTACTATGAAGATAACGATAGAGTAGAGAAAGACGAGCAACCTTTCTTCTGGGAGAAAGAGGCTGTAGGGAAGAGAGGAGGACACGCCCCCACCCCCCACTAGATTTCAAAGTCAGTTTTGTACTCTTTTAAAGGAAAGAGTGCTCTGAGGGGCACCTCCCCAGATGTGGCAACATCACTCTATGTTAAGATGTATTTAACTTTTATACAGGTAGAGGATTCTACTTCTCTCAGTCACAAGCTTTTTGTTATCGTTTTTAATTTTCTGGGAACTTTTTAAAATTATCTATCCTATGTCTAACACAGATATATCAAATCAAATTTATTGACAAAAAATAGCAAAGTGCAACAAGCCATGTTGTCTTTCTATTTAAAGTGAGGATTTCTTTCTGAATTCATTTTCTGACTTGCTATTTGTTTTGCAATGTAATTCTTTCTAATGTTTTTTTTTCTTTTAATTTCAATAGGATAATTAGGAACCCAAACGTGAGTCATTTCTGATGACCTAAATAAAAAACACCAAATATTGACTTTGTATTTTTTTTTTTTTTTTTTTTTTTTTTCCTTTGATTGTTGAGAGGTGAGACGGGGGGAGGGCAGCTAGAACTTAAAAGAAATGACGACGGACTTTTTAACATCAAAACCTTTAGCGGAAGTGAAATGGTTAAAAATGAAATTGAAAGAGAACAATCGTTGTTCACATCGACATCTTAAACAAGTTTAACCCGAAGACTGACTTTCCATTTATGCCACTTAACTTTTCAAAAAGAAGTAAAAAAAAAAAGGAAAGAAAAAGAAAGAAAACGTCTAAAACTAGAAAGTTAAAAAACCCTAAAGGAAACAAAATAAAAACGTATAAATCGATTTCGAAAGCAGAAAGGAAAAAAAAAAGGGTAAACATTTCATTATGGAAATAGATTTGCATTCTTCCTTCCCTTATTTGTCCGACAGATTTTAGTGTGGCACGATGAATATGTTTATAAATAAATACACATTGCTCTTTATTATAGAGCAGAGAATTAATAAAGGTGCATCATTCTTGTTATGTCTCAATATGAAAAATAGAAAGTGAGAGGAGGGGAAGAGGATAAAGAGATGAAAGTTTAGGAAGGTTGAAAGAGTAGAAAAAAAAAAAAAAAAAAAAAGAGTAGAGGAAGGAATACTGGTTCACATTAGAAAAATTTCTAAAATTTTCAATGAAATATTTTCAATGAAATATTTTCATTTGTTTAAATTTAGAAAAAAAACATCATTTTATCTACAAGAATTTATTTTTAAAATACTCAATAAATCACATTTACACAAGAGAGATTAACTCCAAATAACTTTGAAAATTCAGTTATGACGAATAACTAATTCAACATCAGCAAAAATAAATCAAAGTATAAATTACGAAATTACCAACAAATTCTGGCTATTTCCATTGCCAATCTGATTCGACTGAATTTAATTAGTAGGTGCTATTTTACTTATAGGCCGATGCAGTTAATTGTTTTCATGTAAAAGCATTATTTTGTACTTACTCAGTCATATTTTATCTCTCACGCCCCGAAAAAGAATTTAAAAATATCAAGCAGAACTTTAATTAGAACGATTTTTCCATTTCGATGTTCAACCTGTATTTGTGCCCGAGCCGACATTTTGGGCTGTGAGCGGTCGGTAGAATAGACAAGGGCATTAACTCCGTTTTTATTGTTAGGATTATAAAAAGAAAGAAACACATAAGCAATAATAATATAATATATATTTATTAAATTAAAAAATAGAAAATTAAATAATTATTTTTACTTTGTTCACCGGGATACTTTCCACGATATAACTTTATTGTTTGTTTTTTTTTTCTTCGCAACACTTATCTGCCCTTAATTAGCTAACCGGCCACTAGCCGGCCACTCCGAAAATCGCAGACTCGCCATTTCATATCACCCTTATGGAAATGGAAAAATCGTTCTAATTAAAGTTCTGCTTGATATTTTTAAATTCTTTTTCGGGGCGTGAGAGATAAAATATGACTGAGTAAGTACAAAATAATGCTTTTACATGAACACAATTAACTGCATCGGCCTATAAGTAAAATAGCACCAATTAGTATATTAACGATGGGTGAGAGCAAAACTCACAGCTTTTTTTCCAAACTCTTTTTTGTTGCATACAACTGCTAAACCGTGCATTTTTAAGATGCAATTTTTTTCTTTTTAAGTTTTTACACTTACATGTATATCGATCATTTGTGTCTAAGATTCAAAATAGTATGCTTAATAAAAATGTGATAAATGTCCAACCTTAAATCTAATGAGAATTCTTTAAAGATTAAAAGTTATAAGAGAAACTGATTCGGGGAATGTTTGCAGTAATAACCGACTTTATTACTTGTTAGAATTTTTACGTTTCATGAAACTTGATGAGTCATAAAAAGGTTATAGGAAGCAGCTACAGCAGCGAATGTTGTTAAAAGTATCGACTCTCGATTGGATGAAATCTCAAATCAGCAATCACTCACAATCACATGTGCAGAAATATTCATCTCTGAATTTCACACATAATATAAAAACCCAAACACACAGCTTTCTTTCTCTTTCCTAGTTTTCTTTCAGACTGAATGCACGTGAGAAAATCACTCAAAAATACCCGCTTCAGTCGTTGGTCCAAGGCAAATGCAACAAGAAATATTCGCAAGCTACTAAACACAACGACAGCATATACCCACTGCTTATCAAACTCATGTACACACAAGTTCACACATACTCTCATACAGGAAATTCTACTTCTCTTATTCATAAACTACTCCCTCGAACATAAGTTCATACATACACTGACTAAACAAAGGCAAACATACATATGCACACCACCTAATAGTCTACTAAGCGTACACAGTTTCACACGCAAACTCACACCACGACAGCCAGTATAAGTATGCCTGCTCAACTTTTCCTTGCAAACTAAACAATTCCTTCTTGGACACCCTTAACTCTCATTTACTACTAACTCTTTACTTTTGGTTGTCCTAACGAGTTGTCAATAAAAATTGCTATATTTTTTATATGGATAGACTTTGCCATTCCTTCTTTTTATATTGCCTTTTCCTTAACAAGACGACATCTCACTTTAATACAAATAAAACCATCTAGAATAAAATTGACTCTCAAAAGTATGTGGTTTTGCGGTGTCACTAAAACGCATTGTTACCATTTTGGTGAAACTATTTTTCATGCGAGATTATAATAGTGCAGATTAGGGTAAGGCTCCAGTGGCAGTGGAGATGTCTGGAGTTATTGGCCTTCGTTAGTTTGCGTTCCTTCGGATGATGGCGGGATTGTGTCTTGTTTAGCCATGTGAGGCTGAATGGCTCTTGCAGCATGTCTTGCTGATGATAGTGGGAGTATTTCTTTCACCATCGCCCTCCTCCAATAAAAATGTTCTGTCTTTAAGAAAGTATTCTATCAATAAAAAATATTGTACATTCGGTAAAATTTTACCACCCCCCCTCTACTCCATACTGTCAACGGAAAAATAAAAATGAAATATCTGAGAAAAAATATTTTTTAAATTACAAAATATATTTTTGACACCCAGTTCTTGTCCACATAGTGGCTATTTTGGAAATACAAAAAAAATGGTTACTCGTTCTGTCCTACACTTTGTGATCAAGAACTGGGTGATCAATGACGCTTTCTTGTCAGGAAGTGTGTCATCATTTCATGTTATATTTATATAGTAAAGTAAACCACTACTCTGAAGTCTAAAATATGTTTTCTGTTTAATTTATAATTTTTTTCTAAGTATTAGGTTTAGAAGTTTATCGCCCAATGATTTTCTTTAAGATGACAAGGCTTTTGCGGCACTTCGACCTTAAGGCAGATTCTAGCCTTCGGGCTGGGATCATAAAAATGTTCAGTTCTGGCACAGGAGGCCATCCTCCCAAGTTTTGCCTTCTCTTTTTGGGGAGAATGGATAGGTTTATTTTCTCTCACCTGTGTGGCACAATGCGTGACCTTTTGGGGAGCTAAGTGCTCCCCGTTATATTCGTAATCCTTGCGCCAGACTTGAGTTGCAAATAAAATAAATTCACTGCACTAAAAATGTCAGCTCACTGATCGGGGTATTCAGTGTAATCCAATGTCAGCTAAAATATCAAAATGTGGGAGACACCAGCCAGGTTCAAGAGGTCAGAAAAACCTATCACCGAGATTTGTTGAAACACTGATGACGGCTGTATTCCCTCTCTCTCTCACTCTCCCCCCTCTCTCTCTCTTTCTAGTAAAGAGATTGAAAATTAAGAGACTGGTTTCAATTCTGAAAGAGAAGCACGCGTCTTGTCACGCTCTCTGCAAGATATAAAAATGTGCTTCGGAAATAAATAAATATATATTTTTATATTAAAAAGTAAAATGGTTTGTTCAATTATTACATAATGTTTGATTTGCAGCACAATGGTCCCGACCAAACAGCCAACCAGTCCCAGAAGCAGACGACAGTGACTATTGCTCACTGGCGATAACAAAACGAGACATTACACATACATGTCACACATCGTCCCATATCGTTCCAAAGAGCGCCCCCAGAAAACGACTTTGCCACACCTGAGACACCCTCACCTGGAAATGTTGATCGTTTGAACATGACTATTTTTTATACACATTTAGTGTCCCCTTTTGGAGGGAGCTTGACTACGTATTATTACTCGACCGTTGTGCCACTTCACATATTGGTGGAGATGCGAGTAAACACAGCCTTCTGGCTGGGATCTAATATAGTATCTGTTCTGTCTTCGTTCAGAGGAGGAGAAATCTTTCTACACTGAGGCAATTATAATTTTTTGTCCTTATCTAAAGTGCTCCTTTTTGGGGAGCTAAATTTCCACCGACGTTGTGTCACATCCAGCCTTTATGGGGAAGTGGTAAATGGAGAGAATAATACTTTAAACTTCAATATTAATTATTTTATCCCCCCCCCCCCCCCCCACCGCACTGCAACACAATTAGACATGAGGTCAGTTTTAATGAGGAATTCAGCTCCTCCAAAAGAAGGCACTTCGGATGGGTGCAAATATGTATAGGCACTTTGGACGATCAGAAATAAACAAATCTCCCTCCCAAAGGAGAAGGTAATAGAGGATGATCCCTTAGGACCAAACAGAATCATAATCCACTCTAATATACGCCTATGTCAGGTAGTATTTATTCACTTCCCGCTACAGCAATATGTGGAACAAGGCTGGAAATTGGGGAAAACCAGCTCCCTTAAGGGGACTCTCTAGTTTTGTAAAAAAAAATAGCCTGTCGGCATTCACAAGTAAGAGCAATTGACAATAACCTCCCTCGAAGGAGAAGGTAATACCTGGGAAAGTGCACCCTTTACGACCGAACCGGACCATACCTCATTCAGAGAAAAAGGGTCAGGCACCCAGTGAGAAAGACCCCTTTATAAGAATGTGTCACGTTAGGTAAATATTAACGGTGTCAGTGAGAGTTGTCTACCTTTACAAGTGAAATCTCTCACATGTAGAGTCGTGTTTATAAATCGCTGATGGCGATGCCACGTCGAATTAAATCATAAATAAATTAAATTTCTGAAAATTATTAATTATTATTTTAAGAGAAACCGCCCACACTTTCTGTCCAGAAACGAATCCATTTAATGGAGCAAGAAAAAAAAAGTATTATTTGTTTCTTTAACGAGCAACCATTTATTGCCACTTAGGACAGGGTGAGTGTTGTTGTTGGCAATTTAAAAAAAAAACACACTTGACAAGTTGTCTGCTTCTCTTTCATTGTTATTGTTTTATCTGACAATCACAGGTTAGATTATATAACATTAATAAATAGTTATTTAAATTACGCCCATTTGGTTTCTCGTTTAAATAAGTAAATGTATCCATTGTCGACTGATTAGATTTACTTTTTTTCTAATAATTTGTGTTATTTAGTTTTCTCGACATTTTTCTTTCACTGTTTTTAACAAAGTTATATATATATAATATATATATATATATATATATATATATAAGTGATACTTGTAAGAAATGGGTATCCAGAGAATTTCTATACTTGGTTAACGAGGATAAAGTCCATTGAACGCGACTTCCGCAAGTTTTAAACCAATTCTTTAGTATATTTTTTCTAATTAAAATACACAATTTTTATAAAATTTATATTAATGTGACATTTTCATATAAATTATTTAATTTCATTATAAATCTGAGGACTTTTAAATATAAAAACAATTGACGGAGAATCCCGACTCAGTTTCGGAAATGGTCGAAGCAGTTTACGATTTGAAAGCTGCGAAAAAAATGCAAAAAGAGCAGACGAGACTAAATATGCGAAGGGTTATGTTAGAGTTAAGGTTAAATCTTTTTTAGCTCCTCAAAAAAGAGAAAAAAAAGTAAAATAATCGTAAACTTCTTCAACCATGTTCCGGACTGACTCGGAATTCTCCGTCAATACTCAGAACTGAATCCGTAAGTATTAAAATCTTCTGGGTGCCCATTCTTTACAAGTGCCAAAAAGGTTTAACATTATTCAATTCATCAACATAAAAGAGAGAGAAGCATAACTATATATATATATATATATATATATATATATATATATATGTAAAAATTAAAGTAATCTATTTAAAAAAAATAGCCTTCAGAAAAAGGTAGGGTAAATTGTTGTTTCCCAACCAAAATGGCGGACAATAAATCGTCTACAGTTTTCCGACCTCACAAATGAGTAAGTAAACCCAAATAAATTATTTGGCACTAATTTAGAATTTACTATAAATTATTTTAAAGGTTGGAAATTAGTCCCAAACAATTTATTTGGGTTTACTTACTTATTTGTGAATTCGGTAACAAATCAGAAAACTGCAGACGATTTATTGTCTGCCACTTTGGTTAAGAAACGACAATTTTACCATGGGCTCAAGATGTAGTATCTGTTCTGTCTTTGGTAAAGTGAGGAGGGAAGACACCGCATCAAGAGATTCTTCTCAACTAAAGCTATTTTATTTTATTTTCCATCTTGATAACCGTTTTTGGGGAGCTATAATTTTCCCCAGATTTAAAACCGACTTTTTGTCTAACTTTGCCCTCATGAGGAGAGGAATAAATAAACATGTTACATAGTCCGGCCTTTTGACTCAGACCAAAGTGGGTACAGATGCAGAATAGACATCTCAGAATTTAACAGAAAATCCGGAGTTTGGACGACAAAATTCGAACTTTATGCGACGATAAATTGTGGAGACAGATATTTAGAAAACACAAACCTTTTCGCCAGTTTACTTTGCAGATTTCTGATTTGGATAAAGAACATCACACATCTTCTTCTGCAAAACCGCTCCCTACTACTTCTTTGCCTTCTAATATTTTGTAAAGAGGACTAATTCCAATTTATCAGCCTACACCTCTATTTGTAGTCTTCCTCCTCCTACAAAAATACAAAACAAAAAGCACTGGAACCCTACCACTAACCCAAACCTGAAGTCCAGGTGGCAACAGACCCACCTCCACACAAAAAAAGGCAGAAAGAATATTAATTGAAAATAAACAGAAAACAATTTATCAGCCTACTCCTCCATTTACAGTCTTCCTTCCACATACACACACACATACAAAAATAAAAGTGGAAAATAAAACAAAAACAAAAAAATTGAAACATTGCCGTCTTTTGAGCAATTAAGAAAAAATGTTCGCCAAGCTTTCTGGTAGCTATGTACGTCACAACTTGGAAATTATTTAGATGTCTATTCTGCATTAGCACCTTAAGTATAGAGGCCATCCTCTCGGGTATTACTTACTCCATTTGGAAATGTGATAGGTTTATCCCCCCCCCCCCCCCCCGCCTATTTGTGAGGGAGTGCAACGGAACTATGCAGGTATTTTTGTCCAAATGCAGAGTGCCCCTTTTTGGAGAGCTGGATTTTCCCCACATTAAAAACCGATCTGTGTCCAACTTTGTCCTCATAGAGAAACAAGCAAATAGGGGCTCTTCGTAATAGATACACTTCTTCTAATCTCTTCTTTCTTTTAACATATAAAATTATCTTGTCAGATTTTCAAAGTCAGACCCAAATAGCATTTAAGCTGACAAATCAAACTTTGCTTCTGACAAGCCAATTTTCATTTGTTATTGTTGTACCATGTTATTGGCAATATAATAATGTATTTCGTTACAATTTATTTAAAATATTAATTGGTCCAGCCCAGACGACTGGTTATATTAAAACATTTTTAAATAATCATCTAAATATAAAAATAAACAAGGGGGATAACTCATTTTAAATCGTCTACCTTAAAACTAAAATTTTATTTCTGTTTTCGCATAGGAATAAAAATTAAAAACTAAAATGATTTCACTGTATTCTGAGTAACGTGTGGTAGATATAACTAGTTTAATATATTTATTTATCTTCCTCCCACAAGGTAAGATGTGACACAAGGTCGGGAAAGTGGGAATTGAAAAACCAGCGCCCGAGATTTTGAGCGCTCTGGTCATTAAAAATTGCCTGGGCAGCCATGTCGGCATTCCCCGGTAGAGGCGCCTCAGGCGATTAGCAATAAACTAACCCCTTCTCAAAGGGTGAGAAGGCAAAGCCTGGAAGGGTGGACCTCCTAGAACTGCACAGGACAGACCGATAGACCGGCGTAAATCAAGACCCGAAGGCCCAGACAATACCGGTCTATAGGGTGTAGTATCCATCGGAACAGATACCAACCCCTGGTTGTTTTTTTTTTTAGATAAACAGTAAATATTAAAGAAAATAATCGCTTCTTTGACATATACAAATTAATTAAAAAAATATCCAGATGCTTTTAACTAAAGATAACAAAAATATTCCCAAGATTATTGAAAGAAAACACCTTTTTACCACTTCTACCATCTTTTATATTTGATGGATGTGATGATGATGATGATGATGATGATCATCATCATCATCATCATCATCATCATCATCATCATCATCATCACCATCATCATAATATTTGGTTTAACTTCCACTTTACATACTGACATGTGTCGGATGCCTTTTAAAAATTTACCTCCAAACTAACCTTTCTCTGACCAGGTCTTTATCTATCCCTTTTTCCATCCATCCATTTTTATCACTTCCTCCCATGTTTTCCTTGGTCTTCCCCTGTACACTCAACCTGATACTTCAACTGTTCTACATCTACTAACCCAACAACTCTCATCCATTCTTTCAACGTGACCATACCAACAAAGTCTTCTGTTCTGCACACATCTTCCTATGCTGTCCAGATTTAATCTTTCTCGTGGGTGATCAGAATTAAGCCTTACATTACACATCTATTGTATCATTCTCATATCATTTCTCTCCATGCAATGCAAAAAATCTTAAGCGTAACTTGTGACATGTAAGAAAAAAAAACTAAATTCGATTATCATTTCTGTAGTTTTCAAATTTTTGTGTTTTTAGTTTCTTATTAACATACCTTAGAATTTCTGTATCTGCTAACGTTTTGATGTTTTTTTACTATTAATACAAATTCAGTTATTTGTCAAACAAGTTTTAGTGATTAAACAAATATGTAACACTTGCACAGAATACACATCCAAGAATTTAACAGAGATTCTCGAATTTTAATGACAAATTATGGACTTGGCCCAAATATGCAGACGATAAATTGTGGAGACACATATTTGGAAAACCTATATTCAGTCTTTCTTTCCACACAAAAAAAGCACGAAAACCCTAAGCTAACCATAGCCCAACCCTAAGTCTAGGTGACAACAGACCTCTCCCCCCCAAAAAAAATAAAAAGATAAAAAAGAATAATAAATAAAAAGAAATTTTTTTATCAGCCTCTGCCCTTTATTTGCAGTCCCCCCCCCTCCACACATACACACACATATAAAAAAATGGCAAAATTAAAAATATGATTAAAAAAATTGCCTACTTCTGTGTAAAGAAAAAATATGCAATAAATTATGTGCAAAAAAAAAAAAAAGTTTGTGTTCTTCAAGCATTCGGATAAATACGTACATCAAGACTCGGGAATCTCCATAAGTACTGAAATTCTTTGAATGTTTAGTCTACATCAGCACCAAATATGTTTCATCCTCTTCGATTAAAATTTGTTTTGATTTATAAACATTTTTATTTTAAACCCAATTTCAAAATTTATTTTCCCTTCTTTATCTCTTTAATGACTTAATATTTTATAATGCGGTTTTATATTCGATAATTTTTTTAGGGCTTCTAAAATTAATTTTCTTCATAATTTAATTTATTTCAGTTTTCAAAATTGATCTTCATAAGCTTTACCAAAGTGTCCTCTCAACAAACAGCACCCGAAAATTCCGGATCCCAGTGGATCGCTGTGCCAATCAACGGCAGGAATACTCCGGATTTAGACTGTTCCACATCTTCCTTCACCAATAATCTGTCAACCCCAACAACAAAGTCATCTTTTACGGACTCACCAACTCTTCTTTTACAATCTGTAGAGGAAAGTGTTGCATTCGTTAATACAACCAGCAAACCTCCAGCATCAACAACGCCATGTCTGTTATTGCCATTGGCGATCAATCACCCGCAACAGAAACGGCACCATCGCAGCCATCATCCTCATCCTCATCCTCAATATTCTCAACCAAGCAATGCCCTTTCTATCAAACGCATCGACCCACAAGTACCAGAAAATATCAAATCTCCTTCAGTTTTCACCCACAACAAATCATCGGTCTTACAACAGACTTTAATTAGCAATACTTTATCACATTTTCCTGATAATAGTGACAGAAACTTTAAGTTACCACTCTTTTGGGACAACTATAACAAGAACAGTTGTGACTGCGGTGGTGACTGTTCCGAAGACCAGATAAGACGCGTGCATAGCTTGGTGTGTCGTGTCATAAGAGAAGAGCATCACGACCAAGAGGACACGTGTGGTTTGAACAACACCTCCAAGAAAGCTAAGCAAGTAAGTTTTTATGGTAATTTTATAGAATCACTCCCATCTCAAATCCACCCGGACTTAGGGTTAGTGATAGGTTTAAGGAAGGGCACATGTTTTTTATCATTGTATTTTGAAGTGTTTTCTCTGTATATTTTTTCTATTTCGTAATCCAATGCAAAATTGACTTTTATTGGGCCATAAAAATTTAACGGTCCCAAACAATCTATTGTATAGTTCTTAATTAAACTTTAGTATAAAAAAATGTCAATGTTAAAAGTCATAAACACATGCTCTTCCTTAACCTTAAGTTTGGGTCGATTGGAGATGGGAGTGATTCTATAAGATTACCGTTTTTATTTAATTTTTTTTTGATGGAGGGTGGGGGGGTTCTAAAGCAAATTCAGCACCCACATTTCTGAATACTTTGAAAGGAACTGGCTTAGCACAACACAGTATATGACGTCACTCACACATATCACATATTCCCAAATATGAACAAACATCGACATGCTTTCTCAAATTGACTTGATCTAAGAATAACATTTTTTGGTCGCCGATGTTAATCGGTAAAGATTTATATTTTTTATTATTGTCCATTATTCTGTTAATTTTCTGATTTTATCAAAATTTGTCCCGTTGTTCTTCACAAAATTTTGCATGATGTTATATTATCATGAATGATGATAGTTATGGAATTGACAATAAGATGTAATGAAAAATGAAAAAATAGGAAAATCGAAAATTGTTTAAATGTTTATCGACGTTTCGTCTTTATTGTTTAAAGACATTCTCAAGATGGCTGATGTTAAGAAAAATATATAAGTTGAAATATGTGGTGCATCTATGAATCGTTTTTTTTTAAAACATAGACGTTTGAAATGTAGTGTATCTATGACATGGAAAAAATATAGAGGTTTTCAATATGTGGTGCATCTCTTAAGTAGAATGAATGTTTTATTGTTTTTTTTTCTTTTAATAAAGATGTTAGAACAGGAAAGTGGGAATGTAGACAGTTTTGTCTGGAATGTGGTATAAAAATAGACTCGATTTAGGTTTTGTTTGTTTAGTATTATTTTGTTGATTAGATGAGATAAAGAACAATAAATACACGGGTGATACCAGATCAGGCTGCCCTGTGGCTCCCTGAAACGAAATTCACCTACATTGCGTTTTTTTTTTTTTTTTTTTTTTTTTTTGTAAAACTTAATTATGTTCTACAAAACCAAAAACAAAAACAACAGCCCCTCTCCCTTTCTCCCTCCCCTTTTTTATTTTATTTTTCCTACCCTACTCCCGGTCCTGGATATGACCTTAAACTACATCCGATGGTGAGATCCGGCTTACGGATATATAAGAAAATTTAAGGAAATTTAAAGTTACCCAAATATACTTATCCATGTATAAATACAACATTTAATTTCTTAGTTCGATTTTATAAAAAAGGGAGGAAAGGCTAAAAAAGTCTCTCCCCCCCCCCCCCAATAAAGAAAAAAAAACAAAAAAACTCCGGCATTAAATGACCACATAGGTTGATATGCCGCAAAACCAACCAATCCAACCAATCCAATAAATACAAAATGTCGATGAACATCTAAACCATTTTTGGTCTTCTTTTTTTTTTCATTTTTCATAAATGTATATGCAGAAAACTAAGTCAGATTTTAGGGAAAGTTTGTAAGAATAGAGGATTTGTTTACTCACGTACAATTATTCCATGAAGAGAAAAAACAAAAAAACAATAAGGCTTGAAACAATTGTCAGAGAAAGAAAGAGAGAGTCAACAGATGACGATTAGAACGAAAGTGATGCCACCGTTACTGACATAGCGTTGCCATGAACGATAGCCAGAGGATTTGTTATCCTCTATCTTAATTTAATACACGAAAAGAATCAAAGAAACAAACGAAACCTTTTTTTTAAAACAACAAACGAAAGGGGTTTATTCGTATATTTGGGGTTACCTATACAGTTTGGTATAGGTAGAAAGAAACTTAGGACAGTGTCCGAAAGAAGAAGAAGAAGAAGAAGTTCAAATATCTTCAGGCGAAGATAACAGCTACCGTGAGAGTCCAGTGGACGAAGAGGTAAGAGATAGGCTGAGGCGATCCTTACTGGCTGGTGCCTGGGTAGCATCTGTTCTTCATTTGGAATATTCTAAGGGAACTCAAGTAGTCCCTTAGGGAATTAATGATATCAATGCGCCCTGCGAGCTGATTGGCTAAACCAGCTCACAGAGACACTGATACACATTACAAAGTTAATCTATGACTGCTACATCACCTCCTGCTTAGGCTGAAAGTCGACAGGAAGAAAAAGAAGTGTAGCAGTGGGAAAGAACTAAAATACAAAATACAAAATTTGTTAATTCAGAATTTCTTTAAAAGTTTTTTGCTTTGCAGGAAAAAGGTTTATGCCTTTTCTGCAGAAGGTATTTTTTTAAAATTGTTTTTTTTCTTTTGTTTTGGGGTTTTCTGAAAAAAGTATTTTTAGGAAAAATGCTTATCTTTTCTGTGAAAAGTAGTTTTTTTGTTTTTTAAAAATATGTTTATTTTTGTGAAAAATATTTTTTTGGAAAAAGTTTGTTTTCTCTGTGACAAGTATTCATTGAAAAAAATTTGTCTTTTCTTTGAAAAGTAGTTTTTTGAAAAGTGTTTATCTTTTCTGTGAAAAGTATTTTTTTTTTTTTAAATGTGTAACTTTTCTGTGAAAAGTAGTTTTTGTGAAAAACTGTAATTGTATAATAAAGTGCAAGGATTCAAAAAAGCTTATTCTAAATATATATAGTTTTACACAGTTTCTTGGGCCAATGTACTCGCCGACCACTATGTGTGGTGGTGACATAATTGTCTTTAGGGGTTTCCAACAGTACAGGTGTAGTTACAGTTGTTTGATGCACAGTAGGGGGAATATGGGGCTCAGGTGTTTCTGTGTTTAGAAAGGCTCTTTTCATCCTGTCAATGGATACAGTGTCTTTTTTGCCACCAATGTCAAGGGTGAAAAGTTTGTCAGTGCGTGAAAGCACGCGATAAGGACCAGTATAAGGAGGAGTAAGAGGGGCTTTCACAGAGTCTTTTCTAATAAAAACATGAGTCCATGACGAAATGTCTTTCAGAACCGAAGATTTAATGGTCTATTGCCTAGGGTGCATAGGTGGGAGCTCATTAAAGTAAGCTCGCAGTCTGTTTATTTACAGAGCTGTATCTGTTGCCGTTAAATCTATCGGGGTCAGCATCTGACCCGTCAACGATAGAGGTAGTCCATAAACAAGTTCGGCTGGAGAGTATCCAAGGTCCTCTTTGATCGCAGCACGACAACCAAGAAGGACAATAAGTACGTACTCGCTCCATCGCTGCTGGGCAGGATAAGCACGCAACGCGGCTTTCAATTGATGATAGAAGCGTTCTATCATTCCATTAGAAGCTTTCTATCATTCCATTAGAAGCGTTCTATCATTCCATTAGAAGCGTTCTATCATTCCATTAGAAGCTGGATAATAGCTAGTAGTACGGATACGTTTAATCCCTAAGATCATGGAAAGTTCCTGGAATAGGTGGGATTCAAACTGTCCACCACGGTCGGTGGTAATAGTTGTGGGAACTCTGTAATGCGATATCCAGCCCGATATAAGGGCTCGCGCTACAGATTCAGCCGAAATGTCTTTTAGGGGAATGGCTTCAGGTCACCGTGTAAAGCGATCTATACAGGTCAAGGGATAAGTAAATCCCTGACTGACCGGCCATGGTCCAACCAGATCAATGTGAATATGACTGAACCGAGCGTCTGGAGTGCTGAATGTTCCAAGCAGTGCACGGATATGCTTGTGCACTTTTGACTTTTGGCAGGATACGCAGGAACGTGTCCAGGCAGTGATGTTGCGCCTCATATTCGGCCAGAAAAATCTAGCTGAAATCAGCTTCACTGTGGCTTTGAGTCCAGGGGTGTGCCAAGTTGTGAAGGGTCTCGAAGACAACCCTACGATCAGTCAGTGGAACAAAAGAGTGAGGTGAATCTGTTGAGGTGTCACAAGTGATCTGCATGTCCGAAGTGGGCACAGGCAGGTATTTGAATTTGCAAGTTGCAAACTCAGGTGACGACAGATCCAGAGTGTTCAGACGTGGCTGGTCTAAAGCCATCTGTTGTATATCGATATCCGAGGGTGAAGACAGAATTTATAGGAAGGCGGGACAAGGCGTCTGCTGCAGCATTCTGTTCACCAGAGATATGCCGGATATCGTTAGTAAATTGCGAAAGAAAATCCAAGTGGTGAGTTTCGCGAGGAAAATATTTGTCCGGCTTAGCACGCAGTATGTATGTATGTGGACGGTGATCAGTGTAGATCACGAATTGACGACCCTCGAGTGAATGCTGAAAGTGGTTCACTGCGAGGTACATTGCCAATAGTTCATGGCCAAATGTACTGTAGCGTTATTCTGCTGGTTTCAGGTGTGCATGAATCAGAGAGAAAAGCAATCGGGGGTGGGGGCAGAGGTATGTTAATAAAGTAACATGACTGAGAGAGAGAGAGAGAGAGAGAGAGAGAGAGAGAGGGGTAGGTAGGTAGGTAGGTAGGTAGGTAGGTTTTAAAAGAAAGCTGTTACACATACTTTTATTTAACTATTCTATTTTCTTTTCCTGCACCCGAGCAGCCCTGCTAGTAGCTTAGGCGCATTTTGTGTGCTTTTCTTTTTATGTGTAATTAATATTTATTATGTAAAAGCAAAAAAATTTAAAAAAATAGAATAAAGTTTAAAACTAAAGCTGTTACCAGATTTGATCAACATTTGCCATTCGTTCACGTGGCCATCGCAGACTTTGTTTACGTGGTGCATTTTGGTAGATCAGTCCAATATATATTTCTAAATAAATGTAGTGATTGGTTATTTCTTTCTTTTAGATCCTTTCTATTCTCCGACAAAGTCTGGCATTGAAATGGCTTTTCTTTCTTTTTCTACTAGTCGTAACTCATTGCTTTAATTTCCATTTTTAAAATGAGAAAAATGGTGATAAAAAAGTATCTGCTAAATAACTGTAAGTAAATAAATTGCTATTTCTAAATTTGTTTTCGTTTTTTTGCTGGGGAAAATATTTCAATAATTTCAATATGTTTTTTGAATTCCAGAGACGAAGGTGTACAAAATAAATTATAAATGATATTCTTTAACTAGATATATCTTTCTGGTGGTGCCCGGGAGTCTTTGTACTTTCATTTTTATGCTTTTTTTTTCAATTATAAATATTTAAAAAAAATAGGTATTTTTTAAATTTAATTATTACGGTATCGTTTGGGCATTAAATTATTAATTAGACCAAATTGTTATAAAACTATGAATAATTTTCTTATGGTAATATGGTTTTAATCTCTATTTATAAAATTACTAGAATACCTGTCCTAGTACGGGTGAAATTAGTTTCCCCCTGAACAGAACAGCTTTGCACCACTTTTATGCCTCCTTACCAAGACTAAAAGAGTAAGATATAATGCTAGTAAACCTTATGTCTAGAATCCTTATGCCAATTTTAATCAAAATTCACTACATGATTTTGATTCTAGAAAATGTCTAAAATTTAAGGCTTAAGCTTAATGGGGCTTAAGAATAAATTGAAATTCAGGGAATCTTGCTTAATTGGTGTTTAATGACTATGGATCAAATTTAATGCAAATCTGAAATATTTGAATTTTGAAATGGAAGACTGTTCATATTATGTCCCTTAAAAAACCGAAATTTGGAGAATATTTATTAATTGATGTCTAATACCTATTGTTAAAATTTCACAAAAATCAGAGATGTCTGAATTTTCACAAAGAGCTATCACCACCTCTTTTACCCCCTTGCATAAAAGTAAATAAAACTAAATATAACTCACATTACAATCCCTTACGTCTAGCAGGCTATTTCCCAAATTCATAATGATCGGTTAATTAGTTTAGGAATGAATCTTGTACATACAAATATATAAACATATACATGTCTCTATATAAATAGAGATTGGATGTAAATATCTTCCAAAACTTCCAATCTTTTAATATATAAAAATTTGCTAAGAATTTTAAAGCCAGTTTAAACAAGCCGCGCATGCGTGGTCCCCCTCTGTATGTGACTCGATGTGGCGAGTGTAAAATGCAATAAATTTGGGCAATTTGGGGCATTTTTGACCCCCTGGGGCGAGAACCAGAATTTTTCTGAGGTCAAGGATGCTCATTTTATATCCAGAACAATTGCCTCTATATTTTGGTCAAGTTTCAGAAAAATTGAATGTATGGATCAAACGTTATGGGAGAAAAGGGTCATTTTTTTGCCATTTTAGGAGGCTTTTGACCACCTGGGGGCGCGAACCAGATTTTCCCAAGGTCAGCAATACTTATTTTCTATTAGGAACAATTGCCTCCACATTTTGGTCAAGTTTCAGAGAAATTGAATGGATGGATGAAAAGTTATGGGGCAAAAAATGTCATTTTTTGCCATTTCGGGCTTTTTGACCCCCTGGGGGGCTAACCAGATATTTTAAAAAAATCGGAGAATGTCACTTTCTAACCTGACCAAAGTTACAACTGCATGCTAAATTTCAGAGAAATTCAATGGATGGTTGCGGAGAAAAATCCGGACGGACGGACGGACACACAGACACACGGACGGACGGACAGACAGACGGACGGAAATGTCTCAAAACATAGGTCTCCCGATTTTATAAATCGGGGACCAATAACTTTCTGTTTGTCTATTTGACAGTTTCAAATTTCGGAAATGCATTCTAGTGGATTTAGTTTCATAATAAAATTATTTATTTTAAATAGGATGCTTAAAAAGTTAATTTTGCTTCTTTATGCTATTGCATTTTTGATTTCAATAGATAAGTGATTAATAGTGAATATATAGATAATGCTGTGTAAGTCTCATAGAGACGAGAAACACACACGAGAAGTGGTTACACAATTTTATTAATATAGAGGAGATATAATAGGCTGTTTTTACAAGTTTTTGTTTGAGGTATACAAATCTCCCCCCCCCCTCCCTCTTTAAAAGTTAGAGTTTTCAGAAATTAAAAAAAAATTCTTGATTACTAAAGATTAAGCAGTAAACAACAAAATAAACAAAAAAAACTATAAACCATTTTTTTCGTACTTTTTTTTATGGAAATTGCGCCAGACAAGGCATGAAGCTACTTGATGTAAGGAGATAAAAAAAAACTACTTTAAGGTAAAAAACTAGCCAACGATAGATGTTAGATGGATAGATTTTCACACCGAAACGAAAAATATGCCGGAAAAATATAGTCGCCATTTTTATAAACAAGTCGAGAAAGATACTAGCTAAGGAAGAATGATAACTCAAGTTCATAACCCTGTTCTTTAACTAGAAAATTATGAACTTGAGTTTCACTAAATAATTTAGGTGACTAAAACAGGAATTAACCGAGTTTATGACTATTGGAGTATTTATTTACTCCTCTCCAGGAGTTAGGCACAAGGCCAGTTTTATCTTACTCCCACAAGTAAGATGTGCCCCAAGGTCGGATCGGGAAAGTGGGGTTTGAAAAGCCAGCACCTGAGAGGTGAGTACTCTGGCCATTAAAAATTGCCTGGGCAGCCCCGTCGGCATTCCCCGGTAGGGGCGCCTCAGGTAGTAAGCAATAAACTTACTTCTCCCCAAAGAGGGGAGGCGAAGCCTGGGGGGGTGGACCTCCTAGAACTGCACAGGACAGACCCATAGACAGGCGTAAATCAAGTCCTGAAGGCCAAGACAATACCAGTCTATGGGGTGCAGTATCCATCAGAACAAATACTACACTTTGATCTTAGCCAAAAGGCCAAGAGTATTTATGTACTCCTCTCCAGGAGTTAGGCACAAGGCCAGTTTTATCTTACTCCCACAAGTAAGATGTTACCCAAGGTTGGGTCGGGAAAGTGGGGTTTGAAAAGTCAGCGCCCGAGAGGTGAGCACTCTGGCCATTAAACATTGCCTGGGCAGCCCCGTCGGCATTCCCCGGTAGGAGCTCCTCAGACAGTAAGCAATAAACTTACTCCTCCCCAAAGAGGGGAGGCGAAGCCTGGGAGGGTGAACCTCCTAGAACTGCACAGGACATAGACCGGCGTTAATCAAGCCCCAAAGGCCAAGACAATACCAGTCTATGGGGTGCAGTATCCATCAGAACAGATACTAAAAAAATTGAATTATTTAAAAGGGTGTTGTAGTTTTCTTGCAGCATTGTGTGTAGAAACTTTAGAATATTGAAGGCTATGACAATGCGATGTAAGGTTGAAGACACCATGTGGGTTGAAAGAAAACTATACAAAGTAAAAGTAGATAAAAGAAGACAATATTCTAAAATTCAATAATTTTTGATTTATCATTTACTTGTACTATTTTCAATCAATAATAATATGGTATCCAATATTTAATATTTCGAGGCTATACCTCCTTTTCAAAATTAAATAGTGGCCACTTATTATTATTGATTGAAGACGGTACAACAGTTAAATAATAAATTGAAAAATATTGAATTTGACAATATTGACTTTTTTTTCTACCTTTAATATTTCAGCATAATTTCCTAACTTACAGGTATACTAAGCGGATATTGATGTTAAGCATTATGTTACGTAATGTTTTAGTTAAAAATTATTAATTTAAAAACAATAACATAACATTAACGGATACATATTTTTAATGCAATATTTATTTATTTGCAGTATCATGGCTATTCTTCAAATTTTTTTGTCTAATTTTGACATTCAAAATTTTTTTGTTTTTTAAATTTTTAATTGGAAAAGATACTATTCATAACTTTTTAATAAAAACATGTAACATAATAAATCATGATTTTATAATAAAAAAAGTAGCTGCACATACTTGGCATTGCCTGATTGCTTTTACTGAGTGCTGGAGTCCCCAAATAAAGAGGGGGATGACCAAATATATTAACAGTGATTGCATAGGCTAGTCATGATGAACGATCAGCTACTATGTTTGGAGAACTTTTTATATGTGAAATATCGCTGACATATTCACCCTATATAACAGGTGATGCTGTTATTTGTCGGATTTCAAAGATGATTGGCTTTTTAAAGTGGTGTGTTGAGCCTTCTACTTCATCATCATCATCATCATCATCATCATCATCATCATCAACCGGTTTATTTGTTGAATCAGGCCACAATTAATCCTCTGATGAGGGTGGGGCCTGATTGTCTAGTCTCGAAATCTGAGTCTTCCTCTCCACTCCTGTCTTTGGCAAGGCTTGATGGAATCCATAGGCCCTGAAGATCCACACATCCTGGGATCTACAAAGCCCAAGACATTACCAGCAGCATTAGTGCTACTGGCACTCCCTGTTTTTTTTCCTGCTGTATTTCGACTAGACATTGTATTTAAGGCAATTTTATGGCTGGATGCCTATCCTTTACCAACTTGAACACTTTTGGCAGTCCAAGACCTCCACCGTTCCCATCTAACTAGGGCTGATGTCGTTTCCACTTAAGCATGTACAAATGTCATACATTACCAGTGAGTTGCTTATCAAGATGTTGTTGGTGAAGTATAAAACAAGAATTCCACTTGATTTTTGAAATGTAGTACTGCTAAATAAGCAGCTTGTAGTTTTATATCAAAAGTAAAATATTTTTGTTGGGTTTGCAACGATTTATTTGAACAAAACCCGACAACGATCGGTTGATTATCAACCAACCGGTCTGACAACATGATTATGCTATTACTTGATGGTAAACTGACGGTAAATCAATTTTTGTCAAGAATTTTTACCACACAGTTTCGATGACAAGGAATTTATATTCAGGACTTGGTAGCGATCCACTTTTGTTATAGTATTCATAATCTGTAGCTACCGACAGTTAAGTAATTTCTATTTGACTTATGCATTATGTGTAAGGTTGAACTTCATTCCGATTTAGAGGGAGATATTATTCCTGTTTTCGAAAATTTCCGAAATTCTTCTCCAGCTATGCTGTGTTTCTGAGTTGATAGCTGTCTTGCTATAGAGAATGAAGAAGGATTGCTATCAGTTTCAATTCTGTGAAACAATTTAGATTTCATTGCGATAGAATTATGATGAGGAGAAATTATGCTGGGATATTTTTCCGTAATTATTTGTAGTGTCGTGTTAACAGGATTGTTTGGGTATAGTGCGATGTTCATAATTACAGATCATGGTTGTGCATCAGAATGTCTGTTAGTTGTTTTATGAAACAACTTATTGTTTGTGCAATCAACCATTAATCCAAAATGATTTCTAAATTCATAACTTAGGAGAGATTCAGTCGTTTCTTCAATTAGAAAGGCCGAAGTAAAGTCTCATCTCAGGTTATTGTCTTTCAGATTCAGTGCTGCTTCATTTTCTGTCCGTTAGCTGACAAAATGGCGATATTAGTTGGGTATATAAGTACATCGTTTATGTATTTCCTTGGGATTATGGCTATCGCAACTCTGGTATACATGACAAAGTTTAATTTTACAGCTCCTAACTGTACAGTGTCTTCAAGAAGTGGTAAGAAAGTGGAAGCTATCACGTCTCACTGAGTTCATTTTACTGATGTTTTACAAAAGACAGATGAAGCAGGGTAGGAGCTGGGTTGCATTTGTATATTCCGTATATCTGGCTATTTTCACCAAGGTTTGCAAAGTTTTGCACGTTCTGCAAAATGTAAATGAGAATGGCAGATTTTTGGTTGCTTGTCTGTTAAAATTACCTTCTCTCTTTGAGGAGGGGTTGGTATGAAACACGGGAAGGTAGTCATGTGATTTTTCTGCCCAATCATATCTTCCTTGTGAACAATTCTTACTCTGCTCGTTGTTTTGTTGTTTCCTTGACAAGGGCTGTATATGTGCAGCTTCCTGCTTGTTAAACTATATCAGGTCATCAGCCATTTTCTTAAGTCAGTCTGTGTTGATATCAACCTGTGCTGCTGCTACTGCTGGCTTGATGGAATGCGGTAGTGTCTGGATAAATGTCTTGTCTGACACTGATTCGTTTAGTCAGCAACATGAGCTTGGTCAGATATTGTCTTACATCTCAAGCTGTGATTCGTCATATGAAATAGATGCCTGTGTAATCCGTTGAGTGTAAAATTGTATTTGGTAATTTTCCAACTTTTTAAGTAAGAAGTGATGAAAGCGTGTGGTAGAATTTCTGTCTGGATTATCTGATATTTTTTTATTTTGAATTGTGTCTCGATAATCGAGAATCATACTAACATGTTGAATTTGAATGTCGGAGTCTTTATTGTGACAGTCCCTATTAACTTGCCTCCCCACAAGGGCAGAGTTAGACACATAGTCGGTTTTTAATGTAGGGAAAATCCAGCTCCCCCCAAAAGGGGAACTCTGGATTGAGACAAAAATTAAAATTGCCTTAATCTAGAAGGATTTCCCGTTCACTGACCGAGGACAGAAAAAAATGAAGTATAGTATCAGAACAGATACTACAATCTGCTCAGAACCAAAATGCAAAGGAGTAGTGGAAAGTCTATTGGTAAATAATTGCTGAATTAATATAGATTTTGTTGAATCTGATTTAATCATTGTAAACAGTTTAGCTTTTTGACGAGATCCATTATTCTTCGGTTATTTCTGTTTGACATATGAGAATTCCTTCTCGCAGCAGATCAATGCCAATAAATACTTTTTTGTTCTTCCTTACCCTACAACTTGTCTTAGGTGGTTAAAACCACAACTAACATGGAAAGAAACCACATTTATGCTAACATCCTGTTTTAAAACAAAACCCGATGTTCCTTTTTTCATTAATTAATTTTTGAAACCATCAACAATCTACTTCCTGTAAAAGCATGAAGGCACCAGTCAGCCAACAGCTGTTATACTTGCTGAGAATTCGTTCTCAGCATTCAATCCGACAGACCAGAGGCTTCCATGACGGCTTTAAATTATCTTCTGTTTGGATAAGGTATGGTCCGCCTCAGTCCTCTTTTGTTTCCTGATTTTCTGGCTTTGTGCAACATATTCCTCCGGTTGGAAGAAAGCTAATAACAGCTGTCCCCTCGGGGAAGCTTCCAGCCTTGTGCCACATCCAACTGCAGTTGAAAGCAATCAAATACTAGCTGCTCCAGTATCTTTTTTCATACCAGCTGAGGTTCGCTTTAGCATCATTCTGACAACCTAGACACTGACCATAGTTTTTTGGAATGATGTATGGTTTATTTTAGTTCTAGGAGGTGATCATCCTGGGCATTACCTCTTCCTTCGGGGAATGGGGTTGATTTATTTGCCGATTGTCTGAGGTACCGCTACCGAAGAATGCCAACAGGTTTGTTTTCAGCTATGTTTGTACTCTACCAGAGTGCCCCCATGGGGGAGAAGGTTTTCCTCATATTAAATGACCTTGTGTCAGATCTTGCTTCAGTGAGAAGCGTGTAAACACCAACTGTTCCAGGTTGAGCTACTCGGTATGAGTGTTCAAGATCAGTGTAGTATCTGTTCCTGCTCTCAGGGATGCCGGAACACCTAAACTGTGCTATAAATCTATCCTTTTCAGGACAAACAACAAACTACTAAACACTGCGATCTATGTGTCCTTCTAAGGACAAACTTTGTACTTTTCAGAATAATTTCCCTTACAGTCCACCAAGCTGTCTTTCAATCGCAGTGTAATGTTTACACCCGACCATCATCTTTAGAGAAGCAAGCCGACCAGACACTCAATACTAAAGACTGAACCAAATCATTATCACACTTGTACCTGTTATGGTCAAACACACCGGTTTTTTTTTTGTATTGAACAAAATTCACATGTTTTTTATCTTTCTTTGGCTATTACTGTTGTGTTAGAGTCTAAAAATCTGTAAGACATACATCAGCTCCTGCAATTTCATCTGCCGTTTTATTCCACTCTGAAAAATCTAATGTCTATTCGTTTATTAAAATCCGTCATCTTTTAATTTTTTTGTTTTTCTCTTCCAGAACTGGCGTCCAGGAGGATCTCATTCGGTCGAGTCTGTAACACATTCCAGTGGCAAAATGCCTCTGCAGAGAGCGGCCATCTTCCAACTTGGGATGCTCCTGATGGTGGTACCTCTCCAGTTCATCATCACCAAGATGTCTTCAAACGCTGAGTCCCAAAGAGTTGATCAGCTGAGGAGGTATTTTTGTTGACATTAGTTAGACAATCTTGAATTCTTCTTGCTAAATTATTCTCTTGGGTGTGATTTTAATTAAAATTTGATATCCACAAAATTCCGTTTACGTACCACAACCTTTCCTTAACTAGCTGTATTTACCTGGTGTTACCCGGATGGAGACATATTGCCATATGGAAGGCTTAGAGAAAAAATATAGTCATGTTTGAAAGAGAATGTTTAAATGAAATTTTAAAAAATTCGTTTTAGTTTTCTTTGATTTTATTTTTGATTTCAATGAATATTGTTTAATAGTAAATAAATAAAAAATAAATATGTATTTATCAAAGTTACATACAGGCGAGAAACTCAGACACAGACACACAAGATCTTGTCTGATAGTTGTATTAATACAGAGATGATGAAACGTTACTTGGAAGTCGTGTTTAAAAATAAGGCCGAAATGAATAAAAGTCATGTGTTCAATTTTACGTGAGAAGAAATTAGTTAGGTTACAATTAAAAAAAATAATAGCATTTAAAAAAAAAATTATTTTAGTTTTCCTTTATTTTATTATTGATTTTAATAAATATTCGATTAATAATAATTTTAAAAAAATTATTCAATGTGTATTTATCAAAGTTACTTATAGGCGAGAAATACACACCCAAACACATGAGATCTTGTCTGATAGTTTTATAAATACAGGGATTGTTCTTTCTTCTATATAGTAATTTCTATTATTGAATTATTCTCTTGAAATTTTAATTAAAATCAGATCTACCTCAATCTTTCTCACTGTATCAGAGTTGAAAGTTGTTGAGTCAATCACAGAAGCCTGTGATGGGGGATAAGTGAATGAGTATTAAAGTTTATTTTTGATACGTGTCTTGGGTGTTTCACAATTTTTTAAAACTCACAAGATACTGCCATTTTGTAAAACTTGTCCTTAAGGTTAGTTGCTATATACTCTCTTATAATATAGGGTGGGCAAAAATAAGGGTCCTATTTTTAAAAATTCATAACTTTTTTATTTATTGATTTTTTTTTTTTTTTTTTTTTTTTTAGAATAAGTAAAGGACCCCTTCCGAAGCAAGCATGAGTCGTATTAGCCCTAAGGAACGTACCCTCATTTAGAAAACATTATTTTTGCTTAAAAAACTCAAAACAGTGTAAAAAACAATACTTTAGTTTTTGTAAGTTTTAAGAAGTGTTTTTCGGCTAAAATTTGTTTTGTTTATTTCAAAAAATCTCGGAAGGGTCAGTCTACACACACATAAAGTTTGGTGAGTTTAACTTTTATTTTGTGGAAGTTATTCAAATTCAAGTTATTCAAATTTAAAGATAGGACCCTTATTTTGGCCCACCCTGTATAACCCTTGAAATAAGGCTATGTCTTTTGTTTGCTTCCAACGGTTGGAGTGAAAATTTTCTTCCAAATGTTTTTCTCTCGGACGGTTGCTAATGAAGGAGGTGACACTCATTTGAACTTAAAAGATATACTCTATTAACTTATACGTTGCCTCTAACTATCTTCAGGGGATCTAGATGCCTCTATCCGGATCTTTCACTAACATAAACTGCAAACCTCTATATCACTTACAATCTCTACTATGTCGAGTCACATGATTAAACTAATACATCCACTATCTACCTCATATCATGGAGAAATCTTAAGCTAATGTCAAACATTTTCAATCATAGTTAAATAACCTTCTGTATCTGGCAATAATTTTACCTTTAACTTCAAAAAAATATTACTGCCGAGCATATGCAATACTTATAACATTAAAATTCTGTTCTTTCCACCTGTTGGAATCCTCTCAGTGTTTTTTATCGTCCAATAAACAATCTCATATCCTCGGTTGGTAAGTGGTGACTCCTCCTCCTCCTCCTCCTCCTCCTCCTCAACAACAACACCAACAACAACAACAACAACACCAACACCAACAACAACAACAACTACTACTACTACTACTACTACTACTACTACTATTATTTATATATATTTTTTTTTTTTTTTTTTAACATCCATTGTACATGTTTGCATGCATCGAATGGCTTTAAGAAATTGACTTCCAAAGTAACCTATCTGTTCAGCTATCCTGAATACTTCCTTCTTTTGGTCATGTCTTAGTAGTATATCTGGAAACCGGCCTTACTTAGTCCCCTTCTTAGCTTTGTATATTGCTCTTCTTGCTTCCCTCTCTGTCTCCAGATACACATCCTTATTGACTCCTACGCTTCTGCTATTCTTTGATACACTTCTCAACTTCCTCATTCCACCAGCATGTCACTCTATGTCTTGGAGGCCCTTCCGTCCACTCACAAGTCTGGTCTGTTACCTGCAACATTGTATCTTTCTTTCAGTTTCTTCTGCTTTTCTTCCATACTTCCTCTAGTGAATCTGGTAGCCGAACGCTCCATCACTTCATCTCAATACACACGTTTCATATGTTCTTCATTCAACCTCTACACCTTTCTCCTGGAGATAAACTTTCTCTTTACCTCATGAGCATCCCTCAGTATTAAATTGCAAATAACCTGTTTATGCTGTGTTACGATTTCTACACCAGGTATTATTTTCACATCACTTAAGAGTTTTCTGTCCTTTTTTCTTAACCAGCAGATAATCTACTTGAGTTTTTGCTGTACCAGATTCATACATAACGAGATGGCTTTCCTTTTTCCTAAAATAAGTGTTTGCAACCAACATGCTCATTGCAAGACTAAATTCTAAAATTCTTTCTCCTTCTGTATTCCTATCTCACCATATCCATTTCCTCCATACACACTCTCAAAATCACCATGGTTTTTTCCAACATGACCATTCACATCTCCTGCCATAGCAAATACTTCCTCCTCATCAACCTTACTAGTTACTGCAATAAGCCTGTCATAAAACTCATCTTTCTCATCTTCACTCAAGCCACATTGTGGTGCATAAACACATGTAGCTATGAAAATTTTCTCACCAACCATCAACTTCATCAATATGATTCGCTTACCTACACGATTAACTTCAATCACTTTATTTACCCATCTCTCTGCAATAAAAATACCAATACCACCTGTTCCTTTTTCATTTCCAATCCAATACATCTTATATCTTGCATTCTTTCCCACAATCATTCTAGCAGATTTACCTCTCTAATGAGTTTCTTGGGCACATCTTCTCTCAAGAAACTCAACAATCTCACTTAACCTTCCACCCAAGCCTCCAACATTTAATCTACATAGCCTGAAATTTAGCCGATTTTCTTTAGAAGTCATTTCCTTATTTGAGGAAAGATTTTTATAGGCTGGATGCCCTTCCTGATGCCTACTCAGTGAGGTGATGGGGACCAGTGCTTTTATCGTAACACCTACTAAAGCTAAAGAGCACTTCACCTGCCCTTTTGTTTTATTTTAAATTTGTTTTTCCATTAAAAAAAAAAAGTACAATTATTTACTGGTTCTGTGCTTCGCCACCCACCATGGAGTCCAACTTCCGTTTCAGAATATACCAATTTCAATTGTCTTGGTTGAGACGGGGATATACACAATGATATTTGGACTTAACCGTTATCTACATCAAACTGACGACTATCCATGAGAGATTTTTATGTCTCCAACAGGAATGATGATTAATAAAAAAAAAAAAAAAAAGAAAGAGAAACAAGTGTATATTTGAGAAGGACATGTTTATATCGAAAGCTCATATGTCTTTAAAATAAATAATTTATTTAAAAGAAAACCCACATTGTTGTTTGGCTTTCATAAAGTTTTAAATTCTAATTCAAATACCAAACAATGTGAATATTTGATTATATCAAAATAATTCTAAAACTTAATCAATTCAGTTACTGTGTATTTGTTTACTACTAATTGCTGTGTATGGTGATGAAAATCATTATTATTTCTTGGGAAATCTCATCTCTTCTTACTATATTTACTATATTAATATCTTTCTTTAAGACCCAGCTGAGACAAACCTATATATAATCTAAATTAAATTTTATGCCAAATTACCTATAAGTTTTCATGTTCAACATAAAGATTCCCAAGTTCAAAAAGATGCACCTGAAGAAGGTCGGAGGTTACATCCACCGAAACGTTGTGAAAAAGTAGTCTGTCCTCATCTAAAAAATTCCGAAATTTAATTATGTCTTTTTCTTTTTCAAAGTGTAATGAAGGCAGTTTATGGGTTCAGTAACAAATACTTGTCTTGGGAGTCTTGGCAGAAATGGAGTTCTACTTTCTACCAGAATGGAATTGCCCAGATGTTCCAATCTAAAAACAATGAGTATAATGACGATGATAATGACGATGAAGAAAATCCATATTCGAGAACAAAGGCAAATAATGATTTTTTTGCAAGTGAGTAAAAACTAATTTCTTTTTTCTTTTTTTTTAATTTTTTTCTTTATTTTTTAATAAACAGTTTTCTCTGAGGATGTTTGAAGACTTATCATTCAAAAACTATTTACAAAACTTAATGAGGATGTGCGTTGCATGGAGAGAAATGATATGAGAATTAGCCAATGGGTATGTAGTATGAGTCTTAAAGACAGGCTTAGATCTGATGACCCCAGAGGAAGATTACATCTTGGCAATATAGGAAGATGTGTGCAGAATAGGAGACTTTGTTGGTTCGATAATATTGAAAGAATGAATGAGAGCTTTTGAGATTAGTAGATGTACAACATTTGAAGTAGTAGGGTCATTTGGCAGGGGAAGGCCAAAAAAAAACATAAAAATAAGTGGTAAGGATGGACTTGATAGAAAGAGGGATAAATAAAAACCTGGTCAGAGATGGGTCAGTTTGGAAGTCAATTTCTAACAACACATGCCAGCATGTAAAATGGACGTTAAATTAAATATGATGATTCTATAAATCCAGTTATAATCGTATCTTAATGAAACACAAAATATTAGTGTACAGCTGTATAAAAGTTTGAATGTAATAGTTTTGAATTACTAAAAATCTTTACTAGATTTTTACGAGGAGGATATATGTCACCATTTAAGTTTATTGTAAAGTGATCATCCAAAATGAACATTAGATAAGTTACTTTAAAAATGTTTTCTCTTTTGAATAATCTAAAAATGTTTTTCATCCAATAAATTAAAAGAAAAAAAAAATACAGTAAGGAAATTTTTAGAGGGAGGCCACAATCCAAAGTTCAACCAATATTTTTGCTCAAATGTCAGGGAAAAATTCTTCTCAATGTCTGGGGAAAATTACATGGCATGTTGCCCATGTTAGATACTGAGATCAGGGTAATGCCTGAAAGCCGCAACCTGAATGTAAACATGCGTGACTGTGAGATTGATGATTGTAGAAGGGCCAACCTAATTCTCTCCCCTTACATGAGACACGGGTGTAGATAAATGTCCAGAGAGTTCATTTCCACACATGATATTCTGCAACGCAACAAAATAAAGTGATGTTGAATCTCAGTTTTTTTGTGTTGTGTGTTTGACCCTGAAGAGAGACGTCCACGTGTGAACCTGTAAATTAGTAGATAGGGCCACCAGCCGAGAATGCAACATAAGTTTGTTTATCTCAGAATTACATTATTTTCCTATCATAATTTATTCCAT
Source organism: Sepiola atlantica (assembly GCA_963556195.1). Taxonomy (NCBI): domain Eukaryota; kingdom Metazoa; phylum Mollusca; class Cephalopoda; order Sepiida; family Sepiolidae; genus Sepiola; species Sepiola atlantica. The sequence continues at coordinate 123,432,612 of OY744527.1, forward strand.
GATTTTATAAAAAAACCTGCTTTTGTTTTTTGTTATTTTTCAAATAGCTTCAACAGAACCACGAAGTCCTCGTCCCAGCCATGTGCATTTTCGAGTTGGTCAAGTAATCAAGCATAAAATCTGGGGATATCGAGGAGTGATCATCGGCTGGGATGAAGTAGCTGTTGTAAGTTTCTATTCTAAGTAAATCTATTCTTTGAACTACAATTTAGTCCTGATTGGTTAACAGCACAATACTCAATGCATGGGTGGATGGTGGCTTTTTAAAGATATAGGATACTAGCAGGTGTAAACAGTTTTCTAGCCAGATAGAGGGAGCCCACTTTCTTTGCAGCAGACTTGGCAGTATATTCTATGTATTTATTCCAATTCATGCTACCTGTGACTGTTAGACCAAGGAGTTTTGAATGTTTGACTCTCTGAAAGGGTGCTATCAGCCATGGCAATTGGTGGTTGGTGAGGTTTCTTATAATTGTTAAAGGAAAAAAGCTTTGTTTTGGTAGCATTAAATGTCACCATCCATTTATGACCTCATTTCATTGCCCTGTCGACAGGGCCACAAATTCGCCAGCTGCAACCTAATGCAGAGGGGTAAACCCCCCCCGAAAACGTGGGTGGCGACCCGTGATGTCTTAGGATGGGATCCTGGTAGCTGAGTGGTCCGTGGCTTGGTCACTTCGGGTTCTTACTTTGGCTAGACAGGAGGTTGGAGAGGCCTGATCCGATCAATCGGCTGGTCACGTCATGCCCTAGTATCTAAGTTCATCCTCAACCGTATTCTTCAATCTGATTCTTCAAAAAATCAAAACCTTATTTCTCCTTTATATTTTTCTTTTTCTCTCCAAATAGATATTAGAAGACGGTGGCTGAGTGTCAATCACAAAGAAGATTATCAGTGCCAAAGAGTAATGTTTCCAAAGAAGTGATTTTTTTCTGGAAGTAATGTCCTTCTGAGAGCAATGTATTCTAAGAGCAATGTATTCTAGGAATATAAATAATTACCCTACTTATTGAATTATATTTGACAACTTTATTTCAAACAACACAAAACTAGTGGTATAGGTCTATTGCTTGCTTGTAGTATTGTCAGAGTCTTTTCCAGCTTGGGTGTGGTTATTCTCAAAGAGTAATGTCTTTAGAGAATAATGTCTTTTAGGAATATAAATAATTATCCTGCCTATAGAATTATATTTGACAACCTTATTCGGCATTAAATAACCCACAGATGATTGATATGCTGTAAAACCAAACCAAACCATACTATGGCAAGATTCGAACCCACGACCACATTGTAGTCTGAAATGCTACCAGTGAGCTATGAAGCCTTGCGTTCGTAGCTATATATATATATATATATATATATATATATATATAAAAAACATAATTACATATTTAAAGGTTTAAACTTTAGGCATAAACGCTTTCCGAAATGACTAAATTCAGCATTACATAATCTGAAAAGTTGGTTGATATTCCATAAAACTGAATACTATTTATAATTTGTGTAGTATAAATTTACCAAATTAATGTTATTTTTTTTTTCTCGGACGATCTTTAATCCAAATGCCTCGCCCTGTCAGAGGGACTACGAATTCACTGACTGCAACCCATGCAGACAGGTAAAAAAACGAAAATGGACCCTCAGTGGCGACCCGTGATGCCGTAGGACAGGATCGTGGTGGCTGAGCCAGTCTTCCACTTTACTCTTTACTTTGGCTAGATGGAGAAGCCCGATGAGATCAATCGGCTTGTCATGTCATGCCCTGGTATCTATAAGTTCATCCCCAACCATATTATTCAATCTAATTCTTCAAAAAACCAAAACCTTATTTCTCCTTTTTATTTTTCTTGAAATAGATGCTAGAAGGCGGTGGCTGAGGGTCCATCGTGTTGAACAAAGATTACCAATGTCAAAGAGTAATGTTTTCTGGGAGTAATGCTCTTGCTCTTACTGAAATTTCTGAGAGCAATGTATTCTAAGAATATGAAATAATTATCCTACCTTGGGATTCCATTTGACAACTTTATTCGGCATTAAATAACCCATAGATGGTTGATATGCCGTTAAACAAACCAATCAATCAAAGCATTCCATTAAAGACTGAAGGTTATTTTCTAAGGATTCGGCGATTGTTTCTGATATAAAGATGGTATGATTCATATCAACTGTTATGCTGAAAAGAAAAATGCAAATGTTTTATAGATTTTTGCTATCCGTAAGTGAAAATAAAAAAAAGGGTTTCAAAGGCAATCCAACTTTCAACCACTCTGCACTCTAAAAATCAACTGACCTTTTTCGATCCAAAAAGCACAGTTTTTATACTAATAACACCACCAACTATGCAAATTGACTGCCAGCCAGAGCCATCTAGCTTTAGAGACTTTAAATAGCAAATCTGCAAAGGGGAGATAACTCAATTGATAACTTGACTGCTAGTGCCATTTCAATTAACAGATATTGTCACCAAGGCAAATTAAAGAGGCACAGTACTATGAGAAATAACTGAGAGTAGACGCTGTGAATCATACCTTTTTATTGTCACACTATGAGTGACAACGATGCATTTTATCACAGTCTACAGCAGTGGTTTTCAACCAGGGTTCCGTGGAACCTTAGGGTTCCGCCAGTACAGTCCAGGGGTTCCGCAATTTCTAAATAGAACAACGAACAAATAAACAACATATTAAATTCAATTTCGAAAATCTATTTTATTAATATATGCATATCTTTTAACCCTATACGGTCCGACATATGAAAACATGCTTTAAAAAATGTTATATTTATACAAATACAAGTATACAAATATTATTATTATTTAGTGTATGTAGTTATAAAATAAATTGTCTATATGTAATTTCCAATCTTAAAGAATTGTGCGAGAAACACCAGGCTCAAGTTTCCCATTGACTTTTTTCATATGAATAAATGTAATCTATTCAAACAAACATTTTTGTTTTCATTTCATGTACAATACTCTGAACGTGAGTATTTTCATTTTATTACAAATTTTTTTTTTTTGTATAATTAAATGCTGTTTTTTGCATCAGACAACCAAAATTTTGCACAGGGGTTCCTCGAGCCAGTGGAATGTTTCCATGGGGTTCCACTCCAGCAAAAAGGTTGAAAAGCACTGGTCTACAGTGTCATCTATCATTATATTTACTTCATCATCCAATTATCAAAGAAGATAAAGGAATGTAGGTGATGATTATAATGGTTTGAAAAGAAACGAAAAAAATTTCTAACCTAATAGGTCCCGTACTGTTTCCCAAGCTCCAGGCCCTGTTGCATCACTGCAGTGTTGCATTTCTGTGTTTTACAAGTATTCAACAGAATGTGCCCCAATGAATTTCTGCACTTGTACCCCTTCAATGAAAATACCCCGACCCACTCAACTAGCAACAAAATCACACCCCTTCACTGTAGACGTCCCTAAATGTTGAAAGATTACTCTAATAGTTACTTTCCTCGAACCGCTTGCCTTTAGAATTCCCTCCCTTCTCCCTGTTTCCCTGATCGTACCAACATGCAGGAATTTAAATGTAATGTGAACAAATATCTTGGGATAATAATTGGATTATTGTTATTTAAATTTATGTTGTCTCCAACATTCTGTAGTCGTAACGTTCAGGTGACGGCTGAAAAGGTGTTTGCTTTTATTTCAGCCAGGAGGATCAAAACTTGATTAGTTGGTGTGTTTTTATGTCTTCCTTGTTTGTCCTTTTATTTTTGCGAATTTCTCTATCAGTCCTATTATCTATAAAAAATCAAAAACAAGAAAATCCACTTACAACAAAATTATTAGAAAAAATCAATATCCTTTTAACCACTAAAAACATTATTCTTGTCTGGATCCCCAGCCATGTGGGGATCAAAGGCAATGACAGGGCAGATTCAGCTGCAAAAAAATCTTCTCACCTTCCAACTAACAATCTTAAGATCCCACATACTGATCTTAGACCCCAGATAAAAACATACATACAGGAAAAATGGCAACTGCGGTGGAATCAGCAAGAGGACAGCAAATTATACTCAATCAAACCTAAACTTAGGGAACGATGTCCGGACATCAAGAGATCACGCCGAGAAGATGTGATACTGACTCGACTGCGCATAGGACACACCAACTTTACTCATTCTTATATACTTAATGGAGAATCGGCGCCAGAGTGCATCCCATGCCAGGAGACACTCACAGTAAAACATATCCTAGTTGGGTGTGATGACCTCTCCCCAACTAGAAAACTATATTATACAGAAAGCAGTATGGAAGACCTGTTCGAAAAGGTCAACTCAGCAAATATTTTAGCATACCTAAGAAAAGTAAATTTATATAAGAAAATTTAAGGAAATTTAAAGTTACCCAAATATACTTATCCATGTATAAATACAACATTTAATTTCTTAGTTCGATTTTATAAAAAAGGGAGGAAAGGCTAAAAAAGTCTCTCCCCCCCCCCCAATAAAAAAACAAACAAACTTCGGCATTAAATGACCACATAGGTTGATATGCCGCAAAACCAACCAATCCAATCCAATCCTATTCTTGCGAATGTCTTTGTAAACAATGATTATACATATCTCCCCTTCCACTTTGTTTATGAGCATTGCTTTATAAAGAGAAAAAAGGAAAGAAAAGGAATGAATAAAGCAGAACAGGAAGAGAAAGAAAGGCAGTGGCTTAGCATACCAGTAATCTTTTTCACTTTCTCTCGTCCTACCGTGCCTACTACAAGGAGATAACTCATTGACGTTTACCTTTATCTCTATTTATATATTAAGTATGTGTATATGTTGATATATTTCTCTGTAGAGGATTCACTCCTAAACTAATTAACTGATCATTATGAATTTAGGAACACAACTGCTAGGTGTATGGTTGGATAGTGGGCTATATTCAGTTTGATTTAGATTTATGTAAAAATAACCAAAGAGAGGATGGAAGCTCTTTGTAAAAGTTCAGGTACATCCAATGTTTTGTGAAATTTTAACAATAAGTATTAGACATCAATTAATAAATATTCCCAAAATGTCAGTTTCTTTGGGGTATTTTAAAATGTTTTCAGGAGGCATAATATGGAAAGAACCTTCTTAATTCCGCATTCTCTAAATCCATTAATGAAACAAAAATATTTGTGTATTTGAATAAAAAATGACTAATTAAGCTTAGATTTACTTAAAAATATTTATTTTTAAATCATACATAAAGTAAATAAATAAAAAAATCTATCAACATTTTTATCTTTAAAGAAACTTTAAAAATGTTAAAACCTGTATTATTAGCAACCATGTTTTTATATCCGATACAACCAAGTTTCTTTCCTTCCACCATCCATGCTCAGGTCCTCATTTTGCCCCAGTTCTTGAGGAAGCCCGTTGCTTTGATGAACTCCTTGGACTGATTTTCACTTCAGACCTGAAATGGAAGACTTACATCAAATCTGTCGCTAGGATAGCTGGAAAAATAGTTGAATCATTCTACTGCTCCAGAAAGTATCCGACTCCTGACACAATCCTCAACTTATATAAGAGTCAGATACATCTAAGCCACATCTGGGGAGGTGCAGCTGATACCACTCTTTCTTACCTTGACAGAATACAAAACCGACTTCACAATCTAGTGGGGAATGATCTCTTCTCTTCCCTGCAACCCCTTTCTCACAGATGAGATGTCGCTCGTCTTTCTCTACTCTATCGTTATTTTCATGATAGGTGTTCGACTGAGCTTCAATCTCTGGTTCCTCCCCGTAAAACATTCACAGCAAAATCTCGTCTAGCTACAACTACTACCAATAACTTTTCTTCCTTCCTCTATTTATCTAAAACCAAACAGAACTTCCATGAACAAAGTTTCTTTCTAAGAACTTCCTATCTGTGGAACACAATACCACGGGCTGCTTCCCAGCTAACTCCAACATGGTTACGTTGAAGTCTAATGTAAGCAAATACTTGTAAAGGCATCCTCTTAAGTAATCAAATTATGCTTATTCTAGACATCGTTTCCAATCCTCTCATAGCATTGGTCATCATCCAACTGACAAGTTCATGAACTCTTATCCTCGAGTGGTCTTTGGCCTTGGTAAGTGGTGACTCATTTGTATAAAAAACGAAAAATCCTTATTCTTTCCTGCTTCAAATTATTCATAGAGTGCATATGAAACTTTATAGAATTCAAAAAAATTATTCAAATAAGTTTCAGAATTTTTGAGATGAAGATTGATTTATTTGAATTATTCCGACTACTACTCTCATCTTGGCTGTTATTTTTACAGTGTTTTGGCCGATGTAATCTCCAACCTTCGTCAAGTGCATCTCTTTGAATTTGAGAATCTTTCTCTCGAATTAGGGAACCAAAAAGGAATTTCGAACGTAATGCTTCATTTAATCCTTAGAGGAGGATGTTCTCGTTTCATCAGCCATGATCAAGAAGAAGTATTAATTATTATATTATTTTTAGTTATTATTGCCTGTAGTAAGGATTGAACCTTCAACCTCCAGAAGACTGTCATTTAGAACTTATTGCTAATCGATGCCCTTATGGTAAAAATGCAATCAGAATCAAGCAAGTCAAAAATATAATTTGCTGGCATTGGTTTCCCCAATATAATCAGGTACTCACAGGAGGGACCATGTGAAGGTTGTAAACATCCTAAATGGAATTGGTTTCATGGAACTGACAGGATTCAGATATGGCATTGTTATTCACTTCACTACTCACATTATTATGGCAAAGCGTAGTAACTAGAAGACATGTAAAAAAAAGAACTTACCAATAAAATGTTATTTTTAAAAAGACTTTTTGTTTATTAATACTTATTCTAAGGACAGTGTTAGGTTCTTTAGTTAGTAAATTGCAACTATGTAAGTTTATTTTCTGATAAAGTATGATTCGCTTCTTTCATTCTTTTTCAATTATATAATTACTAGCAGGAAGACCCGGGATTTAATGACAAACACTGTCTTTTTTCACTATGACATATTACTATTACATATTTTTTCACTATGACATATTACTATTACATATTTTTTCACTATGATATATTACTATTACATATTTTTTCACTATGACATATTACTATTACATATTTTTTCACTATGACATATTACTATTACATATTTTTTCACTATGACATATTACTATTACATATTTTTTCACTATGACATATTACTATTACATATTTTTTCACTATGACATATTACTATTACATATTTTTTCACTATGACATATTACTATTACATATTTTTTCACTATGACATATTACTATTACATATTTTTTCACTATGACATATTACTATTACATATTTTTTCACTATGACATATTACTATTACATATTTTTTCACTATGACATATTACTATTACATATTTTTTCACTATGACATATTACTATTACATATTTTTTTACTATGACATATTACTATTACATATTTTTTCACTATGACATATTACTATTACATATTTTTTCACTATGACATATTACTATTACATATTTTTTCACTATGACATATTACTATTACATATTTTTTCACTATGACATATTACTATTACATATTTTTTCACTATGACATATTACTATTACATATTTTTTCACTATGACATATTACTATTACATATTTTTTCACTATGACATATTAATATTACATATTTTTTCACTATGACATATTACTATTACATATTTTTTCACTATGACATATTACTATTACATATTTTTTCACTATGACATATTACTATTACATATTTTTTCACTATGACATATTACTATTACATATTTTTTCACTATGACATATTACTATTACATATTTTTTCACTATGACATATTACTATTACATATTTTTTCACTATGACATATTACTATTACATATTTTTTCACTATGACATATTACTATTACATATTTTTTCACTATGACATATTACTATTACATATTTTTTCACTATGACATATTACTATTACATATTTTTTCACTATGACATATTACTATTACATATTTTTTCACTATGACATATTACTATTACATATTTTTTCACTATGACATATTACTATTACATATTTTTTCACTATGACATATTACTATTACATATTTTTTCACTATGACATATTACTATTACATATTTTTTCACTATGACATATTACTATTACATATTTTTTCACTATGATATATTACTATTACATATTTTTTTACTATGACATATTACTATTACATATTTTTCACTATGACATATTACTATTACATATTTTTTCACTATGACATATTACTATTACATATTTTTTCACTATGACATATTACTATTACATATTTTTTCACTATGACATATTACTATTACATATTTTTTCACTATGACATATTACTATTACATATTTTTTCACTATGACATATTACTATTACATATTTTTTCACTATGACATATTACTATTATATATTTTTTCACTATGACATATTACTATTACATATTTTTTCACTATGACATATTACTATTACATATTTTTTCACTATGACATATTACTATTACATATTTTTTCACTATGACATATTACTATTACATATTTTTCACTATGACATATTACTATTACATATTTTTTCACTATGACATATTACTATTACATATTTTTTCACTATGACATATTACTATTACATATTTTTTCACTATGATATATTACTATTACATATTTTTTCACTATGACATATTACTATTACATATTTTTTCACTATGACATATTACTATTACATATTTTTTCACTATGACATATTACTATTACATATTTTTTCACTATGATATATTACTATTACATATTTTTTCACTATGATATATTACTATTACATATTTTTTCACTATGATATATTACTATTACATATTTTTTCACTATGACATATTACTATTACATATTTTTTCACTATGACATATTACTATTACATATTTTTTCACTATGACATATTACTATTACATATTTTTTCACTATGACATATTACTATTACATATTTTTTCACTATGACATATTACTATTACATATTACTTTCTTTTCGTTTTTACTGCGCCTATTTTACCCTCTAATATAGTCGGAAGAAACTAAAATTTTTGAAAACTCTCTGAATTAGTATTGTATACATATAGTTTAAATTTCATTAAAATCAGATATATATTTTTGAAGTTTTAAGTAGGCCATGCCCCCCCCCCCCCCCTAGCTCTATTAAAGGAGGCACATAGGGATTCGGCACATGAAGGGGCACGTAGAGATTTGGGACCACTTCCATCGTCTTACATATCATTTAAAGTTCATCAAAATAGGATATATTTGAAGTTTTAAAGGAAGGTTCTGTGCCCATAGATCTCTTAGGAGCACTTCCATTGTCTTCCCTGTTGAATTTTATATGTAAATACACTTTTAGTTTTTATGTAGATTCTCTAACCTTTCTTTCTATAGGGAACACACACAAACATTTACATATAGAGATTTTTTTTTTTTTTTTTACTAAAGCTTGTCTTATTTTTTTTTATTTTTGTTGTAGGCACCCGAATATTGGATGAGCATAAACCACCCACCTGACAAACCTGTGAGTATTTATAAAATTGATATAATTTCTTTCATGTTTCCAAGATTTGATAAAAATATTCTTAGTCTTGAGTTGTTAGCTGATTTTGAGCATCCATGTTACACAGTCTATTTTCCTGTGAGGCCATTTAGTTTGCAATATTTGTGTGGTGCATAGCATAACATTGCATTTGAGAAGGATGCATTTATTGTTTTGAGGAATGTTTGGGTTGCTGGTAGAACAGATCTGATGATTTAAAACTCAAAACTTGGAGAGTAACCAGTGCATTATTGATGGCCAACCTCAGAGCATCTATAAGATGTATTTTATGATTGATTAATTCAGGTTTAATTTGTAACTATTCTCTTTGCATTCCAAACTCTTTTGTCATTTTCATATAATACAGTTGAATACCCACCATAATCCGTTTAACTGGCAACTTTTCACTTATTTCTATTTGAAACGATATAAAAAAAGTTAAAGATAGAAAGAGATTAACTCAAGTTTTCTGAATATGTAACTATTGTATGATTTTATCTATAAAGATATTTTTTTCACTTTCAAACACCAAATTTGCGAATTAAAATTATGATAACTGTTCAACTTTCATCCTAAAATAATATGCAAGGCAAAGTTATCCCCCTTTTCACATAATGATAATGCAGAGTTAGCTGTCCTTGGGCTAGCATTGCATTCTGAAGATGAAATCAGCCTGGAGAGTTTGGGATAACACTGGCCAATTATTGTGCATCAAGCGGTTTTTAAATCATCTTCCAACTTGTTTAAAAGTTTTTAGTAAATGTATTAAGTTTCATACTTTACCCAGTGATTATGTTTTGGTGTATTACTAAACCGATATCAGCAGTTATTATCAGACATAACAATAATCTCAGCCGGGATATTTGCATAATTCAAATGATTTCGAACTCTATTTAAAGACGGTTGGAAATAAGAACAGGGTACCAGTAAAAGAGGAACAAAAAACATGCATGTGATTTATATATTTTTCATTTTTATTTTGTAGTAAAGATTCAAATCATCTTTTTGTCATACTTTTCATGACTGTATAAGTTCAACGTGTGTAGACGTACATTCAGCGATGTCGTTTCCACCATTCTAAAGCAGTCATGTTGGTATGTTGTCTGAACACTTGCTGTCGTCTTTAGCTTTCCGCTGTGTCAGATCTGGTTTGAAAAATTGCTGGTTTTTTTTTAGCATTCAGATGTGTCAACGCTCTGGTGTTAGCAGGAAAACTCATTTCTTAGTCAACAATCATTTTCTTTTATCAAACTCCTGAAGTTTCCAGACTTGTTTTGATAAATCACAAGGGAAACAATATGATTGGTTATTATTTTACTTTTTAATGCAAATCTGATCATGTGACTTGGTTTTGTGGGTGTAGTTGCAAACAATGGTTTTAAGTACACCTCACTTCTTTCCCCTGTGAGCATTGCTTTTTAGAATGAAAGAAAAAAAAAGAGTAAAGCTAGATAAGTAGAAAAAGAAAGGCAGAGGCATAGCATACCAGTACTTGTCAGGCCACTAGACATTCTGAGATTAAATGATTAAATAATAGCATTCTTTCCAAAAAACTCAATTTCAATCTAACATTTTTGAAAGTTTTCAACTATTATGCATTTAACCTTTTCCCTTTCACTTATTTAAATTACACTTCAAAAACAAAGCAGATTTTTATATTTTCTTAATTATCCCTTTTGTATTTTCTTAATTATCCCTTTTCTATTTTCTTAATTATCCCTTTTCTATTTTCTTAATTATCCCTTTTATATTTTCTTAATTATCTCTTTTCTATTTTCTTAATTATCCCTTTTATATTTTCTTAATTATCCCTTTTATATTTTCTTAATTATCCCTTTTAAATTTTCTTAATTATCCCTTTTATATTTTCTTAATTATCCCTTTTATATTTTCTTAATTATCCCTTTTATATTTTCTTAATTATCCCTTTTGTATTTTCTTAATTATCCCTTTTATATTTTCTTAATTATCCCTTTTATATTTTCTTAATTATCCCTTTTATATTTTCTTAATTATCCCTTTTATATTTTCTTAATTATCCCTTTTATATTTTCTTAATTATCTCTTTTATATTTTCTTAATTATCCCTTTTCTATTTTCTTAATTATCCCTTTTCTATTTTCTTAATTATCCCTTTTCTATTTTCTTAATTATCTCTTTTATATTTTCTTAATTATCCCTTTTATATTTTCTTAATTATCTTTTTAATATTTTCTTAATTATCCCTTTTATATTTTCTTAATTATCCCTTTTATATTTTCTTAATTATCCCTTTTATATTTTCTTAATTATCCCTTTTATATTTTCTTAATTATCCCTTTTCTATTTTCTTAATTATCCCTTTTCTATTTTCTTAATTATCCCTTTTCTATTTTCTTAATTATCCCTTTTCTATTTTCTTAATTATCCCTTTTCTATTTTCTTAATTATCCCTTTTATATTTTCTTAATTATCCCTTTTATATTTTCTTAATTATCCCTTTTATATTTTCTTAATTATCCCTTTTGTATTTTCTTAATTATCCCTTTTATATTTTCTTAATTATCCCTTTTATATTTTCTTAATTATCCCTTTTATATTTTCTTAATTATCCCTTTTATATTTTCTTAATTATCCCTTTTATATTTTCTTAATTATCCCTTTTATATTTTCTTGATTATCCCTTTTATATTTTCTTGATTATCCCTTTTATATTTTCTTGATTATCCCTTTTATATTTTCTTGATTATCCCTTTTATATTTTCTTGATTATCCCTTTTATATTTTCTTGATTATCCCTATTATATTTTCTTAATTATCCCTTTTATATTTTCTTAATTATCCCTTTTATATTTTCTTAATTATCCCTTTTATATTTTCTTAATTATCCCTTTTATATTTTCTTAATTATCCCTTTTATATTTTCTTAATTATCCCTTTTGTATTTTCTTAATTATCCCTTTTGTATTTTCTTAATTATCCCTTTTATATTTTCTTAATTATCCCTTTTGTATTTTCTTAATTATCCCTTTTATATTTTCTTAATTATCCCTTTTATATTTTCTTAATTATCCCTTTTATATTTTCTTAATTATCCCTTTTATATTTTCTTAATTATCCCTTTTATATTTTCTTAATTATCCCTTTTGTATTTTCTTAATTATCCCTTTTATATTTTCTTAATTATCCCTTTTCTATATTCTTAATTATCCCTTTTATATTTTCTTAATTATCCCTTTTGTATTTTCTTAATTATCCCTTTTATATTTTCTTAATTATCCCTTTTATATTTTCTTAATTATCCCTTTTATATTTTCTTAATTATCCCTTTTATATTTTCTTAATTATCTCTTTTATATTTTCTTAATTATCTCTTTTATATTTTCTTAATTATCCCTTTTGTATTTTCTTAATTATCCCTTTTATATTTTCTTAATTATCCCTTTTATATTTTCTTAATTATCCCTTTTATATTTTCTTAATTATCTCTTTTATATTTTCTTAATTATCCCTTTTATATTTTCTTAATTATCCCTTTTATATTTTCTTAATTATCCCTTTTATATTTTCTTAATTATCTCTTTTATATTTTCTTAATTATCCCTTTTATATTTTCTTAATTATCCCTTTTATATTTTCTTAATTATCCCTTTTGTATTTTCTTAATTATCCCTTTTGTATTTTCTTAATTATCCCTTTTATATTATCTTAATTATCCCTTTTATATTTTCTTAATTATCCCTTTTATATTTTCTTAATTATCCCTTTTATATTTTCTTAATTATCTCTTTTATATTTTCTTAATTATCCCTTTTGTATTTTCTTAATTATCCCTTTTATATTTTCTTAATTATCTCTTTTGTATTTTCTTAATTATCCCTTTTATATTTTCTTAATTATCCCTTTTATATTTTCTTAATTATCCCTTTTGTATTTTCTTAATTATCCCTTTTATATTTTCTTAATTATCCCTTTTATATTTTCTTAATTATCCCTTTTCTATTTTCTTAATTATCCCTTTTATATTTTCTTAATTATCCCTTTTATATTTTCTTAATTATCCCTTTTATATTTTCTTAATTATCCCTTTTATATTTTCTTAATTATCTCTTTTATATTTTCTTAATTATCCCTTTTATATTTTCTTAATTATCTCTTTTCTATTTTCTTAATTATCTCTTTTATATTTTCTTAATTATCTCTTTTAAATTTTCTTAATTATCCCTTTTATATTTTCTTAATTATCTCTTTTATATTTTCTTAATTATCCCTTTTATATTTTCTTAATTATCCCTTTTATATTTTCTTAATTATCCCTTTTATATTTTCTTAATTATCCCTTTTATATTTTCTTAATTATCCCTTTTATATTTTCTTAATTATCTCTTTTATATTTTCTTAATTATCCCTTTTATATTTCTGATCAAGTGAATTTGAGAATATTTTTCTTTTCACAACATTGCTTTTGTTTTGTTTGTCTGTTTCAGCATTGGCGTACGATGCCAAATTATTCCATTTTAGTTGATACAAGAGACCGATTAGCTCCTCAGATCACTTATGTGCCTCAAGAAAACATCGAAATGGCCCCCAAAACTCAGGTAAGAGATTTTCTTAATTGTACAGATTAAATGGATTCGTCTTAAGAAATTTTTGTTTTTGTTATTTTATTTAAAGATTTGCATTATTTTGTGTAGGATTGTTTTGTTTTTTAAAATTGGAGAGGTGGCTGTGATGAAGTGGGTAACGACGCAGACTGACAACCTGGGTGTGCCATGTTCAAATCCTGTCAGTTCCATAGAACCACTTTCACTTACAGATGTTGGCAACCTTCACGTGGTCCCTCCTGTAGGTACATTATTCTAGAAAGAATCTGTGGGAAACTGATGCCAACAACAGAATAAAACCAGTCAAAAAAGTCGTACCATTCTGATTCATACAGATTATCTTTGACCAATTGATGAAATTATTTACTGATGATTTTTGCTCATCATCCTCTTTTTGTCGTCTCTGAGGAAGCATTATTCTTCTATTCTTGGTATTTATCAGGGCTTCCAAGTCTTTCGAGGGTGAGTTTCCCACCCCCCGTCACAGCCTCTTATGAATGTTGATATTTCTAATTAAATCTATAAAGCTATAAGTAAATTCTATTTCTAATATCAAAGTTTTAGTACTCAACTTCTAAAACTTCCATAACATGAACTCGTTTACCTACCACCATTGCAAACAACTTTCCTTTCTTCCTCCATCTGCCTGACATCAAACGGAATTTCCATGAACTGAGTTTCTTTCCAAGAACCTCATCTGTGGAACACGTTGCCACAAGATTGCTTCCCTGTCGGCTACAAGATGGTCATCTTCAAATATAATGTCAATAGACACTTGTCATAAATCGTCCTCATAAGTCATCAAATTTTGTTCATTCGATTCATTATTTTCAATCTTCTCATAATATTAATCATCATTCAACTGTCAATCTATCTCGTTAACTTTTATCCTTGAGTGGCTTTTAGCCAAGATAAGTGGTGACTCGTTAGTTAAAAAAAATTAAAAATAAACATTAGTAGTGTCTATAAGTGACTGAGGTCAAAAGGAATAGAAAGGAGTCGGATACAGGAAGAGGATGAACTCACGGAAGAGTCTACCATGGAGATTTGTGTTCTTTTGATACTGACAGACTCAAATTTTTAATCATATATTCATCATCATATTCGGTTTAACGTCTGTTTTACATGTTGGCATGTTTAGAAATTGACTTCCAAGCGAACCTATCTCTATCCAGATCTTTATTTATCCATGCTTTCTCTCAGTTCCTCCCATATTTCCCTTGGTTTTCCCCTATGAACTGTTCTACATCTACTAACCCAATATATTAATGAATTAAATCCAACAGATATATTTTTCTACAGGATTTTCTAGCTAGCTTTGTTCTGATCACGTGTTTTTCAATTCTCTCTTTTCCTCTTTATATTTTTTGAGTTCCTGTTATGAACAGCTTGTTTAAGACCAATTTAGCACACAGCTTTATTTTTTTTTATTAATCCCTTTGAAGTTATATAGATATTAATATTTATACAAAAAGTCTTTGAAAAATGAGAATTTTCCAGTGCTTCTTCTTATAAGACAATATTTAAAAGTAACTAGACCACCCGTGACCCGTTGGGTCAGTTTGTTATATTAGCTATGGAATTCATGTATGAGCGTGACACTTGTGACATAAAGAAAATAGTTTTTTTTTACATAACAGAAGCATTTCTATGAAAGTATATTAAAATGAAAAAAGAATATAGATAGATTTCTATGAGTCGTTCTGTTTATTATAATTGTTTTTTTTTTAAATTACAGTTACTGTGGTTGGTTAGGGCGATTTGAGAAAGGAAGGGGGTACAGCAAGCTTTCTCGCGTACGTAACGAAAACAGAGGGAGTAGGAGTGGTGAAATCTATGAGAGGGAAAGTGGGAGGTGGTTTCGTTCACCGACCACTAGTATGGCTGATATTAATAATGAGTGTTGTTTTTTTGTTTGTTTGTTTTTGTTTTTTAAAAGGGAGGAGTTTTTTTGAAACAGCGACAGACTTTACGAAGTCCTCCCGTTGAATGTTTTTAGCCGTGAAGAAAACAAATAAACTATTTGATGAAATTAAATGAAATTGTTTAAAAATTTCCAGAATGAAAAATTTCATGCGTTCGTTAATCATAATAGAGAATAACGGAATTGGAATAACAGATTGAAGACGATGCTATTTACGCATGCGCAACCGGATGTTGAAAACCGGAAAGCTGAAAGCTGATTGCAAACATACAAGAACAATAGAGTTTTAGTATTATATAGATAGATTGCTAAAAAATTGTTGTCAGTTAGAAATCGAGTTTTTGTTGGCAGCACTTGTCATACCAATATCTAACTTTCTTTGAATGAGCATAGTTGATATACAAAAAAGTTGAAAATTAACTTACCCCAATATTCATTATATCTGTCATTAATGTTAATTTATGGGGTGTATATTTTGTACTTGTCCGGTTTATGATGTGCAAATGGCTAATGGAGTTACAAATAGTATTCTTGTTGGAAGTGTGTCTCATGTTGGAATTCATTTATCCATTGCATAACCTGGAGAGCTTCGCCACTTGCTTGAGAACAAAACTCTGCTCAGAGGTTTTGATTGTTTTATTGTATTATCACATGTGCAGTTCAGCAGATTATACTGAAGTACTTGCTAAAGGCATCTTCAAGATTGTATAATTATACGTCTCGACAAACCTGTACACTTCTCCGCTTACAGAAACAGTGCACATTCCCATTATCAAGTATGTTGTTCAACGAAGGCCCTATTTGTCGATATTTTCCACAGAGACTACAACTAGCCATAAAGAATAGAGAGAGTTTTGTTCAAAGTTTACTCCTCTAGATTCACTGTGTTCTGTCTATACCAGGGGCGGGTAACCTTTTCAGAGTGAGGGCCAGATGAGACTTTTGGAAGGAGATCGCGGGCCGGAGTGAAAAACGAAATCTTCCAAAAGTCTCATCTGGCCCTCACTCTGAAAAGGTTGCCCGCCCCTGCTCTACTCTATAGTAAAAACCAATGTGTATTTATTATTACTATATTTTGTTTACATGAATAAATTGTACAAAAATTGCATTGAACACTCTACAAATCAATGAGACTGCTGGTGCTGTTTGTCATGAGAAAGTATTTCCATGTCTGGCTTGATGGTTGAGGTAGACAACAGATAACTGATATTTATACATTTTTATCCCACTGTAAATCTTAATTGAAACCTACTTTTACGTCTATGTCACAAAATGATATGAGTGTTACTGGGAGGTCCGCGGGCAGGATTGCAATAATAAAGCCTAGCAGGGTGGTGGGCCTGACGCTAAGCCTTCGCGGGCCTGATGTGGCCCGCGGGCCAGAGGTTGCCCGCCCCTGGTCTATACTCATGCATATTAACAGGCTAACCTTGTGAAGGTTGTGGCTCTTTATCACGCATGGACAGTGATTCACTATGGAGAAGCTGCACATAGTGCTGGGACGCATGGAGACCAGTCGAGGATGCAACGAATAAAAATGTTGGAATCACAAGAGACTAATATAAGTCTCATATATAGACTCTAAAGATTCAAATAATAGGCATCATTTATTTTAGATTCTATTGTACTTTCTTCTTTTAATATCTTTCAGATATTCCACCCAGAAGTTGACCATTACTTTGAAAAATTTGATGGAATCCGTTACTTACCACGGCCGTCTATCCGCAGAGTTTACCCATATGATTGACGTCGCTTTAAAAGAACGGAGAAACAAATGATAAAAACAAAAGCGTTTTTCTTATGGAGCATTTTTATACGCCTCTTCAAATGAAGCACATAAGTTGTTACACCTTCCAGCTTTTATTATAATCAGTGAAACAACCACTGAGATTATCTTTATCATTTTAGCCATTGTTAATATTATTTATAATGACATTGTAATTAAATACTTTTAACTTATTACAATAATAATAATAATAATATAACTATTTATAATTTTTATTATATTTTAAACATTTGCTGCTCTTTTTGCAAACTCATCATGATGAAAAAAGTGTCATTATTTTTTTTTTAAATGAGCCGAATTTTGGAGGGAGTACTTCAGTAGTGATAAACTCTTAGAATCTTAATGCATTCTGATAACAAATCACATTTTTTTGTAATTTATTTTTCGTTTAATTATTAACTTATTATAACTTATTATACTCGCATTAACAAATCAAACCATGTTTCTGAAATGGATTCGCCATAAAATTTCAGACTGTTGTACTTACTAGTGCTTGCAGTCGGGTTAACTTTGAGAATGAATTGAAGCCCCAATAACGTAATAATTAAGGATAGAAAATAAAAATAGAAGGGACAAATGCGTGTTGATTGACAGGAGGAGAGTAGAAAAACAGGTGCTATTTTACTTATAGGCCGATCAAGTTAATTGGTTTCATGTAAAAGCATTATTTTGTACTTACTTAGTCATATTTTATCTCTCACGCCCCGAAAAAGAATTTTAAAATATCAAGCAGAACTTTAATTAGAACGATTTTTCCATTTCGATGTTAAACCTGTATTTGTGCCCGAGCCGACATTTTGGGCTGTGAGCGGTCGGTAGAATAGACAAGGGCATTAACTTCGTTTTTATTGTTAGGATTATAAAAAGAAAGAAACACATAAGCAATAATAATAAAATATATATTTATTAAATTAAAAAATAGAAAATTAAATAATTATTTTTACTTTGTTCACCGGGATACTTTCCACGATATAACTATTGTTTTTTTTTCATATTTACATGGTAACAGCGACCTAGGGGACCCAATTTCGCGACACTTATCTGCCCTTAGTTAGCTAACCGGCCACTCCGAAAATCGCAGACTCGCCATTTCATATAACCCTTATGGAAATGGAAAAATCGTTCTAATTAAAGTTCTGCTTGATATTTTAAAATTCTTTTTCGGGGCGTGAGAGATAAAATGTGACTGAGTAAGTACAAAATAATGCTTTTACATGAACACAATTAACTTGATCAGCCTATAAGTAAAATAGCACCGAAAAACATCTTAATAACTGAAATTTTTAGAAAGGGTTATTAGGAAATTTAAAGATTGAAACGCATTTGCATCTGTGTAGCCATTTAAATTTCTATATTTATGATTATAAAGCTCTACTTTGTATTGAGCACTTTTGAAAAAATAATGGAAAATCTAAAAAAAAAAAAAATAACAACAACAACAAAACATTATGGTGTCATAATTTTATCTGCCTCTGTATTAAACTACAGCAACACAAAACACAACTTTGACATTTGGGTTCACACCAAAATGGAAAATTTGGTTCTTGTGCCGAGGTGGTATACAGATGCAGGAAAAATAGCGATACCCATAATATTTTCACTTAATAAGTAAAATTTTAAATGCGATACCCATAATATTCTCACTTAATAAGTAAAATTTTAAATGCGATACCATAATATTTTCACTTAATAAGTAAAATTTTAAATGCGATACCCATAATATTCTCACTTAATAAGTAAAATTTTAAATGCGATACCCATAATATTCTCACTTAATTAAAATTTTAAATGCGATACCCATAATATTCTCACTTAATAAGTAAAATGTTAAATGCGATACCCATAATATTCTCACTTAATAAGTAAAATTTTAAATGCGATACCATAATATTTTCACTTAATAAGTAAAATTTTAAATGCGATACCCATAATATTCTCACTTAATAAGTAAAATTTTAAATGCGATACCCATAATATTTTCACTTAAGTAAAATTTTAAATGCGATACCCATAATATTCTCACTTAATTAAAATTTTAAATGCGATACCCATAATATTCTCACTTAATAAGTAAAATGTTAAATGCGATACCCATAATATTCTCACTTAATAAGTAAAATTTTAAATGCGATACCCATAATATTCTCACTTAATAAGTAAAATTTTAAATGCGATACCATAATATTTTCACTTAATAAGTAAAATTTTAAATGCGATACCCATAATATTCTCACTTAATAAGTAAAATTTTAAATGCGATACCCATAATATTCTCACTTAATTAAAATTTTAAATGCGATACCCATAATATTTTCACTTAATAAGTAAAATTTTAAATGCGATATCCATAATATTTTCACTTAATAAGTAAAATTTTAAATGCAATACCCATAATATTTTCACTTAATAAGTAAAATTTTAAATGCGATACCCATAATATTTTCACTTAATATGTAAAATTTTAAATGGAATACCCATAATATTCTCACTTAATAAGTACAATTTTAAATGCTAAAATAAAACCCACAAATTTACTTGTTCGTTATTGAAATATGCTGAGATTCTAAGAGTTTGACTCTCAGAGTACCAACCCTAAAAATTCAGGAGTATTTTAAAAATGAAAATGCACTTTTTCATGATAGGGTTATTGTACAGAAACATTGAAAATATTCTATTATTCAAAACTGAAATTGGTTGGTGGTAGCTTTTTCATAGCATGAACATGGGTTTTATTTATTTGTGGTGTAAAAGGATGACATATTCACAGGTAATAATTCTTTCATATCATTATTGTCATTATTTTGCTCAATATTTCTTTTTTATTAAAATGTTCAGATTATCATTTCTTTAATGACTTGTTTTTAGATCAAAGAAAACGATCAAGATGAAGTAAAGTAGCCTTAAAAAGCTCAAACTAGACGATTACTATATTTAGTAACATTGTAGTGTGTCTAATTAGTCTAATGGATGCTGTTGCAGATTATGGAATCAACTATGCTGACTTCAAGCCTTATTGGCTCTATTATTCTGGCTATTTACTCACTAATACAATTTGAGAAAACTCTGAACCAACAATTTCACTCAACTATGGTTAAAATCGAAATTTGTGTTCGATTTACAATAAGTATTGTGCACTTTGGCATTAAATTACCCAAACATGGGGGTGAAATGCATTTAAACAGACAGAACCAACAATTTTTTTATGATTATGGCGGCTATAACATTTATGAAAAATATTTGCAATATTTTCCAATTATTTTAAGGATTTTTCCTGTTATGCTATACGACTTAATAACAAAAAAGTTTTCCAGAATTTTTATAATTTCGAAGTGGTTTTGTCTGAATGTCAACAAACATACACTTGTAAATAACTCAAACATGTTTTTTGATAAAATCTCTTCAGAAGAAAAAAAAAAAAAGAAAAAGTTTTTATTTCATGGTTTCTAAGTCGAAATACCGGTTCTTATATCAATATATAAATATATTGGATTGTTTCAAAAAGTTTGGCTTGAGAGCGACGAGAAAAGACATTGTTTTGTCAGATTTTTGTATCATGGTCGCTTTTCCTTTTTGATGGCATATATGCTCGAATAAGAAACTATATTAGATTGACAAAAATACTCTCTTAACAGGTAATTCATTTATTTAATTTTTTGCATGATCTCAAGAAGTAAAGATAAAAAAATTATATTTATTGGGTCTAAAAATTTGAAAGAAGTTAATGTTTTAGACATAACCTTTAATTTAAACAATAGTATAATAGATAAACCTTTCTCTAAAAGCAATAAAATTATCAACAGTAATAGCACTAAAGTTAGTTATTGTTACAACATGCCATCAATAATAAATAAACATAAAAACATTAACAATTGTAATATTAATGCTATTAATGATACAAACTTATGTAATTGTAGAATAAAAAACAACTGCCCACTAATGAATAGATGTTTAACAGCTAATGTTATATACAAGTCAACTATAAATAATAATATCAACAATTAAAAAAGTATACATAGTGGCCATGGAAAATAATTTCAAATGTACATATAATCACCACATGATAACATTCCAGACTGAAAAATAGAGAAATAGAACCACACTGTCTAAATATATATGGAAAACAATACTAACTTTAATACAAATAGGCAAGTCTTAAAATGATCTCCTCCTTGCAATATAAATAGTAGAAACTGTACGTTATGCGTAGAAGAAAAATTTAAAATCATAAACTTCAAAAACCAAATTAATTTATTAAACAAAAAACAAGAAATTGTAGCTAAATGCAGACACATAAATAGCAAAACAAGTCCAGATTAAGCAACAACAACAATAACAATAATAATAATAATAATAATAATTAAAATTGTAGAATAAAAATGTCCAAATAATTAACAATCAATATTATATATTAAACAACAAAAACAATTGTTCATTAGTGAACAAATAATTAACAATTAATATACAAAAAAACAAAAGTAAAAATAAATAGAATAAAAAATAATTGTGATCAAATAAATACAATAAAAATAACATAAAAAATATTAATAAATATATAAATTGAAAAAAAATTGTACATAAATAGATAAGTCATCTCTTCTACTCTCACACTATTTGATACCAAATGACACATGATACACTTCTGATGATCGGTGAAAACTGCAGTAACGTGTTAAAACTACATGCATTTTTATTATTTATTATTGATATATATAGCATTTTTTTAGAATTCATAGTATAACCTTAATCGGCAATCATAATTTTCGAAAAGACGATTAAAAATTGTGTGTAGACGATAAAATTAACAAAAAAAGATTATGACATGAAATCTGAAGATAAACACTTTTTAAATTTTTCCGTAGATGACGCCATATTTGATAGTACATCGGCTTATTTTCAATATGGCGTCCTAATTTTAAAAGTGTTAAAAGTGTTTTTCCTATTAATACGTAATACTAACTTGATTTTAACTCCCAAACATTCTAAAAAAAAAATGGCGCTTTTGGATAGAACGTAACCGAGCTGAGGGAGATAACTCTAACTTTCTTACACGCCGCTATTCCGAATTCGTGGCCATAAACATTGTGACATTTACAAAAACAGTCGCATTTTCTTTCATGCAACTCTAGAAAAAGTTATCTCCCTTGCATGCCAAACTTTCAGCATACAAGTTACACTAAAAACGATGTTTATGGCCACGAATTCGGAATAGCGGCGTGTACAAAAATTAAAGTTATCTCTCCCAGCTCGGTTACGTTCTATCCAAGAACGCTCAAAAAATCACCTATACACAATTTTTAATCGTCTTTTCGAAAAATCCCGCCACTAATCTTAACGTTTGCTTTTTAATCTTATATTGATATACACTCTCACTGTGGTTAAAAATGACAATTTATGTTATAGATTTAAAGAACAAGCTATCATTTTCGTGATGCATTTTTTTCATTTAAAATTTCATTTTTATTTTTATTTATTTATTTTAAAAATCTTGTTTTTTTAATTTTTAAAAATTAAACTATGAAAATTAAATTTAATTATTACGGTATCGTTTGGTCTTAAAATATTAACTGAATTAACACAGAAACTGCCACAGACGATAACTCGATCCGAGCAAATAAAAAAGTTTAGTTTTAATGTCAGTTTCTGGGTAAATCTGAAACTACATGGCGCTGTGAGTTCCATTTTGCACTAAAATAAAAATAAATGAAAGATTTTAACTTGGATTGCTAATTTATAAAACGTCATTTAAGTACAAAATACATTTAAACGTCTTCCTATTTTCTCAGGATATAATATACATGATAAATCTCATGCATGGGAGATAACTCTTTAGTGTTTCTAAGGGAGATAACCAAGTCTTAATGTAAGGGAGACAACTCCCTTTGTAATAGCAAGATTTCTAGACCTCAGAAATGAAAGTTTTCAAACTTATCGAATGTCACACGATTAGTGAAAGCGAATACCACCCCCCTTACACCATAAGCTTCTTTTTGATGTATTAAAATATACTTCACTTTTTTTTGTGCATTTTTTGATTTGGTGCTCATTGAATATATGCAGTATTACTATAGAAAATCGAATACCATTTAACCAATATATATATATATATATATATATATATATATATATCCCTTTCACCCTATAATGAAAACCAAATATGTATTTATTTGTATATTTATATATAGAGAGAAATATATGTACTTCCATTCCGTCACAAAAAAGTTAGCGAGTAAAATACGTGCTGGACGAAACCATTTCAAGTGTTGAGGGGGAAGCGAGAAGCAAATAGCAAGTTAGAAACCCTTGCTATCTGAAATGAATTCGGAAAGAAATCCTCCAAAGTGTAAAAAGGAAACTGTTTAAGTAGCACAGCACTTTAATTTAAATAAACATTAAAATGGAAAATGTTTAATTAATATTAAAAAGCGAACCAGACACTTGATTTCTCACCCCAATAAACATCGATATTTCTTCACTTGAAGAATAATTAACTATTTGAAACACGTTACCCGAGTATATCAAGAATCTAATAAACAGTATTTTCTGTAAATAATTTTTAAAACTAATATGGATCGATTTTGTGATTATTGTACAAAGAATTGATCGCATGGACACTGTTGGGTGCTTCCAGATGAGATATTTAAGATAATCTGAGTTATACTGATGTGTTAAAGAAAGAAGTAAAAATCAAATCAAATCAAATAATCACATTGAAATAATTATAATAATTAAGTGAACTCAATTCCATTTATCCGATGAGTTTGATTGGCATAGCCTCATTGAGTACCAGTCTGTTGAAACAATGTGGGCAGAAATAAAAAAAAAAGATTTCTGTTGTGCCTTACATATCCGTAAGGCACAACAGAAATCTCTACACCTGAAGACACCAGAACACAAGAAACACAAACTATGGATTACTAGGAAGACTCTCCGTGGATGAAAGCTGAGCAATGCTGCAGGGGGGCATTACCAAGAGACGATGTCTGAGGCGGCTTTTGAGGTCTACAGAAAATGTAATCCTGTCGAACACATTTCCAACATCAGTCGACAAAATTTTGAGGGACAGCTTGCTCTTGATGCTGATCGTAACGCAAAACGATTTTACGCTCACGTGCAAAGGTTTGAAAATAAACTTAAACAAGCAAATTGTAACTCAACGTTATTCTGAAGGAGAAAAAGTTGAGCATTCAAACCAACAAGCTTCTATCTTTGAAAATATTTGCAAAACCATCGGTAAAGACGACAATGGCAGCGAACCTGCAATGCTACACATGATAGCACCACCCATGCGGCCAATAACCATCACCCAGGCTGAGGTCGAAAAGCAGCTTTTGTCCTTGGATGTGGATAAGGAGCAAGGTCAAAATGGACTACATCCAGCAATTTTACGGGTTGCTGCACCTAAACAATCTGAACCTCTAGCAACCCTTTTTCAACCTTTCACTGACTACTGCTGATTGGTGGGTGACTACAATCTGCCCCATCTTTAAAAATGGTGACAAAGAAGACCCAATGAATTACAGACTAGTGAGCCTCACCTTAATCGTCTCAAAATCCATGGAAGTTCTACTCAAGCGAGCAATCATTGCTCATCTTAAATCTACTGCTACCATCTTTCCATCTTAACATGGTTTCATTCCAAAACGTGCATGCTTCACAAATTTATTTGTGATGGAAGAATCGGTTACGAGCATAATGGACGACGGAGATACTGCTGACATTGTCTTTCTGAACTTTGCCAAAGCCTTTGATTCTGTCAATCACCGCTTACTTCTATATAAACTCAACACCTATGACCTTCATGAATCGGTTATAAAGTGGATAAGATCCTTTCTTGGTGATCGTACATACAGGATTCAGATAAATGGCAGTTTGTCATCTGGGATGGGTGCTTACAGTGATGTCTCCCTAGACTCTGTGCCGGGTCCTATTCTGTTTCTACTCTATATCAACGACATGCCAGAAGTGATTGGTGGAAAGGTGCTTCTATTTGCAGATGACATCAAATTAGTATGTTTCTGAATTTTTGAGATAAGGATTGATAATTTGTATAATTTGTATAATTTGGACTACTGTTTACATCTATGAGATGAGAACAGTAGTCCGAATAATCCAAATTATATCAAATTAGAAGCCCGTATAAGTGAGACTGACAATCTCAAGTCTAGCCTTCAACATGCCTGGAAATGGTCCATTGAATGGGACTTATACCTCAATGTCGATAAATGCTGCCATATTGCAGTGGGTTCTCCTTCCAACTCGGCTCTTACTTTCAACAGTGACACAGCTGTGCTTAATAAGGTGAAGGAGACAACAGATCTTGGCCTTCTAGTTGACTCGTCCTTCAAGCAATCTAAACATTGCATTCCGGCTGCAAACACAGTAAGAAGCATCGTGTTTATCATTCGACGTTCCTTCTACAAACTCACTCCTTAAATATTTGTTCCACTTAATGTCTTCCTTGTCAGATCGCTGTTAAAGTATTGTGTTCAGGCCTCTGCTCCATATCTAATATGTGATAGCAAGCATCTGGAGAGAGTTCAACGACTGGCTTCTTTTGGCTAAGATCAAAGTGTAGTATCTGTTCCGATGGATACTGCACCCCATAGACGGGTATTGTCTTGGCCTTCGGGTCTTGATTTACGCCGGTCAATGGGTCTGTCCTGTGCAGTTCTAGGAGGTCCACCCTCCCAGGCTTCGCCTCCCCTCTTTGGGGAGGAGTAAGTTTATTGCTTACTGCCTGAGGCGCCCCTACTGGGGAATGCCGACGGGGCTGCCCAGGCAATTTTTAAACCCCACTTTCCCGACCCGACCTTGGGTCACATCTTACTTGTGGGAGTAAGATAAAAACTGGCCTTGTGCCTAACTCCTGGAGAGGAGTAAATCAATACTCGAATGGTGCAGGGTCTATCGGATCTGACCTATGAAAGCCGACTCAAGAAGCTTTACCTTTTCTTCCTTGAGCGCCGATGATTATGCGGTGATCTCATCCAATGGCCGTTACGATCTTCCTCAGGACCTATTATTCACACCTGCACCAGAAAGAGTTGTACGCGGGCATTACCAGAAACTGTTTCATAGCCGATTTGGTTTGGATGAGGGCCGCTTTCTCAATCAAGATCCCTGGACCTTGGAATGGATTTCCAGAAGATGCAGTAAATGCGCCAATGACACCACAATTTAATGTGAAATCGCGCAGGTGCTGGGCTACTGTATCCTCTTCTGCATACATTTCTACCACTACATGGCAACTGAAGTCTGCTTGTTTTATTTTTTGCCAAATTTATTGAATTGAATCATAAATCTCCATCATTTATTGTAATAGATCTTCTTCTTTCAAATGATTTACTTTATAACAAAAGAGTGCATGCCAATACCGATTGGGGACTTTAAAAAAACTGTTTCAATAATATATGCCAATACATATTTTAAACTTTTAAATATGCATGAGTATATATCATACAATTATAAAACAAGTACAAGCGTATATATATCTCTCTCCATATAAAGTTAGGTATGTGTGTCTCTCTCTCTCTCTCTCTCTCTCTCTCTCTCTCTCTCTATATATATATATATATATATATATATATATATATATATATATATATATAGAAAGAGAAGGATGAAGGTAATCCGACGTGATGGGAAAATGAAAAAGGAAAACCAAAAAATGGATGTTTTTTATGTGTACATCAACGTTTCGTCTTTATTTATAAGACTTCATCAGGATGATAAAATAGAGAAAAAATGTCATGCAAGTACAGATTTTTCCTCCCAATATGTCTACCCTACATGTATCTGTACTTGCATGACATTTTTTTTCTATTTTATCATCCTGATGAAGTCTTATAAATAAAGACGAAACGTTGATGTACACACAAAAAACATCCATTTTTTGGTTTTCCTTTATCATTTTCCCATATATATATATGCATAAGATTCACTCCTAATTGAATCCAATATTATGAATTTGGGAATATTTATTCAAGGCAACATGGTAAGTGACATGGACACATTATTCTTTTTTTGTGCCCCGAAACTCGCCCCCTCCTGCCCCCCCCCCAAAAGCTTTTAAAATAAACGAGTTAAAAAAAAATTAATCGAGAAAAGAATTGCTGTAGATCAAATTTTGAGTTATATTTTGTAATAAGATTTTCACTGGACCAGTGCACACACATGAGCATTAATAATATGTATGTGCGGCGTAAACTCTTAAACTAATAAACTTATCATTATGAATTATGAGATACACGTGGGCACATTATTTTGTTTTGTAAACTTTACTATTTATGGAGTGTTCGCTGGAAACTGTATCCCCCCCCCACCCCACCACCACCAAAAGAAAATTATAAAACTAATGTTATACATATTTCTTACACCCATGCTAATATAAACTTAAGTATCAGACTTTTATACAATGGCTAATGAAAATTATAGGATCATAGGAAGAATATGCAACACAACATTTAAGCTAAATCAAATGTTCACTTTTATTTACATTTTTTTTATAACAATTCAACTTTGAAAAGAAAATGTGTAAAATGAGAGGTAAATCAACTTTTATTTACATTTTTTTATAACGATTCAACTTTGAAAAAAAAATGTGTAAAATGAGAGGTAAATCAACTTTTATTTACATTTTTTTTATAACGATTCAACTTTGAAAAGAAAATGTGTAAAATGAGAGGTAAATCAACTTTTATTTACATTTTTTTATAACGATTCAACTTTGAAAAAAAATGTGTAAAATGAGAGGTAAATCAACTTTTATTTACATTTTTTTATAACGATTCAACTTTGAAAAAAAATGTGTAAAATGAGAGGTAAATCAACTTTTATTTACATTTTTTTTATAACGATTCAACTTTGAAAAGAAAATGTGTAAAATGAGAGGTAAATCAACTTTTATTTACATTTTTTTATAACGATTCAACTTTGAAAAAAAAATGTGTAAAATGAGAGGTAAATCAACTTTTATTTACATTTTTTTTATAACGATTCAACTTTGAAAAGAAAATGTGTAAAATGAGAGGTAAATCAACTTTTATTTACATTTTTTTATAACGATTCAACTTTGAAAAAAAATGTGTAAAATGAGAGGTAAATCAACTTTTATTTACATTTTTTTATAACGATTCAACTTTGAAAAAAAAATGTGTAAAATGAGAGGTAAATCAACTTTTATTTACATTTTTTTATAACGATTCAACTTTGAAAAGAAAATGTGTAAAATGAGAGGTCAATCAACTTTTATTTACATTTTTTTATAACGATTCAACTTTGAAAAGAAAATGTGTAAAATGAGAGGTAAATCAACTTTTATTTACATTTTTTTATAACGATTCAACTTTGAAAAGAAAATGTGTAAAATGAGAGGTAAATCAACTTTTTATTGATGCTGTGCACCCGTCAATTTCTAAAAAAAAAACAATAATTTAATTGTAATTAACGTTCCACTTTAATAAAGAGCTTTCTCAAAGCAGATCTTCACTTTAAATGTTTGCGTTGCGCTTGCATGGCAAGACCAATAGATAGTAGACCACCAACGGATGTGGATACTGGTGATGAGAAGTCTGAAGTAGTGACAGATTTTTGTTACCTAGGAGACGTGCTGTCATCAGGTGAAGGCTGTGAACTCACGGTAGCTACACGTTGCAAGTCTGCCTGGAAACGGTTTAGAGAGCCGCTACCAATCCTAACAAACAAACACCTGCTAACAGCTATGAGATGTCGTGTATACTCCTCATGTGTGAGAAGTGTGCTAATGAATGGCTCCGAAACTTGGGATGTCTCTGCTAGCACATTAAAGAAACTGCACCGTAACGACAAGGCAATAGTCAGATGGATCTGTTTGATTTTAAGACATCTTTTCTTGTCTCATCGGTAGTAAACTTTTAGTTACAAAATCTTTGTAAAAGAAAAAAAATAAATGTTACTTTAAAAACTTTCCTTTGTTTAATTATTCTGGTACTTGTGCAGAATATAGCACACCAAAGAATTTCAGTACTTTTGGAAATCACCGACTTAGCGTTAGTAGTAGGGTACAGGGAGAGTGTTGCCACCCAGACTTAGGGTTAAGAGAGGCTTCTAAGGAGAGGGAATCTTCGTTAAGTTCTTTTGTAGGGCTATTCTGCACAAGTACCATTATTCTTAAAATAAAGTTCAGAATCTCTATTAAAACTTTCATTTGTTTGTAAATATCAAAATTGAAAAAACAATCTCCTTTTTTATAATTATTATTAAAATAAATATTGTAAATAAAATGGTTAATTTCCTGGTTTACAAGTGGCCGGATGTATTATTGTTGTTTTAGTTAAAAACAACTTATTTTTTAAAATAAACTTATGATTTATGTATTTATTGTTACGTTACATATTGTTTTCAAAACTCATTAATTTAAAACCAATATTTAACATTAACCAATACGTATTTTTCGTACAATATTTACGTATTCTTATTGTAATGGCCATTCTTCGTGTTCAGATTGGTTTGTGCATTTTTTAACATTAAAAAAATTAAGGTATTTTCATTTTTTAATTTGAAAAAAGAAATTAATAATTTTTAAATAAAAATAATGTGTAACATAGTAATAAATAAATAATTCGGTTAAATCCTATTTCAGTCACTCAAATTATTTAAATTTGACCATTACTCCCAAACAACTTATTTTCATTTAAACCATGTTTTAGTAAAATAATAATAGTAAAAGCAGTAAGTTATCAAGTTTCATCTTATACTTGAAATGCCAAAATGAAAAGTCAACCGGAAAAAATATAGTCACCATCTTTATAAACAAGTAGAGAACTAGGCTAACGACGATATAATTCAAGTTCATGATGTTCTAGTTAAACGATAGAGAACAATTGTTTTTGTAAAAACAGTAAATATAAAAAGCAAAGAAAACTATTATTTTATAATTTTTTTTTTTTTTTTGGTTGATAAAATTTTCAACTAAAAATGGTAAAATAATACAAAACATCAATAACATATCCGGACCTGCAAATTAGGAAACTACTATAAAATGTTATTTTAAAAACTTATTTTAAGACATTATTAAATCATAAAATAAAATTTAATACATCGTATTTGTGTTGTTTTATTTACAAAATAACCTTTAATTTAGCTTAAATGTTGTGACAAGTGTATTGGTTCAGAAGTGAAAATTCTGTGAGATGAACCTATTTTTTTTTTTATTAAAACAATATATCTTCATAGCTGTGCATATAATTCAATACACACTGACATTGCTAAACACTCTTATGTGCTGTGATATATCTGAAAAATGTTAATAAAATGTTGTTTGTTTGTTTGTTTTTTTCTTGATGAAAGTTTATCCACATTTATGTCTATATTCTGAATTTAGGTCAAATTGACACAGGTAAAAGAGTGAATAAATAGGAAAAAAATGGCACCTGAGAAAAATATATAGAAGAAAACTTACAATAAGTTTATCAAAATATAGGATATAATACAGAAAGGGAAAACATTAAAGAGTTTATCAAATTAACGTGGGAACTCCTATATGCAATCATTGATATTTCACTTCAATCACTCAAGGAATATCTGGATAGATGGAAGAGTAAGGTCTCAGAGTCAACATAGGTAAAACCAAGGTCATGATCGCTAGTCCCAAACTCAGCTTACTGAGAAAAACAGGAAAACACTGTGTGCTGTATGCATAAGAGGAACAAGCAATTCAATAATCTGCACTCACTATTCAGGATGAGTCCACAAAAGGTGCAGCTGCATAAAGAGCTTTCTCAAAGCAGATCTTCACTTTAAATGTTTGCGTTGCGCTGGCATGGCAAGACCAATAGATAGTAGACCACCAACGGATGTGGATACTGGTGATGAGAAGTCTGAAGTAGTGACAGATTTTTGTTACCTAGGAGACGTGCTGTCATCAGGTGAAAGCTGTGAACTCACGGTAGCTACACGTTGGAAGTCTGCCTGGAAACGGTTTAGAGATCCGCTACCAATCCTAACAAATAAACACCTGCTAACAGCTATGAGATGTCGTGTATACTCCTCATGTGTGAGAAGTGTGCTAATGAATGGCTCCGAAACTTAGGATGTCTCTGCTAGCACATTAAAGAAACTGCACCGTAACGACAAGGCAATAGTCAGTTTGATGAAGCCTGAACAAAACATACTTTTTGAATTTCTACTCGCACAAGTCAACTTGAAAAGCCTCGCAGACACCATGAAGAAGAGCAGACTGTGTTGGTTGGGGCACGTTGAGCGCAGCAATGGCTGGATTGCTAACGTCCGACAGTTGAATGTGCCAGCAGAGAAGGCCACACCTGGCAGACCCAAATGGTCTTGGGAGGACATGATTAAACGTGATAGGTATGGATTCTATCAAGCCTCACCAAAGAGAGGAAAACTTAGATTAAGACAATAAGGCCCCACCATCATCAGAGGATTAATTGTGGCCTGATTCAATAAATAAACCGGTGAACAAGAAAATTATATCTACATTTAGAATTTAAAAAATTAATCCCTAACCTTTTCTAAATTCTCCCCTGTGTTTATTTATCATGCTTGTCCCTTAATTATACAGCCAGTAAGTAGTAATATATAACTCATCTAAAACTAGTGGGGTGACGGTCATATTTTGAGGTGCATGATTGAAGTCATCCGAGAAAAAGGTTGGGAAACATTATTTTATATTCTTGCTTTGTGCCATTTTTTCTTATTTGTTCACTTGTGGTGTTTTTACGCGTGTCAATTTTACTTGTACCACTATTACTCTGCACCTTATATTCTTGTACATGAATTCTTTCAGTTTTACATTTGAACATTATTTTTTGTTTGTTTGTGGGTCGCATATGCCATATGTTTTATATTGGAGGGGGAGGCTTTGACCATTTCAAGGACAGCCTTGGTAAGTGGTTGTCTGTTGAGTTCAGAAGGTGAGCATGTTAAGTGGAAGTAGGAATCACTGTTGTGATGTCACCGAGAGAGAGTAGACTTTGTTAGTTCGAGAAACCGACTGGCAAGCAGATCGAGTAGAACGTATTAAAATGATGTCTAAAAATGAGTAGTCAAAGCAAACCAAGATTTTGTGTCTCTTTCTCCACCGTGCTGCAGCAACGATTAAGATAAAATAAATGAACAAGTAGTTGTGATTATTTGTTGGTGTTGATTCATTAAAATTAACCGCCACTGAAGAAGGTTCCTTTCAGTACCAACAAGTTCTAGGCATGATAGCCATTGTCATTATTTCTTCAGAGCCCAACTTCAAGAGCTTTTCAACCTTACAGTGTCAAGAAGTATTCACTTGACGATCATGATGGCACATATTGATTATCAACGCAGAATCGGTGAGAGGAGTTACATTCTCTTATGACTTTATAACTAGTGCATCTTCTGGAAATTATCAAATTCTGATACTAGTGTCGTATTCACATCAAAGACTGCTCTGTGTTTGTTAACACCCATTCCGATATTCATGACCGTGGAAGAAGCATTTGGAATAGACAATCAGAATTTCAATCAGGTTTCAATGATATTAATAACCAAGAATCATTTTTATTATTAGTCTTTGATTTTATTGCCTTCTATATCCTTTTATATCTTTAGAAATGTTGTTTTACAACCAGTTCAGACATGGAAACTCAGAATCAAATAAGAAATGACGCTAAAGTGTGTTCTAATTCAGCTCCATACCAAACCTTTCAAATTGGTCAAAGTTTTTTTTTTGTTTCACACATTTTGGCAACTTCTTGTAAAGTTAGCCTATGTTGTGGGACCGGACAAAAACCTACCATAGATTAAAAAAGACAAAAGACTAACAGCATAAAATAAATGAATTAAAAAACAATTAAATTTTTTTTTATATTTTACTTTTCATTTCATTATCAATGATGTTTCTCAGTATTTTTCTTGACAAAAATGTTTTATTTAATTTTTAAATATTTTTTTCGGAACCTTGTAAATCAGCTGCATTCTTTTAAAGGTTACCTAGCTAATTTATGCAAGGTTTCAGATTTTTACACAAATAAAATAAATTTACATCGTATTTTGATGTTTTTATGATCTATAGATTTTAGTTTTACAGGTAGTTTAAAAACGATAAATATTTTTCATTTTATCATTACCAGCAATGGAAAAATTAAGTTTAAAAAAAAATTAAAATAATCGTTTTTGGAATGGGAAATTAGGCTAAAAATTTTTCCAATTCCGATACTGATACCCAAAAAGTTCTGATTTTTCTGAATCCCGATTTCAATTCTGATTAATCGTCCCAACACTAATTGTATACCCGTTACTTCTCATCATCGCCATCTTTAATTATCTCATCACATGCTAGGCACTCAAATTTCTCAGGCTAACATTCACAGGTTATATGAATTGGAACAAATACATAGAAGACATTGCCAAGGCTGCTGCAAAGAAAGTGGACTCCCTCTACCGGGCTAGAAAACTTCTCACACTTGCCAGTATCCTATATCTCTACAAGGCCACCATCCACTCATGCATGGAGTATTTTTGTCATATCTGGTCTGGTGCACCATCCATTAGTCTCTCTCTCTCTTATCAGGGTCCAAAAAAGAGTATCTAATCTAATGGGTCTCTCATTATCTACCAAGCTCCAGCCCCTTTCCCACTGCTGCAATATTGTGCTTGTTTTACAAATATTTCAATGGAATGTGCTCCAATGAACTGGCTACTCTGGTGCCCCCCTCGATGTAAATACAGCTGACAAACTCGGCAATCAGTTAAATCCCATCCATTCACTGTGGAGGTCCCCAGATGCCGGAGGGCTTTTTACTCTAATAGTTTCTTTCCTTGGGCTGCCAGTCTTTGGAATTCCTTCCCCGCTCCCTATTTTCCTGACTATACTGACATGCAGAAATTTAAGTGTAATATGAACAAATATCTCGTTGCATAACTGCTCACTTAGGATGTTCCTTTTAATTTTTGGTCCCGAATCCACTGTAGCCCCTTAGGTCTCAGTGGCAATGTGTTTGTCTAGGGTAAATTCAAGTTTTAAAAGAAAATGAGACATCATTCTTTGTTAAATAGTACGTACAATATAGTTCAGTTCGTAAAACAAAACCGTAAACAAAATCAAACACGTTTTTCCTAATATTTAGTTAACTAAAGGTTTTTAATTTCTTTTCAAACCAATATCTTTAAATTGAAACATTATAATCTTGCTTCTCTTCCATTTGAAAATAGTTAATAAAATTCATTTACGAGGAAATGTTTGTTTATTTTCATTTTAAAGAAGCATTCATTAATTAATAATTAATTAATTACGGTTTTTTCTTTTATCAAGAAAAAATATCTTCCATAAGATGACCGAAAATGATCAATAAATTATTTGTCAATAATAAACGTATTCATTGTTAGAAATCCAATTAATGTCCGAAAAGTCTATACAAAAATATCTGACTAAAAAACCCTTAGGGTTAAGAAAAAAAAATATTGGGTTGGTCAAATTCTTTGGAGTGGAATTACTCTCTGGCGGCAGATTCGTCGGAAAGACCCTTATAAGATCGCTATAAATCCATAAAATCTTATCGCAGGAAAGGAAATTGATTTAATTTATCTACAAGTTTACCAATGTGTATTGTTTTTTTAAAACTTATCGGTAAGATAAAAAAAATGAACATAGCTGTTTTTATAGATTTTATTCCAAAACTGACGTAAATGTAGTTGATTTTTGTAACATAACTTTGGTATATTTTATTTTAACCTCATGAATGTTCTTTTTAGGAAACGTTTCCGATAAGAAAAAGCTCCAAATATCTGAAAACTAAAATCAACCTTAAATCAATGGCATTTAATTAACTCTTTCGATAGGGGGTCTATAGTTACACAGATGAAAATGTTTGATGCTGTGGCTGTGTTCTTTCGAGCACTTTCGTTATTGGAATTGGAATCGAAATCGGTAATTGTATCAGAATCGGGAATTTTGAACAGAATTGGTAATGGCATTGGAATCTGGGAAAATATTGGAATCGTCCCATCACTAGTAACAATATTACACTTTATATGAGAGTGGAATCCTCAGGAAGAAATGAAAGAATTGTGTTACAATGTCAGAGTCTGAGAAAAAAGTTGTCTGTTTACAAGAGAGATGTCAGCATTTTACAGACAAAGTCATTGGCCAGAATGGTTAAGTTATGATAAAAAACTAGCATACTCTATTCAAAGAGCTTCGCAACATGATTGAGAACAGATCTCCTGCCCAGGGAGTGGTTTCTTCATTGTGTCAATACATGTGTATTGATTTACTCCTCTCCAGGAGTTATGCACATGTCCAGTTTTTATCTTACTCCAACAAGTAAGATGTGACCCAAGGTCGGGTCGGGAAAGTGGGGTTTAAAAATTGCCTGGGCAGCCCCTTCGGCATTCCCCGGTAGGGGCGCCTCAGGCAGTAAGCGATAAACTTACTCCTCCCCAAAGAGGGGAGGCAAAGCCTGGGAAGGTGAACCTCCTAGAACTGCACAGGACAGACCCATTGACCGGCGTAAATCAAGACCCGAAGGCCAAGACAACACCAGTATGAGGTGCAGTATCCATCGGAACAGATACTACACTTTGATCTTAGCCAAGCAGTTTTTACTGAAGTACTTGCTAAAGCAATCTTCAGGGCTGTATTTTTTTTTGTAGGGAGATTTTGCAGTCCTCCCACATACAGGGCCGGGTATTCCGGAATGGTCACCTATCTGGTACTAGCCAGGACCAACGTCCATTAACTTTGTTGATCTAACGAGAACCGGTGTGTCAACGTGATTCTGGTAAAGTTTATAACAAAATACGTGCTCTCAAAAATATATCTATAAAGGAATACATATAAAATATACATTTAATGCTACCAAAACAAAGCTCCTTTTCTTTTAACATTAATAAGAAATCTTGCCAACCATCGATTGTGATGGCTGATAGTATCCTTCCCGACAGTCCAACTTTTAAACTTCTTCATCTAAGATTCACTGACAACATGAATTGGAATAAATACATAGAAGACACTGCCAAGTCTACTTCAAAGAAGGTAGACTCCCTCTACCGGGCTAGAAAACTTTTCACACCTGCTAGTATCCTATATCTCTATAAAGCCACTATTCCCCCATGCATGAAGTATTCTTGCCACATCTGGGCTGGTGCATCAATCACTAGTCTCTTTCTCTTGGACAGGGTACAAAAAAGAGTCTCTAGCTTAATAGGCCCCACACTGTCTGCCAAACTCCAGCCTCCGTCCCATCATTGCAATGTTGCATCCCTGTGCTTATTTTACAAGTACTTTCATGAAATGTGCTCCGACTAACTTACTGCACATGTACTCACTTAACGTGTATAGCTCCAACAAACCCGACTAGTAGCAAAATCCCTCCACCTTCTCCGCATCGCTGTAGAGGTCCCCAGATGCCAGAAAAACTTTTTACTCTGATAGATTGTTTCCTTAGACCGCTTGCCTTTTGGATTCTATCCCTTTTCCCCCCGACTGTACTAACATACAGAAATTTAAATGTAATGTGAACAAAGATCTAACTCTCCATCTTCTCATTTAGGATGCCTCTATAAATCTGGCTCTTAATCACAGTAGTCCCTTACGTCTAAGTGTTTTTTGTTTGGGGTGAATAAAAATTAAAATAACATGTTTCTTTTTTTAATAATGCACCTAAACAGTGAATAAAAGTTTAAAAAATGTTTCTTTTTTTTAATAATGCACCTAAACAGTGAATAAAAATTAAAATAACATGTTTCTTTTTTTAATAATGCACCTAAACAGTGAGTCAGGAAAATACACCTTACATTGTTATACTATGGACTGCACCCCTCCTGCTATCCACACAGCCAATAATGTTGATTTGGGAAATAATTCAGGAAGTAATCAGAAAGTAGGATAAGTGGGCGACATTGATGCGGGGACGAATCTATTGAACTCTCAAGACAGGATGGCGCCTGACAGTTGGTTGTCAGTTTCCGATTGGTCAGCTGAGAAAACAGGCAGATGTAGTCAGTTCCCCTGATCAGCTGAGGGTGACTGAGAGAGAAACCGCACATCTAAGATTTCTGGTCGAAAACAGATATATTGAGGAAGACGGAGCAGACAGGAGTCAGTCAGAGTTTGGTTTAGATGAGATTGGAAGAGACCCGAGGAGAAAGGTGAGGTAGAAGGCTGACGGTGAAGTAGACGAGTAGACCAGTTTGAAGGGGCTATATGACGGAGTTAGTCTCAAGATGCGATTCTGTATTTGAAAGACTGGAACTTAATTAAGATGTGGACGCTAGCGGCGAGGCCCTGACGACACACACACACACACACACACACACACACACACATATACGTCTGTTACCAACAAGTTAAATACACATTGTATATCTCTGTATTTGTGTTTTTTTATGTGGGTTTTTTTTTACGTGCTGTAAATACAATTTGTAAACTAGTGCACGTGCCCTCGGCGATCGCCAAGACAAAAGACAAAAGACGGGCAGAACAAGAAGATGAAGATGAAGAGCAAACCACAGCACACACCTTGGGGTTCACCGATCGTTGGAGACCGTTGGAGGCTTTTACAAAATGACTGTAGTTAATTTTTTAATTTAGCTCATTTTTTCAGGTTTGTGAAACTTTTCTCTGTTTCCAGATATATTCATGATATAAAATGCGGTGGTTAGCAATGGGAACTGCTTACAATTGTATCACTTTCACTAATACCCTCGGAAAAGGTAAGAATCCAACTCCCCTCACACCAGCTATGGGTGAAATAGTAAAGAAAACTAAACTCTCTGGCTTTTGTATGGCAACAAGTCTAAAAGAAGGAAAACTGAAATAACACCCTCTTTCAATTTTCATTAAGCTAACTTAGAAGAGTAAGTTTCCAAAACTAATATGAACATAGAAATGAGCTATGGTTAGTACACAATCTGCTACAGTGAAGAAAGTCATACTTTTATGATATAATGACAGCTAAGCAGCCATCTTCATTTAGTGTAAATTTCCGGTGACTTTTGCAATCCGTAATATTTGAGACATTTTATACAACTATCTGTATATGAATAAAAGCAAATGGCAGGATTCTTCTTTCCCTATTTCATATGTATTGTTACCTCACCCATTAACAATAGGGAAATCATTTAATAGAGTACAGTTTCTGGTAATCACCGTTTCAGCCTTACACTACCTCCTCTAACCTCAATGTGTTGTATGGACGCCATCTTGTTTTCGCCTACCAAGCGTTAATAAGCGAGTTCACATAATAATTTAATGACATACTCTACCGTAATAATTATATATTTATGTTTAAAATTATTGTTAATTTTTATATTATTCTAATTTATACCATCATTTACGTTTTGGGGACGAAATGTAATACATTCATCTTTATTGGCTACAGAGAGAGAGTAGGAGAAAGAAAGGAAGAGAGAGAGAGAGAGAGAGATAGAGAGTAAGATTGATAATTGCCCGTTTTGAATTCCCTAGTTTCGCCTTTCTCTCTCTTTTTTTCTTTTTCTCTCTCTTTCTTTCTTTTTCTCTCTCTTTCTTTCTTTTTCTCTCTCTTTTTTTCTTTTTCTCTCTCTTTTTTTTTCTTTTTCTCTCTCTTTCTTTCTTTTTCTCTCTCTTTCTTTCTTTTTCTCTCTCTTTCTGCAAACGCATTTTTGTTTAATCTTGCTGCAGTGGGAAGCGAATAAATCCACATAAACACTTTAAAAATAAAAATCTTACTAAACAATTGAAACAATAATCGGTCAAGCAAGTTTTATATAGTCATCAGAAACGCACGTACGCTCAACAACAAACGACTCGGTTAAAGGATCTCTGTTATTTTTACATTTTTTTAACAGTTTGCATTTATGGCGCAATAATTTCTGCGTTCAGTTGTTAATCGTAAGGTTGGTGGTTCGAGTCTTATTTATTTACTCTTATCTATTTTTTACCTTTTTCGAGTCAAACCGAACACTTACATGACTTATACATTATTTAATGAAATAAATCGAACTTTTTAAAGATTCTATTTAAGAAAAAATAATTTAATTATAAAAAATATTTCATTAGGAAATTAAATCCATCAGAATACATTTTGGTTTCTTAGTAAACAAGTCTGCCATTTTAATGACTTACTTTGTGAAGTCAATTTTTCTTGCTTTAAATATTTTTTGCTATTCCTCGTGTATTACAATATTGAAGGTTTTGGAAGCTGTTTACATCCAATACTTTTAGAAATAGACATTACAACAATATTAGCGTAAGTCCCATGCAACGCCTGGTAGAAACATCTAGTTAATTATGAATGAGATCGATAAATTACTAGTTGGAATATCTGTCCCTGGATGGGTTCATTATCATGAGACACTTGGAAACTTTAACGAGTGCAGGAAATCAGACTAAAAAAATACTTCAAAGCAATAAAAAAATATTGATGTGGGAAAAATGTGTGTAAATAAAGATTACATAACTGAAGTTATGGATTTAGAAAAGTTTTGGTTATGTGAAAGACTACAAAATTAACACTTTTCTACGTTCATAAGTTTAGTTATGTAATCTTGATTTTCAAACAATTAAGAATTCTTAGAATGAGCGAAATTTGTTCACATTTCTGGAATTGATATACTTTTGTCTCTATTACTTATGGTTTAAATCTCATTATAATGAGAGGTCCAAAAAATATGTAGGGGGGGGGGTACTGCTCCCTCAACGAATCCCTTTAAAAAAGTGTAAGAGGTCAGGCTCCGATAATACTTCAGTGTAATAAAAAGATACTGCAAACATCATCATACTTGGTTTAACGTCTGTTTTACATGCTGACATGTGTTGGATGGCTTCTAGAAATTGATTTACAAACAAGCCGCACGTGCATGGTCCCCCCTCTGTATGTAAATTCGGGCAATTTGGGGCATTTTTGACCCCCCTTTGACGCCCTGGGAGCGCGAACCAGAATTTTTCTGAGGTCAAGAATGCTCATTTTATATCCAGAACAATTGCTTCTACATTTTGGCCAAGTTTCAGAGAAATTGAATGGATGGATGAAAAGTTATGGGTCAAAAAATGTCATTTTTTGCCATTTCGGGGCCTTTTGACTCCCTGGGGGCCTAACCAGATTTTTTTTCAAAAATCGGAGAATGTCACTTTCTAACCTGACCAAAGTTACAACTTCATGCAAAATTTCAGAGAAATTCAATGGATGGTTGCGGAGAAAAATTCGGACGGACGGACGGACGGACATGCCTCAAAACATAAGTCCTCCGATTTTATAAATCAGGGGACCAACTAACCTATCTCTTTATTTATTTATTTATCTATCTCAAATCCATCCTTATTACTTCCTCCCATGTTTTCCTTGGTCTTCCCCTGCCAACTGACCCTGCTTTCCCAACTGCTCTACATCTACTAACCCAAGAACTCTCGTCCATTCTTTCAATGTGACTATACCAACAAAATATCCTGTTCTGCACAAATCTCATTAGACTGTACAGATTAATCTTCCTCTGAGCTCATCAGATCTAAGCCTGTTTTTAAGACTCACATTACACACCCATCGTATCATTCTCATATCATATTTCTCTCAACCCTCACTGGCTAGGTTTAATTTCCATACATCATCACAATGCATACACATCCCTGCTAGACTCTTCCCTTGGTCAACAGTGGTAACACTCTGCTAGTTAGTAATCGCAGAAATTCCCTGAACTGACTCCATTCACTCCTAACTCTTGTAATCACACCAGTTCCTTTCTATGATCTAATGATATTGTAGTGTGGCTCATGGCTTTTGTATTTTGGTATTTTTAAAGACGGTAACTTCTTTGGGAATTCACCCAGAAACAATGCTGACAATTAATATTGATCTTCGGGGAGGGTAGATTCTTGAATCTTATCAGCTAGGATCTCATTGGATGTTTTGCTCCACTTTTCAAACTTTGAGTAGTGATAGCAAAACAATAGCACCTTCTTTTGCGCAACAGTCAATGGTTGGGCCTCTTATGTTTCTTTTTGTTGTTGCT
This sequence comes from Sepiola atlantica, assembly GCA_963556195.1. Classification (NCBI taxonomy): domain Eukaryota; kingdom Metazoa; phylum Mollusca; class Cephalopoda; order Sepiida; family Sepiolidae; genus Sepiola; species Sepiola atlantica. The sequence goes on from OY744527.1 coordinate 123,474,429, forward strand.
GCATTTGATGGAGATAGGGGGCCAGGACCTTTTGTCTCAAGGCCTGATGGCTGACCCTGGTTGGCCTCTGTCATGGCTGGAGCACCATTTCCAGAGGCAGGAAGGTTAACACCATTGCTTACATCTTCCCACCTGGTGTACAGACGGGTTGATGGGCCCTTTTTATCCTGGGTGCCGGCCTGCCAGTATTTATTTTTGTTTTTATTCATATTTTTTATCATTTATTTCCTCATGGTCAACGGCTTCTAATTCTTTATTCGAAGCTGCCTTCTATTAATAGAGGGGGTGCCCCCGTCCGCAATTCGGGAGACGTGCTGGATAGCTTGAGGAGACAGCACACCATTTTTTTGAATATTTGGTCAGGGTTTACTTCAAGTAAAAAAGTATCCTCATGTCAGAGTCTCTGACAACTCCCTGTGCAGAGAGACCGAAGACACCCGAGGGTGGTGTCTAGTAGGAATCTAAGTCCTCTCCAGTAGGCATTCAAGTCCTCTCTAGTAGGAATTCAAGTCCTCTCCAGTAGGCATTCAAGTCCTCTCTAGTAAGAATTCAAGTCCTCTCCAGTAGGCATTCAAGTCCTCTCTAGTAGGAATTCAAGTCCTCTCCAGTAGGCATTCAAGTCCTCTCCAGTAGGCATTCAAGTCCTCTCTATTGATTATAATGGTTATAAATGTTATATTATAGCAAAAGAAGAAAATGGGTATATATACAGGGTGTATGCATATCAAAATGGAAATAAATGAAAGATTAAGAGAATGGAAGGATCGCCAGTTAGCAAATACTAACTAATTACATAAAAAATATTTTGTAAATGAAAAATTGAGACAAACAAAATTTTATAATAAAATATATTTGCATCTATAATTTTATAAGAATATAAAAGTTTTTTTAGCCAAGAAGTGTTCATTTAGAAAAGTTTATGCAGCTCGTGTTTGATAAAGAAAGTTCTGTGAATAATTAGACACTAGGCTTAAAGATGTGTATGTCATTATGTTTGTAGTGTCAACATTTCACGTTTTAAAAATTCGCCAGAGATGAGATGTGCACGTAATTGAAAATTAACTAGTGTTGCTAAGGTAAAACATTCCGACGTTGTCTCGTTTTAAAATAAATTGTTCCTAAATCGAATTCTGTGCTCCTATTGTTAACCAGTTTTAAATAGATACCCTTTATTTTTTTTAATATAATTTTAATACACATTTAATTGTTACAATTTTAAATAAATAAAAAGTTACATTCATTTTATTTATTAAAAAAAAATATTGAACTGAGAATTATTTAAAAGAAAAAGACTATTTTAAAATGATTTAAATTGTTACATCAAATAAATAAAAAAATAAAAACGTGCGTTTCATTTATTAAAAAAATATTTAGAAGACAATTATTTTTACGGTCAGAAAAAAAGAGAATGCTTATTGTTTTAAATAGATTTAAATCGTTACAACTCTTAATAAATAAATAAGAGACATATTCGTTTTACTTACAGAATATTTGGTGCTTCTGCAGTATTGTGTGCATATGAAATATTTTCGTTTTTAATTTAAAAGAGTGACTTGAAAGAGGGAGATAATTTAAACTTTTTTGTGAAATCTGATTTCTTCAAAAATGGAAGTTGAAAATAACCAATTTCAATACACAACTTGCACGCACACACAATGCCCAGTGTTGTTCGGCACTGACTTTTTAATACAAAATCAAATAAAAGTTCAGACGATACATTAAAATTAAATAAAAATTCAGACGATACGTTAAAATTAAATAAATTTATTAAAATTAATTAAACATTAAATAATAAATAAACCAGTTAAAAAAAACGTAATTGAAATTAAGTAAACTTTAAATGGGAAATAATAAATAAACCAGTTTCAATAAATAAAATATACATAATTGAAATAAAGTAAAGTTTAAATGAACGAAACATGTTTCCTTGACTGGCATTTTTGAGTTAAAAAAATACTTCCTTGCCTAATGCCATTAGGCGAGAAAGTATTCATTCGAGGTGTTCATTAGGTTAATGGACACCTTTGTTCTACAAGTATAGCTTGGACATTGCCATACAAATCCATCGCTTCTAACTGTGTATGTGATAAGTTTCATCTCAGCGCTACAGACGCAAGTCTCTGCACCTGAAATAAGTCTGTATGCTTGCAAAAATCTATTAATTTGCTCTTATCTCTAATTAAAAGGAAAATACTTTTAGGTTCATACCGTTTTACGTCCATTTTTTGGAGAAATCAGATTTGACAAAAAAGTTTGAATTATCTCCCCTTTTCAAGTCACTCTTTTAAATTAAAGACGAAAATATTTCATATGTACACAATACTACAGAAGCACCGAATATTTAGCTGACAATGACAATTATTTTTATGGAAGAAGAAAGAGAAATTTTAAAAAAAATATTAAATGTTACATGTATTATTTAAAGAGAAATATTATCATTCACAGTAAATCATCCGTGGAATTTCCATGGGCTCATACATTTCTAGTTATAAAATATGACAGTTGTACTTCAAGTTGTTATCAGAAACCCAAAAGGAGTAGAAAAAAAATGGTATTTTTGTTTATTTTTAATTCATTGCTTTCATTTTAATATGGAAGTTTGTTTATGACCATGCACATTATATGTTGAAGAAATTCTTATATTATTCTCGATACAATCTAGAGATTTTGTTTTGAAATTTTATTCATCTCCAGGCTCCCTATTTATTTGCCTCCTCAGGAGGGGAAAGTTAGACACAAGTTCGGTGGAGAAAATTCAACTTTCCCAAAAGAGACACTCTGGACTGAGACATAAGTTAAAAAAAACCGCCTCAGTTTAAAAGGACTTCTTAACCCCTGAGCAAGGACAGAACAGATACGACATTTTAAATCCTAGATTCCTTCTTGACTGGAGAAATTTTTTATTGTTTGTCTCATCCAAAGTGCCCTCGTTTTGGGGAGCTGCATATCCCCCACAAAGTGTCTAACTTTGTCCTCGTGGGAAGGCTACATGTAGGATAATATCTTAAGTTGATCAGGTTTTTATTTCTCTCCCTTGAATTCAGTACTGGATTACGTCCCTTGGATTTACTTGTCTCTCAACAAGGCGCACACACGTTCGGTTTTGAATGCGGAGAAAATTCAGCTTCATAGAAAGGGACACTCTGAATTGGGACAACAAAATATGCCTTAGTTTAGAAGAACTTCTTCTCCCTTGACTAAGGACAGAACAGATACTACACTTTAGTTCTCCAGAGGCAATCAGATTAAACAGATATACTTTTTCTCTCCCTTGGATTCCGTACTGAATTTACGTCCCTTGGATTTGGCTTAAGGATTAATACGTCTTTATTTTAACCATGTTTTAAGTATTTACTCTTCACACAAAAGATTCGATAGTGTAGTATCTGTTCTGTCATAAATGAATGGAGGAGACGCCCTGGCGCTTGTTTGTTATTTACCACCACCACCACCACCAACACCACCATTTGTTTTCACCTTCTTTACAGACCATTTTTTTTCTTTTTTCTCTGTACAATTATCGATCCTTTCGCTAGAGAATTCCGTTTCGTTTTGAATTTTTGTCAAATATTTTAGATTTTAGACGGTAGATCAGTTTCCTATATGAATTTATCGTAAACTTATCACCCATTATATGACCATCACCAATTTGATCAATTTTTTTCCGTGTACACTTACCATGTATGTCACTAAAGATTTTTTAAAGCCAATATTTTAGATTTTAGAGTGGGAGATCACTTTACTATATAAATTTAACGTAAAATGATTACCCATTTCTTGGCCATTACCAATTTTCTGAAACGTAATGTAGAAAAAAAGTCCAACCCATTTAAAACAAAAAAACATTTTAATTTTATTTTTTTTGACAAGAGAGCAGTTTTTTTCAGAGGTAAGAAGCGTTTTCACAGATATTAAAAAAATTTTTTTTTTTTAGTTTTTACAATTCCAATATTTGTGTAGAACAGCGTGCAAGTGATATAATTAGTTTTTGTTTTTGGCTCAACAATTCACTACATAACATGAAAACCATATATTTTTTTTGATTTGGAAACACTTGTCCTCTGAATGTATGCGCTCTGGCCATATCTTTGGCCCCAAGTTTAAGTACCGCCATAAACGATGCCCAAAATGAACCCCGGACGCACTAGTTTGCTCATGCAACAAAACTGATGAACGAGCACAACTCGTTAACACTCACCTGACTTTTATAGCCTCTATGGGCAATGCCTTAACTTTTAAAAGAAAAATGTGAAAAAATACTAAAAAATACTAAAGCACACATAAAAAAATTGGTCAAATTGGTAATGATCAGAAAGTGGTGATCATTTTACGTTAAATTTATATAAGAAAGTGATACCCTTAAATTCTAAAATCTAAATTATTTGATACAAATTTAAAATAATTTATTTTTCAACAAATTCGCGAATTCTACCCAATTTGTTAATTTACCATCGTAAACAATAAGTTTGTTAATTGTGATCCTTGTAAAAAGAAAATAAATATGTTATTTTTTAACATTTGATTATACTTTTTTCTTTCCTACAAAATAAAATTGCGAAGGTCATGAAGTGAGTGATCAGTTCACATAAAAATTAATATGGGAAACTGATCCTCGCTCCAAAATATTTGAAAATAAAATAAAAACCGGGAATTCTCTAGCGACATGATCGGTAATTGTACACAGAAAAAAGTAAAAAAAAAAAAAAAATTGTTTCGTAAAAAAAGGTGAAAACAAGCGGTGGTCGTAAATAACGAACAAGCCTTCTTGATGTGTCATTTTAATTTTTTCTCATCCATAGTGATCCTTTTTGGGGAGCATATTCTCCACAAAGTGTCTAATTTTGGGGAATTTAGTTCACCTGAGGGGTCCGTTTAGGTTATAAAAATAGCCTAGATCGGACCCGTCGGCAGAAATCGAGCAGAACCATTCCCGTTTTTAGTCTGGAAGCTAAATTTCAACCCAAAGGTTTTAACCTTAATGTTTTATATAAAAACGAGATGAATATCGGTCTCAGGACGGGAAAAATGAATTCCTTGAACAGAACAGTTTTACACCACTTTTATGTCCTCTTACGAAGATTAATATCAATATATAATGATACTAAACCATATGTCTAGAATTCTTATTCTAATTTGTATCAAAATCCATTACATGATGTTTATTCTATAAAATATATAAAATTCAAGGCTTGAGCTTAATGAGTCTTAAGTAGAAATTGTAATTCAAGGAATCTTGCTTAATTGGTGTCTAATGAGTATTGATCAAATTTAATGAAAATCTGATATATTTGAATTTTCAAATGAGAGGATGTGTCCACTAAAATCTCTTTAAAATACTACAAAGAAACTTAAATTTTGATAATATTTATCCATTGATATACAATACCTATTGTTAAAATTAAAAAAAATTGAAGGTATCTGAATTTTACAAAAGGCTTCCACTCCCTTTTTGGATCAAGAGTACAATAAGGACCCCAGTTCATTAACACAACACGCGGAACATGTTCCGGAAGTCACCGGCGTCTTCCGGTTCGTCTTCCGGTTTACCTCGCAATACACGTGGGCGCTATTTACAAAACAACTTGTAAATAAAATAAACGAAATATATACGCTTTTTTAAAAATCGGCTGACTTGTAATCTTTCGTTTAGCAATAAACAAAACAATTTATCGTTGTTTTTGTTTTACTTTTATTTACTAAAAAAAAAAAAATTTTAAACACAGAACATTCTATATTTCGTGTTGTATATTTTAAGAAAAAGTGTATCGCGAGGTCAACTGGAAGACGCCAGTGACTTCCGGAACATGTTCTGCATGTTGTGTTAATGAACTGGGGTCCTTATTGTACTCTTGATCCCCCTTTTTTAACCCCTTTGCATAAAACTAAATTAAACTACATATAGCCCACATGTGGAACGTTTACGCCTAGCAGTTGTGTCTCAAAATTCATAATTATCAGTTAATTAGTTTAGGCGTGAATGCTGTACATACAAATATATAAACATACCTAACTTTTTAATGATAAAGATATCACAAGTTATGTATGAATTAAGGATAAACAATATTCGTTACATTTGAATATTTTGTCACCATTTAAATAAATGTTTCAAAAGTTTTTCATGGTGAGTTAAATGATATATATTTTACCAGAAAACTATTAAAATATTTTTTATATTATCTGGTAAAAAATAGTTATTTGGCATTTTCTTTGTGAGCTAGAGTGCACACGCCTTTTCAATCCCCACCTTTCGACTATTGCTCACATCTTTCCATCTCTTCTCCCCCCCACTCTTCTTTCTTTCTCCCTGTCGCTCTCACTTTTAATTAGTGATGCCATTCACTTACTCCTACTACTCCTCTTATCATTCCTCTGTTATTTAACTTATTTGCCCTTCCTCCCACCATCTAGAGCAGGGGCGGGCAACCTTTTCAGAGTGAGGGCCAGATGAGACTTTTGGAAGGAGATCGCGGGCCGGAGTGAAAAACGAAATCTCAGAATTACTATATTTTGTTTACATGAATAAATTGTACAAAAATTGCATCGAACACTCTACAAATCTGATATTTTTTCTCAAGAGACTTCTGTATGTGATGTTATAAAAGGCGCCGACGGAGAGCCATTTTGGAATCATAAAAAATAATGACGGGGGAAGTAGCAAGTTGATCCAGCATTCGTTTTGACACACCTCACAGAAGTTCTCTGTTTTATGCCCTTTCCTCGTCTCTCGTTTCCTCTTTGCCTCTCTCTTTCTCTCTTTCTCTTTTTCTATTTTTATCTCAGGCCAAGGATTTGAAATTAATAGTTAAAAAAAAATGAAATATACATGCATCATCGCTCGCTGATATTTATACATTTTTATCCCACTGTAAATCTTAATTGAAACCTACTTTTACGTCTATGTCACAAAATGATATGTGTTTTACTGGGGCCGGATTGCAATAATAAAACATAGCAGGGTGGCGAGCCGGATGCTAAGCCTTTGCTGGCCGGAGGTTGCCCGCCCCTGATCTAGAGCATGAATATACATATGAAAAGTGTACATGATGACAAGATAACAACAGCACACATAATTTTAATAATTCATAGATATTACATTTTATTTCTTATTTTTTAACTTTTATTCACTCCAAACAAAACATATTGCCACTGAAGAATAAGGTCTACTGTGACTGTGATAGGAGTCAGATTTTTTGGAGGCAGTTTTGGTGAGGAGATGAGCAGGAGTTCACATTACATTTAAATGTTCGACTGTTTGTACGGTCGGGAAAACAGGGAGCAGGGATGAAATTCCAAAGGTAAGCAGTCCGAGGAAAGAAACTATCAAAGTAGAAAATCTTTCTGCATCTAGGGATATATACAGTGAAGGGGGTGGGATTTTGCTGCTAATCGAGTGAGTCGAGAGTATTTACGTTGAGGTTTGGGTACAATTACAGTGAATTCATCAGAGCACATTCCATAAAAGTACTTGTAAAACAGGTACAGGGATGAACATCTGTGGTGATGTGACAGGGGCTGGAGCTTGGCAGACAGTGTGAGGGCTATTAGGTCAGAAATTATTTTATGTACCTTGTTCAAGAGTCTCCTTCTTGGACAGTGTTTGGTGCACCAGCCCAGAGCAGTAACCAAAACTACCAATGAAATTTTAAGACTTTCATATGTTTCGATCGCCAATCACTATACAGCAGGTATTTCTGCGTTATATGGTACCAGATAGCGCCTACAAGTCACCTGAGATGTATATATTTATATTTTCTCTGTAACAATTGTATAATTTTGATATAGGCAAAAAAAAAATTCTATAATTATATTTTTCCAAGTAGTAGATTGAAAGCGACTGCATTGGTGAGAAACCACCACGTTAATATTTTCCCTGGTGATGCCGAGGGTTCACTGGATTGGCATTCTGAACATTTTTTACAATCTTGAGTATTTGTGTATAATTACTGAAATTAATTTACTAGTCTGAAACGCTTCTTTCGTCGATAGCTTCCCATTTTCCAAGAACGTTTAGGTAGTTCTCTGTGCAGCGTGATATGTCTCACTCTGTTTTTCCTTATGTTTATTTCTAAATACATTTTTGACTTTAGCAATTGTTGTGCGTTTTAATTTTTAATTTTCAAAATATAAAAGAATACTTTTTCATTTGTTGATTTCTGTATTGTGTTCAAAATTCCATATTGAAATGGATCTGGCACAACCTTGAACCAGCCATTGGAAGAGACATAACCAGAAATCTTTTCATCACATGAAATCATCGTCAATAAAAGTGACACTGACTATAAATACAAAACTGAGAGATAGAAAATGCCACCCCCTCTCTGTATCGTACTGGATCGACCCAGAAGTGAGAGAATGCAACAAGATAAGCCGTGCACCAGCGGAGGGAGAAGATGGGGAAAAGGGTGTCATGATTGGTTGAATTCTTTTTTTCTTTCTGTGGTGAATGATTAGTTTCAGTTTACAGGCTGATTTCGTTATGAACGCATGCGGCTGCTAAAATACGCCAAAATAGCGTGTGAAAGGCCTAGCAAGAAGCAAGGTGAATTTTAATGAATAAATTATATATTTTATAAAAAAAGACAAAAGTCTTTATTCTTATTCAGCATTCTATTTTTAGCTGTAAACTCAAATGAAGGCAAGACTTGATTCTGTAACCCGGCAGAGAATTAGTGGTTGATGCTAGAAGATGCTTGTCCAGACCTTGTTCAGATAAACCAATTCCAAAATGTGGTCTTGGCTATCTATTCACAACGTGACCCCAGGACCATAGATGATGGACTGATCCTATAATAGCTACAGAACCATGCTTGGTAGAGTCATGACGGTGTCTCAAACGAAGATCATACATAGAGCTTCTCCCCAGTCACGATAGTCCTACATGAATACTGAGAAAAAGATAACTTTTTCTTCTAATAAATGTAAACGATTTTATTTGAAAGTAAAATTTTACTTTACAAAACTAATCCTGTGAGAAATGTAAATGAGACCGTTTTTTGGCATAATCACAAATAAAACAAAGGAATTTAGATTTTTATTTTTCGTTCAATTCTGTATGTATATGCATATAAAGAGGCTCCATTTAAACTTTTAATAATTTAAAGAATTATTTTTACATGAATTTACCGTATTAGTTTATTTTTTTAAGAAAGCAAGTTTTGTTTGAGGTAAAAACATCAATTAGAAACTGATTTGAATGTAATCGTTGCTCTTCTTTTTCTTTACATGATCCCATCCTGAAATGTGTTTGTGAATTTTATGTGTTTTGCCTAATCCCATTATTGAAAAAAAATGTTTTATTTTGTCCCTCTATCCGGATATTTTTCTGTTCGTGAATATATCCACTGCAATGAATTGAAATTCATGAAGTCTATATGCTGAAGAGAAAACTCATAAAAGATTTTAAAGTTTTACTTTGATGTCATAGTGATAATAAAATGATTTTTGAAACGTTCGTACATATGGACACACAGTGTTAAGTGTTGATTTTCGAAGCTATAATATACAATTTTTTAATTAATTGTGTCATACATTTTTTAATCTCTCGAATTATTATATGAAAGCTCTGCTTAACATACCTAGTAAGCTTAATTTAATCTGCAGTATTTAATATATCCTGGGGATTCATAAGATGTAATATATTAATATTAAATGTTATATCATATAATCTCCTCGGAATATCTCAATTGTTTTTGTTCTTTAACTTAAGCCTTATCCGACACAGTTTGTTGTTTTTGTTGTTGAGCACTCTTCGCTGCTTGCTGTAAATACCCACCGACTTGGCATTTACAAAGTTAAATTCTTCCTACCTTCCAAGCTAATTTGTGGTGGCCAACGGGTAAGTCTCTTGACTGCGAATTAATGGCGATTTGTGATCGGAGTTCGCGCCCGCCGACCGTCGGGAATTAGCTTCCTGCACTGAAGACTGCGTAAGTATGAAACATCGATGTCTGTAGGTAATAAATTATTAATATTTATTTATAAATATTATATATATATATATATATATATATATATATGTGTGTGTGTGTGTAGGATTGTTAGTTCCTAGGGGTTATTCCCATGAAGCTACAGTGTTTATAAGGGACCATATAAAGGATAAGGACATTTAAAAGATGAAAAGAGACGAAATTCAGTTTACACCGGTTGACCTTACCATTTTTTTGTAAACAAACGAATAATAACGCTGTGTTTTTGTGCTTTCGTCAAAAACTCACTTTTTAATACAGAGAAAGATTTATTTTAAGAAATATGTATTAAATATGTATTTTTAATGTCAAATGCGTTTTTTTTATTCACAAAACTTTTTTTAATAATCAAACGAAACATTGACGAATTCTCGTTCTAAAATGTTTTTGTGTTACTATTTACTTACCTCCCCACGAGGGCAGAATGCATAATAAAATAAAAAAAATCTTATAGGATGCGTTTTAATAAACACAGAAAATTCTATTTTTCGTGTAGTGTATTTTAAGAAAAATAAATAAATAAATAAATATTTAATATACCCCCTTCTGTTGCGATAGTAAAGTGTGGTCCTCATATCTTTCATTGTCCATAAAATTCATCTTTAAAAGTCTCTGCCGTACTACATATATAGAATTTTTCAACTTCCAATGTTTCTACGATATATATCTTTGTCAGTTATGCTACAGATGTAGGTAAACAGTTATTTTTTAAGGGGCACTCATTAGGTTTTTTGCAATTGCAATTATTTATGGTTCTATAATAAACTATATTAGTGTTTGTGTTGTGTTTTTTATGATTTATTTCTAAGTTATCGCTACAGCTATATCTCAATTTTCATGTGTTTTTATTAAATGTTTTGTGTAGTGCGTTACTTGGTGGGACGTAGTTGTTGATAAGATTTAAGAATCTATTTCCTATTTTTGTTTCTAGAATCAACCTAATTCTAGAAACAAAAATAGGAAATAGATTTATAGGAGGTATACATCAGATCATTTTACAGCTGCGATTTCTGGGCCTATTAATATTCGTTTCTGAAGCTGAAACATGTATGCACATATGTAGCCAAATTTTTTTTGAATAAATTAAAATATTTATATATATATATCTAGAATCCTTATTACAATTTTGATCAAAATCCATTACAGGATTTTGATTCTAGAAAATGTCTAACATTCAAAACTTAAGCTTAAGGATTCTTAAGAAGAAATTGAAATTCATGAAATCTTCTTTCATTTATTTCTGTTCGGGAAATTGATTTTACCCGTCCTGGGACGGGTATTCTTCTCGTCTTTATTATAATAAGGTTATTATTTTTGTTGTTGTGCATGCAGAATGATTTTAGAGACGTCATCTTATCTATATGAGAGTGTTTGTTTATCGGTAGATCTGTCACTTCTGTTTTAAATAGTAATAGATATCTAAATTCGCAGAATGAACGGACGTATCTTATTTGAGATGCATCTCTATAAGAGCCTCTGTCCGTCGGTCGGTCGGTCACGTGAACGTTTGAAATAGCAATTTCATCGTTAAACGTGAAGATTAAATGGACGTGTCTTAAGAAGATCCGTCCTTATTTTTCTATTTCTTTCAAAGAGTTATTTATTTTCAGTGGGCGAAATCCCCCGAAATAGGTTTCCATCGTTGGATTTCCGTCATGGCATATCAACGGTTTCCTGTTATATTTAGACTGTTCGTTAGTGGCACACAGAATACTATGCCAACAATTCACTCCCACTTCCGTTGTTCATCATATTTAGAAGAACTGGGCAGATAACAAGAGGAAATACCTAAACCAGAAAATTAACCTGATCCATAAAACACCCTCTTAACAATGTTAATGTAATTGCGTAGGTTTAGTGTTTGCGCTAAGACTAACAGGAAACATTTAAAAATAGCTTCGTAATACGTGTATTTAATGGCTGCACAAATGTTGGCCTTTTGGCTAAGATCAAAGTGTAGTATCTGTTCCGATGGATACTGTCCCAATAGACTGGTGTTATCTTGTCCTTCGGGGCTTGATTTACGCCGGTCAATGTGCAGTTCTGGGAGGTCCACCTTCCCAGGCTTTGCCTCCCCTCTTTGGAGAGGCGTAAGTTTATTGTTTACTGCCTGAGGCGCCCCTACCGGGGAATGCCAACGGGGCTGCCCAGGCAATTTTTAAACTCCATTTTCCCGACCCGACCTTGGGTCACATCTTACTTGTGGGAGTAAGATAAAAACTGGCCTTGTGCCTAACTCCTGGAGAGGAGTAAATCAATACACAAATGTAATCGCATTTTAATCACAGATCTCATCAGATCGCTTATTTTAATAGTTAAATGTTAAACTATTTATACCCCTAAAGCAAGCCCGTATTTAATTATTTGTTTTTATTTTTAAAATCTGCATCCTTTAATACACCAATGTATTTATTCTTATATTAATTTACTGCTGGAAAATAACGCATAATTCAACCTGCCAGTCAGCATAAATGCACCCCACCCCAAAACAAAAGTAAAACAAACAAATGAAAAGTGGTGAATACAAAATCTCTTTGAAACGCGTTATACATTCCTATACCATTTGAGGGTTCGTGATAAGCTGCAGAAACGTATCTGTAATTTGATTGGCACCGCCATTTTTTTCTCTGCACTCTCTCTCTCTCACAGATGTGATGTTGCTAGTGTACGACTTTTTTTTTTAAATAATTTTTTAAAAAAATAATTATGGCATGTGTTCTTCAGAACTGTTTGATCTATTCCCTGCTTCCTTTGTTCCAGCTCGTTTGACTCGTTAGTTTAGTGGTCTCCATCAATTCGCTGTTTTGATACCTCATTGTAATACAGCTCCCTATTCCAGTAGCTTATTCCCAAGAACTTCAGGCTTGTGGAACTTTCTACCTGTTGACTGTTTTCCTTCTACCTATAGCCTTGGTCTTTTCAAAACCAATAGCTATCGCCTGTCTTTGCGATAATCACCGTTCGTTCTTGTTAGCTCTTTACACCACGTGGCTTCATGCTTGCCTGGAGCGATTAAAAAAAAAACCTAAAAAGAAAAATCCTTCAAACAATGCACTTCACCATCAAGACGACTAGTTTTTATAACGCCTACACCCTTCTACACATCAGCTCCGCGCAGAAGTTTCGTTGAAACTCAGATAAATTGTACCTGAGACGATTCCGGCTTCTTTTTTTTTTTGGTTCGGGTGGTTATGCCGTAGAACAAGCTTCCAGAGGCCGTGGCCAATTTGCAGACGCCCAAACATTTCAAGGCTGCACTTGATACATTATAGCTGCTGATCTTTGGATGATTACCTATCATTTGAGCCGTGGGGATGCGAGGGGACCCGACTCTGACGTAAAACATCATCAACGGGAATTTAAATCTACTTTTTGAGAAGTTTTTCACCCCAGTGCCAAGTTGTACGTTCCACGAGACCCAGCAAATGATATACCATAGGCGCTTTCATCTAAATAGAAAAAAGACAGCATTCCATGTCCGTGTTTCTCCTCCATGGAACAACTTACCAGAAGAGGTAGTGACGATGTATACGATATCCAGGTTTAAAGTCGCCTGAGACAAAGATTTAGACTGTATATACATCGTCTGTCCTTTTACATGGCTTGTTGCACTTTCCTATTGCTTTGCCAATAAATTTGATTGATGCAATTTATTGTTTTATGTTAAACTATATTATTCGCCACACTGATTTTGTTTAAGAGAACATTAAATGATGAGTGATTTGAGACTAAATACCCACACCCCTTCAACTCTTCGTATCCCCTAACCAACAAACACCGTCGAAAGCATCCGACAACTGTGTGAAATATGACATTGACTTCATTTACATAAGTGATTTCAGAATAAATAAAAAAAATACCATGCTTTAAATTAAGAGAATGAAATATTGAAAATTAAAATTTCAGAAAAATATGAACATTTATAGAACGATTATTGTTTAACTATTTAATAAATATTTCTATAAATGCAAATACATACACTACTCTATCTGCACAATCATTATATCTAATTATAATGGAGATTATGCATCTGTCTGTCTGAAGCCGCAACTATATTATTAGTTTTGATCGCTATCTTTTTATATCTACTTGAAGCCGAAACTATAGTATTAGTTTTGATCGCTCTTTTTTATATCTACTTGAAGCTGGAACTATAGTATTAGTTTTGATCGCTCTTTTTTATATCTACTTTAAGCCGAAACTATAGTATTAGTTTTGATCGCTCTTTTTTATATCTACTTTAAGCCGAAACTATAGTATTAGTTTTGATCGCTATCTTTTTATATCTACTTTAAGCCGAAACTATATTATTAGTTTTGATCGCTCTTTTTTATATCTATTTGAAGCCGAAACTATAGTATTAGTTTTGATCGCTCTTTTTTATATCTACTTGAAGCCGCAACTATATTATTAGTTTTGATCGCTCTCTTTTTATATCTACTTGAAGCCGAAACTATATTATTAGTTTTGATCGCTCTCTTTTTATATCTACTTGAAGCCGAAACTATAGTATTAGTTTTGATCGCTCTTTTTTATATCTACTTGAAGCTGGAACTATAGTATTAGTTTTGATCGCTCTTTTTTATATCTACTTTAAGCCGAAACTATAGTATTAGTTTTGATCGCTCTTTTTTATATCTACTTTAAGCCGAAACTATAGTATTAGTTTTGATCTCTTTTTTTATATCTACTTAAAGCCGAAACTATATTATTAGTTTTGATCGCTCTTTTTTTATATCTATTTGAAGCTGAAACTATATTATTAGTTTTGATCTCTTTTTTTTATATCTACTTTAAGCCGAAACTATATTATTAGTTTTGATCGCTCTTTTTTATATCTATTTGAAGCCGAAACTATAGTATTAGTTTTGATCGCTCTTTTTTATATCTACTTGAAGCCGAAACTATAGTATTAGTTTTGATATCTTTTTTTTTTTATATCTACTTTAAGCCGAAACTATATTATTAGTTTTGATCTCTTTTTTTTTATATCTACTTGAAGCCGAAACTATATTATTAGTTTTGATCGCTCTTTTTTATATCTACTTGAAGCCGAAACTATAGTATTAGTTTTGATATCTTTTTTTTTTATATCTACTTTAAGCCGAAACTATATTATTAGTTTTGATCTCTTTTTTTTATATCTACTTGAAGCCGAAATAATACTATAGTATTAGTTTTGATCGCTCTTTTTTATATCTACTTGAAGCCGAAACTATAGTATTAGTTTTGATCTGTTTTTTTATATCTACTTTAAGCCGCAACTATATTATTAGTTTTGATCGCTCTTTTTTATATCTACTTGAAGCCGAAACTATATTATTAGTTTTGATCGCTCTTTTTTATATCTACTTAGAGCCGAAACTATATTATAAGTTTTGATCGCTCTTTTTTATATCTACTTGAAGCTGAAACTATAGTATTAGTTTTGATCGCTCTTTTTTTATATCTACTTGAAGCCGAAACTATAGTATTAGTTTTGATCGCTCTTTTTTATATTTACTTAAAGCTGGAACTATAGTATTAGTTTTGATCGCTCTTTTTTATATCTACTTTAAGCCGAAACTATAGTATTAGTTTTGATCGCTCTCTTTTTATATCTACTTGAAGCCGAAACTATAGTATTAGTTTTGATCGCTCTTTTTTATATCTACTTTAAGCCGAAACTATAGTATTAGTTTTGATCGCTCTTTTTTTATATCTACTTGAAGCCGAAACTATATTATTAGTTTTGATCGCTCTCTTTTTATATCTACTTGAAGCCGAAACTATAGTATTAGTTTTGATCGCTCTTTTTTATATCTACTTGAAGCCGAAACTATAGTATTAGTTTTGATCGCTCTTTTTTATATCTACTTGAAGCCGAAACTATATTATTAGTTTTGATCGCTCTCTTTTTATATCTACTTGAAGCCGAAACTATAGTATTAGTTTTGATCGCTCTTTTTTATATCTACTTGAAGCCGAAACTATAGTATTAGTTTTGATCGCTCTTTTTTATATCTACTTGAAACCGAAACTATATTATTAGTTTTGATCGCTCTTTTTTATATCTACTTGAAGCCGAAACTATAGTATTAGTTTTGATCGCTCTTTTTTATATCTACTTGAAGCCGAAACTATATTATTAGTTTTGATCGCTCTTTTTTATATCTACTTGAAGCCGAAACTATATTATTAGTTTTGATCGCTATCTTTTTATATCTACTTGAAGCCGAAACTATAGTATTAGTTTTGATCGCTCTTTTTTATATCTACTTGAAGCCGAAACTATAGTATTAGTTTTGATCGCTATCTTTTTATATCTACTTGAAGCCGAAACTATAGTATTAGTTTTGATCGCTCTCTTTTTATATCTACTTGAAGCCGAAACTATAGTATTAGTTTTGATCGCTCTTTTTTATATCTACTTGAAGCCGAAACTATAGTATTAGTTTTGATCGCTCTTTTTTATATCTACTTGAAGCCGAAACAATAGTATTAGTTTTGATCGCTCTCTTTTTATATCTACTTGAAGCCGACACTATAGTATTAGTTTTGATCGCTCTTTTTTATATCTACTTGAAGCCGAAACTATATTATTAGTTTTGATCGCTCTTTTTTATATCTACTTGAAGCCGAAACTATATTATTAGTTTTGATCGCTCTTTTTTATATCTACTTGAAGCCGAAACTATATTATTAGTTTTGATCGCTATCTTTTTATATCTATTTGAAGCCGAAACTATATTATTAGTTTTGATCGCTCTTTTTTATATCTACTTGAAGCCGAAACTATAGTATTAGTTTTGATCGCTCTTTTTTATATCTACTTGAAGCCGAAACTATAGTATTAGTTTTGATCTCTTTTTTTATATCTACTTGAAGCCGAAACTATAGTATTAGTTTTGATCTCTTTTTTTTATATCTACTTTAAGCCGAAACTATATTATTAGTTTTGATCGCTCTTTTTTATATCTACTTGAAGCCGAAACTATATTATTAGTTTTGATCGCTATCTTTTTATATCTATTTGAAGCCGAAACTATATTCTTAGTTTTGATCGCTCTTTTTTATATCTACTTGAAGGCGAAACTATAGTATTAGTTTTGATCTCTTTTTTTTATATCTACTTGAAGCCGAAACTATAGTATTAGTTTTGATCTTTTTTTTTATATCTACTTTAAGCCGACACTATAGTACTAGTTTTGATCTCTTTTTTTTATATCTACTTTAAGCCGAAACTATATTATTAGTTTTGATCGCTCTTTTTTATAGCTACTTGAAGCCGAAACTATATTATTAGTTTTGATCGCTCTTTTTTATATCTACTTGAAGCCGAAACTATATTATTAGTTTTGATCGCTATCTTTTTATATCTATTTGAAGCCGAAACTATATTATTAGTTTTGATCGCTCTTTTTTATATTTACTTAAAGCTGGAACTATAGTATTAGTTTTGATCGCCCTTTTTTATATCTACTTGAAGGCGAAACT
>OY744527.1:123496869-123521869 GCA_963556195.1 Sepiola atlantica
AAACTCATGAGCTAAGGACTTAAGGATGCTTTGCATGAACTTTGAATTCTAATAAAATTTGATTGACACCTTATTTTATTACTTCATTTTATATTATAATATTAATGCTCTATCCAGTATATTGAGCTTCAGTTTTTTATCCGGATGTTTCACTAATTATAAGATATTAGTTGACGCTTATATCTTTTGTTGGATTGCTTCATATATATATATATATATATATATATATATATATATATATATATATATATATATATATATATATATACATATATATATATATATATATATATACATGAGAGAAAGGGGGATGGTGAGAGTGATAATGTTTACTCGTATGAATAAACAAATTGGCAAAGTTCTTTTGAGCATTAGGCATTTAATTACTTTCTCTTGATTCGCAAATGTCCAAACCTCGTTAAGCAACGCACTTTATTTCAGCCAACAAAAACATTGAACGGTTGCCATATTTGTATTTGAAGTAACTTTATTAACAATATGAACGAGCTGGCGATCATTTCCTGTTTTATGTACGACCGAGATGGATCGATGGTCTAGCTGGTAGAACTTTGGTCGTTTTTTTTTTACTGGGTTAGTGCATGAACAGGGAGTAGCTACTATTGATATTAGGGAAACAAATATGGTTGTTCCTAATGAAGTACTTCTCAGCCGTGGCAATTTATTCGACCCCCAACAAGGGAAGGTCGAGATACAAGCAGTGTCGGATTAAATGACCTCGAGGCTTGTCGCATATTTGAGAGAGAGAGAGAGAGAGAGAGAGAGAGAGAGAGAGAGAGAGAGAGGCCCTCCCAAAAGACAATTGAAAACCTTTTGGCTAGGTGAAAAGCGCTATATCTGTTCTAATAGTACACTTAATCTTTTCTGCCATCGATCAGCGAAGGAAGAAACTTTCCAAACTGAAGCAATTTTTATTGTTAGACCAATTCAGAGTGTCCCTTTTTGAGTAGCTGCATTTTTTCCACATTAAAAGCCGACCTTTTATCAAACTCTGCCCTCGTAGGGAGGCAAGTAAATAGAGGCAACCTAAATATTAACATTCGAATGTGTGTATCAATAAGAAGTAGGCATAGATGACATATACATGAATAAATGCGAGGTTGGGTCTATTTCTCGCACTTCCGGCGAGGTTAAAACGGCCGATTTCAAGTTAATTCAACTTTTTATTTACCTCCCCAGGAGGTTAGGCACAAGGCCAGGTTTATCTTACTCCCACAAGGTAAGATGCGACCCAAGCTCGGGTCGGGAAAGTGGGACTTGAAAAGCCAGCGCCCGAGAAGGTGAGCACTCTGGCTATTAAAAATTGCCTGGGCAGACCCGTCGGCATTCCCCGGTAGGGGCGCATCAAGCAGTAAGCAATAAACTTACTCCTCCCCAAAGAGGGGAAGCTAAGCCTGGGAGGGTGGACCTCCTAGAACTGCACAGGACAGTACCTCAGACCGGCGGAATCAAGGCCCGAAGGCCAAGACAATACCGGTCTACAGAGTGAGCATCCATCGGAACAGATACCACACTCTGATCTTAGCCAAAAGGCCAAGGAGGATTTTGTGTTGAAGTGAATTCAACTTTTCACCATAAACTTGTTTATATATACTGTTTATGTATCTGCAATATCAGAGTCACAAGGTTAACTAATTTGCATATTCGCTTTAAAAAAGGACATTTAATTAATTATTTAACATTTGTTATGTTTTTAAATTCAATGATTGATTTGATTTTAATATAACTAATAGTTTTGTTAAAGTATATTGTTTTATTTCGTGGACAAAAGTTTAGTATTTGTGTTCAACTGTTCGTCCCCCCCCCCTTTACTTTCGGGGAACTGACGTCATTTTCAACAAGATCCGAGCTATTTCTAAGTTAAAAACAAATCCTACCCACACCATCGCTCAGGTAAATTGATTTTTTTCTTTCGTTCTCTTTATTTACGATATATATTTACGATATATATTTTTTAAATAAATAAATTTGTATCGAACTTATCAAAATGTTAATGTATATCTATATGAATAAATGTGACACTTTCTGTTTCATGTTTATAACAAAAGTTATGAATGAAATTGTTATTATTTAATTTTTTTGTATCAAGGTAGCACATATTTCGAAGCTGCGGAGAGACGTCCAAGCCAGCTAGTATAATATAACAGCGACAATTTCTAGAAATAAGATGGTTTGCTTATTTTACCGGTTATACAATGCCGAATCCAGTCAAGTTGATAAAAAAAGTTCTTATTATTTCCAAATGTTAAATATATTCAATTTTGTATACGAATATTTTGTAAATTAATTTGATTTCTACGTGTACGTTTTATAAATAAAAGCCTGTAATTGATCAATTCTATTTAACCCATAGATGGGGCCATGGCAGCTACTATCACTCCACATAAGAGTAGACCTAGGAGTGATGGTAACTAACCTCCCTTGACCTGAGATGACCATATAAGGGTTGAAAGGTCGTTAAAACCCAACAAACAAACAAACAAACAAACCTCCCCAAAATGCGGCATCATCATTGGATGCAGTTTTGTGTCATATCTAGAATGGTTCTGGTTAGAGAAAGAGGGAGAGAGGGAGAAAGAGAGAGAGAGAGAGAGAGAGAAAAAGAATGAGAGAGGGGGAGAGAGATGGAGAGAGAGGGAGAGAGAGAGGAGGACATGGAAAGAAAGGAAGAGGGAGAGAGAGGGAGAGAGGGAGAAGGAGAGAAAGAGGAAAGGGAGAGAGAGAGAGGGGGATAGAGGGGGAGAGAATGGGAGAGAAGGAGAGAGAGAGGGGGGGGGGAGAGAGAGCTCATGATTAATTGATGGTGTTGGGAAATATGGTAGGTAGAAACGAAAGGTAGAAAGGGCTAGGAAAGATGAATTTTGGGGTCGTGGGGTTGAATAGGTGGCAAACACCTAACCCAAAGCAGTTTAGCATCGTGCCCAGAACAAATTTTATTTAACTCACAGGCAGATAATATCACTCCGGTTCAGAATGCGCCTAGGAATAACAGCAACTAAAGAGTAACTCCTTTCTTTTAAAAGCTTCCAAATTTGGACAACGTCACCGGATGCACTTTAAAGTTACACAAAATAATACTAGCTGTACCGACTCGGTGTCATCAAAAATATTTGTACTTGCATTATAATTTCGCAACACAATATTATGATTTTTAAATCTATTCGAAATCTTTTCAAAATTACGTTCGAAACTATTCTTTTTAACTTTTAAATACATAAAGATCCAACATTTCATTATGTGTTGTATTAAAATAATTTATGTAAACATTATTAAAGTCAATATAAATCTAAGGCCGGCTGTATTTTATAAATAATAAGAGACAGATATCCGGACATGCAGTACATTCTTAAATCTATCTGATGTCTTTTAAATTTGTTCTTATTTAAGTTTAAACATTGAAAGAACCCACTGGCGTCTGTCTGGGTTCTAATTTCCGTAATTGACATAGAAAATAAGAAAAAATCGAAGTTAAATGATAGAAATAGCTAATATTCTAATTGGAACTGACTAGGTTCAAGTTTGCACAAAATCAGAGAAAATAATAAGTACGTACTCGCCTAGGTTCGAACTCAGATACTGTACCTCTAAGTACTGCGCGCGTAACCATAAGATCTAAGCTGTTGTCTTTATTTTTCTGTCTTTTTATTCGATGAGGAAGGTTGTTTATGAGCAAAGGAGGAGGAAACATTGAAAAGCGTATGGCGGCACACACGTGCAATATTAATGATAATTTTACCTTGATATGGATGAATAAAAATTGAAATTTCGGAAACATATGTACGCAAAGACACATATAGATAATTAATATGTCATAAATGTGCATTCTACTTAGCTATATATATATATATATATATATGAAAACCAAGAGACGCTATAAGTGCACCTTTTAATACTTGTTACGTACACTAATTTGAGAACAATACAGATATTTGAATGAATAATGTTGGAATAAATACATTGAAAACATTGCAATGGCTGCTGCAAAGAAAGTGGGCTCCCTCTACCGTAACAGTAAACTTCTCACACCTGACATTATCCTATATCTCTACAAAGCCACCATCCATCCATGCATGGAATATTGTTGCCACACCTGGGCTGGTGCATCGTCCGCTAGTCTCTTCCTTTTTGGACAAGGTAAAAAAAAAAAGTCGCCAACTTGATAGGTCCTTCACTATCTACCAAGCTCCAGTCCCTGCCCCATCGCCGCAGTGTTGCTTCCTTGTGCCTGTTTTACAAGTACTTCAATGGATTGTGCTCTGACGAGCTTGCTGCTCTGGTACCCCCACGACGTAAATTCACTAGACCAACCCGACAATCTGCCAAATCCCATCCATTCACTGTGGAGGTACCCAGATGCCGAAGAGCTTTCTACTCCAAAAGCTTCTTTCCCCGTGCTGCTGGACTCTGGAATTCCTTCCCTGCTCCCTGCTTTTCTGACGCTACTGACATGCAGAAATTTAAAACTAATGTAAACAGACATCTCGCTGCGCAGCTCCTAAATTAGGTTGACCCCCCCAACCTTCACCCTTTTTCCTTTTTCTCAGTAGCCCCTTATGTCTACAGTGGCGGCCTGCCTTGTTTGGGGTGAACTATGTTAAAAAAAATTTTTTAAATGCAAAATAAAAATAAAACCTTTATGAAGAAGGACACGCTTCTTGCTTTTGATAAAACGTAATGAAATCAATTAGTTTGGAAGTTCTCTCTTCTATTCGCTTCGTTTTCTTTCGTGGCTCAGATGAAGACGTTCTCTTTATACTTTTCTTGGAAAGCAGTTATATTCATGCTGAATGATAAGACGTCTATTTAAACGTATATTTTGTTAATCTTAACGAAGATTCGCCTTTATGGAAACACAAATGTTCTGATGGATGTCTGGAATTACACTACTTGACAGCGTATATAATGAGGACATCCGAAGACGCCACGGTATTGCATCGATCAATGATATAATGAGGGAACGGTGACCCAGATAGTTTGGACATGTGCTGAGAGCCCCCAAAACGACACTGTCATGAAACTTGCTTTTGCATTAGCAGTCGCCCGGAAGTGACCGATAGGAAGGCCGATGATACGATGGGCAGACACATCTCTGTAAAACCAGCCTTCATCCGAACCGAGTCTGCGATGGTACCAATTAGAGACAAACATCGATCATTGCGGACCTCGCCGTAGTTCGAGATTAACTAATAAGAAAAATAACTTATGAATCTTAAGCCCCATCTCATTTAACGGAAGGCATTGCTTTCTTATTGCGATTAGAGAAGATGTTGCTAAAAAAGGGGATGCACTCAAAAACGAACTCTGATTTCCCTTTTTGATTTCCGTCTCTTATCTAATCACGTACCAAGATAAAACAAGGTTGAGGCTGATGAGCAGTTCATGCGGAACTGATCCGGATTCTGTGGTGAGATGGGGGGGGGGGAAGGAGGCATATTAACCGAAGACATTTTCTTCTGATTCCATTTGAATACCAACGAAATAACGGAATGTTTTCAGAGATGTTGGCATCTGTTTTATCGTCATGAAAAAGCCCCCCCCCCCGCCCGATAAGGTCAAAGGTTTAAACACGTGTAACGTGAGGAAAAGATATACATTATAATAAAAGTAAATGCGCTATTTTATCGGACCCTCAATCCCATAACAGCTGACGAGATTGCGTGTTATCTAGCGATAAGAAATTACAGAAAAAAAAACGGAATCTATATAATAATTGTGCTTGTTACCATATTAGTTAGTTAGCACGACCGTAACGCTGTCAATACGCACGCACTAAATCAGAGATGTGAAGAGATTCCGGTTAACGATGATTGGGTAGGTGCTTGCCGAACGGTGGTAAGATGCTGAAATAAACCGTAGAAAAGAAGGAACACAACACAGCAAAAACATATAATATACGTATTAGATAGTACAGGAAATGTCTGTTGCAAAACTAATTGTATTTTTGTGGCTGATTAAAAATCCAACTATAAAATGTGTCTATTTAACGTTGTAACAGACATCTCTACTCAATGCGTCTGATTCATGGCCATCCCTACTACAGGCCAGGCAATCGTGCAACTGGGGTCTTTTACTGGGGGCCATGTGAATTTTCTTAAATATTCGATATAGAAGTTGCAAACTATATCATCAACTGGTGCGGATCCTTTTTTTCTTTTTAACCACAATATACAAGTAATGATCTTTTAACGTAAGTACAAATTCTCAAAAAAACACCAACATTGAAATAAAAAATTTTCATTGAAATATGCATCTGCCTTTGTTTATTCAAAACTACCTGTCTCTTCATTTATAGGAATTTGTCAATAATTGTAAAATTTATCAATTAGCTCATTGTGGTTCTTATTTGGTATGTAAAACACATAAAAACATCAAACTAATCTCACAGAAGAATTTTACCTTTGTTTGCAACTTCTATATCGAATATTTAAGAAAATTCACATGGCCCCCAGTAAAAGACCCCAGTTGCACGATTGCCTGGCCTGTAGTAGGGATGGCCATGGTCTGATTCAAAATGATGACGAGTTCCTTTACGATGTTCTCAGGATAGCTATCACATTAAAACTGAGGAACAAAAAATGTTCGTCTTCAATCCATCAAAATTAATTGGTCAAAGAGAATTGTCTTGCCTAATCATATGGGGTTATTTTAGAATACAATAGGACAATACGTCGTCATAATGGACAAAGGAAGATGATAATTTAGAAAAAAGAGAGAAGTAACCCGTTTTATATAAAGCAATTAATTCAAAATAATTCAGTAGTAGTATCAATTTATATATGTAAACAAGAAGAATACGACAATTGATTCTTCGAATTTAAGTTTTTAGTTATTAAAGTTATTAATCAAAACATGTAGAAAAATATATAAATAGCAAAAGATCTGTTACGTCTGATAATAACCGATGTTGATCAATGGACGAATTATAACATTTAACAGATTTATTTAACAACTTTACAGATTAAATAATAATGTAGAAGCTGCTGGATGCATCATGATTAAAGTGTGTAATTGCGAGGCACTTTTGTTTATATCCCAAACTGTAATGACATTATGGCCGGTGTGGAGGTTATTAATTATGGCGGGAGTTTCGAAGAACAAAGGATTAACAACACAGTGGCTAAGGATTGCCTTTGTAACGGCATGTAATCCCACTGCTTTGGACTCCGCCGGACCACGTGTAGATTAAATAAATAGAGGTTTGGACAAACAAAGAAGAAAGAAAGAAAACATTATTATTATTATCTAAAACTTATATTAAAAAGAAAGCGAAGGAATGAGAAAGCTAAACAACATAAGAATGTTCTTTTATAAAATTAATAAAGAGGAAAACATTTATATTTAACAGAAACAATTTATTTAACAAAACATAATTGTAAGCGTATATATATATATATATATATATATATATATATATATATATATATATATATATATATGTGTGTGTGTGTGTGTGTGTGTGTGCGAGCGTGTTGAATGTCTTTTGTGTGGCAAATTGTAAAAAGGTGTATGAGCGAAGAAAAGTTCGTTTGAATTAAAAGAGATGTTTGAAGAGTTCATTTGAATTAAAAGGGATTACCTTTTCCTCCCCACACTGCTCAGTCGAGCCGGTGTGTGTGTGTATGGGGGGGGGGGGGGTTGTCGACGAGAGTTCTTTGTGTGCGTTCGCCCAGGATACTGAAGGGAAAAAAGAGGGAGGAAGAAGATAGTGCCTTCTTATAGACTTCAAATCACGCGTGGTCAAAGCTGACCTGTTGGTCTCTGATTGGCCGGAATCCTTTTGGCAAACGTGATTCCGCGAGATTTTCTACCTCAGAGACGAAGAAGGACTGAGCAAAGAAAGAAAGAAAGTTGTGGCGTTGGCCACAGCCTTACGTTCCACTGTAAGAGCCGATAACTCTCCGTCTTCGACACAAGGGGAATAACTCAGTACTATTTTATTTTATTATGGTTATTTTAGGCTGCGCCTGCCATCTCCTCGTTTAAGTTCTTAACTGTACCGAGCGCACTTGGGGTTAACTTGGAAGTGCTTTACTCGAGTACAACTGTGCTTTGACCAAATCCTGTGAGGTCTTTCATCACTCATTTGCATTTGTCTGCATGGGAGGTGATGGAGATGTTAATTCGAATTTGTCAATTAACCTATCGTACAAGGGCAGATAACTCCTCCTCTTTAATGCAAGGGAAATAAGTCAGTATTATATTTATTTCAGGTTGCGCCAAATAAGGTCACAGTTCTACAAATACAACCTAAACGTTTTAAGTGGAATGATGTTATTCAAAAGAAAACTAAAAACGAATATTTTTACTATAAAATTATCAACTAAAATAGTATTTAGAGCTTTTCCCTCCCAAATAATTGAAATGATAGAAGCAACCGTGGAATGTTCATGAGGTTTCGCTACTTACCATTAATATGCAACAAGTGTCCTATACTTATACGTTTCAACACGCGTTTGGCTTCACCAATAGCATATTAATTTCGATGAATAAAGCAACTGTGGAATTTCCACTGCGTCAGTTACCTAATTATAATTCTACAACATTACAACTTTTTGTAGAGGTCTAATTTAGCCCACGAAAACTTACACCTCAAGTTTTATTATAACTATAATAAGTATAATCCTTATGCGTGACAGCTAGCTTTTAGTTTGGAATGTAATATCCGGAATTATAATATTCGTTTAAACCGTTTAATAAGTACAAGAGTTCGGTAGGAAAAATAACAAATATTCCTCTGGGAAAAATTGTGTGCAAAATAACTAAATGGATATATATATATATATATATATATATATATATATATATATATATATATATATATATATATACCAAGTATAAATGGATACTAAAAAAATCAAGAATTATATTTGATCCTATCGAGATATGTCGAAGCTCAATATATTGGATAGCTCATTTATAAATTGATAATGAAGTGATGAAGTAGATAAAATTTGTATGGTTTACATTTATTTATTCATCAAGTGTTCAAACAGGGAATACACATAAAAAAGACCCTTAAACCATTGCTTTTTAAAGATAACGCTCTTATCGTCAGAAGGTCCGACCAATAGTAATTGAATATTAATTAACTATTGGAGGTGAATATCTTGAAAATGCAAATGTGAAGAATTTTAAAAAATATACAAAGAAAAATGTCTAGATTTAACTCCTGAAAAAGATCAAACATGCGTCGAATTATGGACAGAATGTTAAATCGAATTAGAATGATCCAAAATGTTTACATAGTTTAAACAACGAATTCGAATAATGTTCTATGAGTTTCACAAACCTTGCGTGCTTCAGGAAATTGCATTTTAAGGTCGCAGATAATCCCGGATTTTTTGGCCTGAGTGAATGTTGAAAATTAGTCAGAGAACAATAGGGCCGTGTGTAAACCCATGCTTCCAAAACATAGTCAGCTTCCAGCATGGGACTTCAAATGGTCCATGGGAAATAGATGTTGGAGAGTAAAATTATTGTTGGATGTGTTAATTGATGCTGGATTTTAAATTCAAAATGGGAGTCAACTTTGGGAAATATTGGCAGAATTGTTCCGAGGGGCTGCTTGTGCGAATACAAATATGAGTTATGGGCTAGATTAGATTGGGCTAGATTAGATTGTGGGGGGTAGGAGTGATTGTAGGAGCGAGAGAGACTTATCCCAGGGGGCTGATTAAGTAAGTATAAAATATGAGCTCGAACAGGCGGTTGCAGTGGGGGTGGAAAGCCAAAAAAAATTTTGTGGGGTGAGGAAAGAATTCTTTCTTTAACTTAAAATATTTCTTCGGGTAGGGGGAGAGTAAACATTTTTTTGGGGGTGGGGGTAAAAAATCTTTGGGGGGGTTGAACTAAAATATTTCTTTGGGATGGGAAGAGTAAAGAAATTGTTTTTTGAGAGGTGAAATCTTTTTATTAAGGTGTAGAGTTAGTGTAGTATCTGTTCTACTTCTAACTAGCAAAAATATGCGACTGAGAGATTGTGCAGCATATTGCCCCTATGGAATACATTTTTAGGGGGCTTTTGAAGTATTATGCCAGTATGGAATATGTTTACTTCTTCATGAACAGGGTCACAAAGGCACCCTATGACTTCTTTGATATGACAGGGCTCATTAATATGAGTTCTTTTTTATGATAGTGACGCTACATGAATGCACTTGATTTTTGTTCTTGGATACAAAAGGGGCGCCTTAATATGAATTATTTTTATGATAGTGACAAAACATGAACGAACACAATTTTGGTTCTTTGATACAACAGGGGCGCATTAACATGAGTTCTTATGTATACGCACTGGGGTGGTGATAGGTACGTATATAGTATGTGCACCGTGGCGCAGATAGGTACATATATAGTATGCGCACTGGGGCGGCAATAGGTACGTATTTAGCATTCGCACCGGGGCGGCAATAGGTACTTATATAGTATGCGCACTGACGCTGCGATACATACGTATATAGTATGCGCACCGGGGCGGCGATAGGTACTTATATAGTATGTTCACCGGGGCGGCGATAGGTGCGTATATAGTATGCATACCAGGGCAGCGATAGGTACGTATATAGTATGCGCACCGGGGCGGCGATAGGTACATATATAGTATACGCACAGGGCGGCGATAGGTACGTATATAGTATACGCATCGGGGCGGCGATAGGTACGTATATAGTATACGCATCGGGGCGGCGATAGGTACGTATATAATATGCGCCCCGTGGCACAGATAGGTACATACATAGTATGCGCACTGGGGAGGCGATAGGTACGTATATAGTATGCACACGGGGCGGAGATAAGTATATATATAGAAGGCGCAGACACAGGTAGTACTTTTTATAGAAATATATCATACTTTTGCCCTGAGCAACGGAAGAGAGAATGGTGGGGAAGAGACAGCTCCCACAAAAGACAAAGGGAGAAAGTAACGGTGAAATGCGGCGACCAGGGAAAAGAACGGTAGAAAGATAAAGTGACGGCTATAGAGAGAGGGAGAGATGTAGAAGTTTGAAAATAAAGATGTTACACACGCGATTTTTCTTTTATTTTGTGTTTTTATGACCCCGAGCAACGCCAGGTAGCCCTGCTAGTTATATATATATATATATATATATATATATATATATATATAATTTCATATTCTTTGATATATATGGAAAGTGAAAAAAATACCCTCAAAATTATTTATATATTCATCAATTTTTCGTCTTTATTTCAAAACTTCCTCAAGATTATTGATTTGAAGAAATAACATACAAGTACAATATTTGACAATATTTGGTGCGTTTATGACGTAAAATAATGTTTTTAAGACCCATTTGGCTTCATACGAATTTTGTTTTGTCGTCGGAAACTGTTTCAATTTATACTTGCTCTGAAATTACAAATTAAAATCCCAGGATCGTCCATTACATATTGAACTTAAACACTTGAGTTCGACTACACAACCAAAACACGTATACGCACATGCACATATCTGAACCCCCTTACAACAATCTGAAAAAGTTTGTATGTTTTATATACTAAAAGTCGTAAGAGGACATACATACATAAGTCTTCCATATTAGTATAGATATACATTGCATACAAACATTCTCCGGATTCTTTTATATATCCCACTCTAGACGGTGCTTAGCAAGTCACAGACGTCCTCCAAGTTTTCGAAAGCCGACATGATTACCGTCAATACAGTAAGAATAAAGATGAGAGTAAAGGACAGCAATTAAAAACAAGTCAATGTATATAATACATTAATTAAGAGAAACGGATTTTCCGTCTGCGAATTAAGCGATGAAATTGCTATTTCAAAATGAAGCGTGACAAACGATCGTGCGGACAGAGCCTCTACTAAATATGCGTGGACGCATCTAAAAAGTCTTTTGCAAACTTTAGCGTGACACACCAACCAACGGACAACACCTTTATGTAAATGCTTGGAATCATCTTATTTTAGATATGTCTATTCAGTCTGCGAGTTCAGCGATAGAAATGCTATGTCAAACTTAAGCATGACAGACCAACGGACCGACGAAGATACGTACCAAAGGCCAGTGTTTCTTATTATACAGAGTGGAGGGTGTCCTCTTCTCTTCCCTACCTCCTCTTTCTAAGACACGTTAAGGTATTTCTCTATTTTATCGTTATTTTCATTGCAAGTGCTCGATTGAGCTCCACTGTTTGGTTCCCACCTTCGCTGTAGAACATTCACAGCAAAAACTCGTCTAGCTACAACCGCTGTAATGAGTTTTCATTTTTTTTCTGTGTACCTGAGGAAAAACGTAACTTCCATAAGCAGAGTTTCTTTTCAAGAACTACCCGTCTGTGGAACACAATCTCACGGGGCTGCTTACCAGGTGGCTACAACATGTTTTTTTTTAAAGTCCAATGTTAACAAATCCTTGTTGAGCCGTCCCCTTAAATAATCCAATTCTGCCCAATTTCAACCATCGTCACCAATCCTCAAGGTGTTGTATCATCGTCCACGTTATCCTTGGATGCCATTTTGGACTTGATAAGCGGTGATTCATTCATACAAAAAATGATATAGTCAACAATCAAACAATGAAAACAAAGTATTTCAAAATATAGAAACGTTTCTTAAGCAGATTGCAGTTGAATTGGTTGAAAACATTCCTGATGTAACGATATTCTCGCAGGTTAAGCTTCCACCATGATTGAAGCCTTGTAGAATATTAAATCAAATTTATTTGGCAAAAATAACAAAGTGCAACAAGCCATGTAAAGAGACAGGTAGAAGTTATCTACATCAACATACGGTCTGAATGTTTGTCCAAGGCCGCTTTAAACTTGGATATGGAAGTCATCGTCACGACTTCCTCTGGTAGGTGGTTCCACTGAGCAGAAACACGGACAGAGAATGTTGCCTTTCTTCTATTAAGCCGAAAGCGACGGTGGCACACTTTCTTGCGGAGTGGTGGGATTAAAACATCACTGAAAGGTAGATTTACATTCCCGTTGATGATGCTATACGACAGAATCAAGTCAGTTTTTTAATTAAGAGAAGATTATATATATATATATATATATATATATATATATATATATATATATATATATATATGCACATGTGTATACGGTCGTGAAATAGAATCAGCTGAACCCCATTCGGAACAGCGCTGCACTTTTTCTTTGCAAAAAACTGAAACATTACGATATAGATATTGTAGCATTATAGGAAACCAGACTTAATGGTGAGTGCTATTTTATTGATGGATTTAAGTGGGTAGACGCTTTATTGGAGTGGCAGTACAGAAGGCTGTAAGTGAGAAGCTTGCATTGGTGTTGCTGTTAGCCAAGCAATTGCATCAAAGTTAGAGAAACTATCATGTATTTATAATGATCATCTAATGTCCACAAGGGTTCCCTTGGTACACAATAGGTATTTGACTGATTAGTGTCTATGCTCCAACTTTGAATTCAAGAGAAGATAAAAAAATGTGCTTTCTACTTATCTCTTAAACAAGTATTATTGAAGGTTAATCGTGCAGATAAATATGTCATCCTTGGAGACTTCAATGCACGGGTAGTGAAGGATTTGTTGACTTGGTGTGTTCTAGAAAAACACGGTGTAGGGCACTGTAACAGTAATTGTTTGTTACTTTTGTCGAAGTGTACTGAACTTTTTTATTATGGAAATAGCCCAGACAAGACATGAAGCCACTTGATGTATGGAGCTCATAAAAACGAAATATGATTATCGATAAGACAGGAGATGCCTATTGGCCGTAGTCTTGAAAAGACCAAGACTATAGGTAGGAGGAAAACAGTCACCAGGAAGAAGGTTCCACAAGCCTGCAGTCTTGGAAAGAAGCAACTGAAATAGGAAGCTGTATTATAATGAGGTATCAAAACAACGAATTGATGGAGACCACTAGACCACCGAGTCAAACGAGCTGTAACAAAGGAAGCAGGGAATAGATCAGACAATTCCAAATATAATTCTGAAGAACACATGCCATGATGGTATTTCTGAAAAGGACTTAGACTAGCAAAATCACGTCTGTGAGAGAGAGGGTGCAGTGAAGAAAAGTGTTGGTTCAATCAAATTACAGATACGTTTCTGCACCTTATCAAGTACCCGCAAATAGGACAAAGATTCACCAGCCCAAATATAACAACAGTACTCCATACATGGTATGATAGTAGATTTGTAAAGATCATTTGATCCTATGGTCGGAAACACTCTCTTTCGACAGAAGCAAAAATACAAAACAACATGGATGCACCATGACTTCAAGACATGGCACCGAATTAAATATGTACTGATGAGAATTAGGGATGTTAGCGATTTTCTACATAGTACGCGTTCTGCGTGGTGCCGATTGTTGAACAGATCACCGTCTTGTGCAACCTGTTTTAATCTTGTGTAAGGCCAGCTGTGCGGAACAGACGTATTGTCCTCCCAAAAGAAACTAAATATTGGTCTTCTTAAAAATGAAACAGTAAGAAATATGCTTACACAGTGTATTGAGATCATCACTTGCGAAGACATGAGAAGCCATGAAAGCATCTTTGTATAAGGTCAATGCATATGCACTTAGATTTTCAGAATGAAAACACAAAGATTGGTTTGATGAGGGCCATGTAGAAATTAAAGACTTACGTGATGAAAAGAGAAAGGCCATTTCCTCTTTGTTAAGTCGCAATAACCAAGTCCAGAGCAATAAAGTTTTTCAAAAGTTAAAAGCAAAAGTGCAGCGTCATCTAAGAGTCATTCAAAATTCCAGGTGGGATTCAAAGGCCAATGAAATCCAGATAACGTCTGATACAAATAATGCAAACAATCTATTCAATCTGCTAAAGGAGGTGTATGGTCCAACTTGCTCACATATGACACCTGTTTTCTCCGAAGATGGTAAGGAATTGTTGAGGTAGTCCATGGATATTCTTTCCAGATGGTGTGATCACTTTGATGAACTTCTCAATAGACAATCTGTGGTAGATCAGCAGTTCATTGCGTCTATACCATTGCGACCAATGAAAACTGAAATGAATATTTCCTCGGAGATAGAAGTTCAGAAAGCCATATATAACTGTAAAAGTGGGAAATCCTCTGATATAGATCGAGTGGCTTCAGAGATCTTTAAGTGTTGTGGTGACAGGTGATCTGATGCAGCATTTCTGGAATGTTGAATACATACCACAGAATTAGAAATATGCATTAATGGTAATCTCGTACAAGGGGAATGATGTTAGAGATGATTGTGGTAACTCTCATGAGATAGCATTACTGAACGTGCCAAGTAAGATTATGTGTAGGGTTTTGTTAGAAAATTATAAAAAACACATTGTAGATGATGTTCTTACAGATTGTTGTTTCAGGAATGTGAGAGAAATAGTTGGCATGAACTTTTTCGTCAGGCAGCTCCAAGTTAAGAGTCTTAAACAACGTGTTGGCTTGTACTTAGTCTTTATAGAATAGACCTTACCAAGGCTTTTGACACAGTCAATAGAAATGCTTTATGGTGTATTCAAGAGAAGCTTGGTTGTCCCCTGAAAATTGTGATGATGATTCGGCTCTTTCAAGACGGTATGAAAGCACGGGTAACGTTGCCAGGCAGCTTTCTGAACCAATATCAGTAGAAAATATTTTCAAACAGGGTGACATGCCTGCACTGACACTTTTTGCTTTCTACTTCGCTATAGTATTCTTTATCTCTTTTAAATAAGGCATATAAATACGGTTTCATAGTTTTGGTACGTTTTTTGACCTTAAACGCCTTATTGGTAAACCCAAAGTTGCGAATTCACTAATAAGAGAATTCTTATACGCGGATGCTGTGATATTTTTACATATTCTCAAGCGGACATGCAACACCTTATAGATTCTTTTTAATGAACATTTAGTGCTTTAGGACTAATCATAATGTTGAAAAACCGGTTGTTATGTATCAACATGCACCAAGTAAAGCTCAAATTGAGCCATCTACATTTGTGTATGGCAAGAAATTGAATGTGGGTAGTACAATGAGATCATTATGTCAGCTTGATGCAGAAATTGATTTCCGTCTTAGAAAGGAAAGTGAATCGTCTGCTAGGGCTGATCGTGGACTGTGAAAAATCACTTGAAACCAAAGTCAATGTTTATAATGCTTGTATTTTCTCGGTTTTGCTGTATACATGTGAAACTTGGATGGTATATAGAAGACACATGAAAAGGTTAGGACGTTTTAATTAGTAATTTATTCGTAGAATTGTAGATGTGAGATGGCAGATGCATAATAGTGATGTGGAGGTATTTCAGCATAATAGTGATGTGGAGGTATTTCAGCATAATAGTGATGTGGAGGTATTTCAGCATAATAGTGATGTGGAGGTATTTCAGCATAATAGTGATGTGGAGGTATTTCAGCATAATAGTGATGTGGAGGTATTTCAGCATAATAGTGATGTGGAGGTATTTCAGCATAATAGTGATGTGGAGGTATTTCAGCATAATAGTGATGTGGAGGTATTTCAGCATAATAGTGATGTGGAGGTATTTCAGCATAATAGTGATGTGGAGGTATTTCAGCATAATAGTGATGTGGAGGTATTTCAGCATAATAGTGATGTGGAGGTATTTCAGCATAATAGTGATGTGGAGGTATTTCAGCATAATAGTGATGTGGAGGTATTTCAGCATAATAGTGATGTGGAGGTATTTCAGCATAATAGTGATGTGGAGGTATTTCAGCATAATAGTGATGTGAAGGTTGTTGCAGAATTCAAAGTACGTTGCTTAAGGTGATGTGAGCATATATGTAGGATAAGTAAGGACGTATCACAAAGTTTTTTTTTATCGAGAACTTTGTAAAGGAAAGAGGTTACCTCATAAACCGAAACTGAGATTCAAGGACTCTCGATAAACCTCTCTCGAAATATGTGGGATCCTGAATAGTAATTGGGTACAGAGTTTGCTAAATAGAGCAACATGAAGACGGGAACTCAATATTGGTGTGCATGAAGATGACAGAAGACGCACTGAGCATGAACAACTTAAGAGAGCCGTTAGGAAAGGAGTCTCAGAAATGTAAATGAAATGGTGGCGATTCTCCGTGATTAGGTCTGTGCGGACAATGGTAAAGTGTATACCCGTGCAAAGCAGGTCTTAAGAGTCACAGTTGCAGTTATCTCCAAAAAGAACCTGTGAATTATCTCCTTCAAGATAGCAACATGCAACCTATGCAGTAAAGAATGCCAATTTGTGCCAGGTTTGAAACGACATAAGAGAATCCACAAAGATAGTGTGAGCCACCTGGCATCCAGTTGTAAGGTTCTCCTGGGGAATGGCTATTATACAATGCGACACAACAGAGTGTGTAAATATCTTCACTGGACTATTTGTAAAAAGTTGAATATCCAGTGTAGCAGCAAGTACTGGGAGCATATACCAGAAAGAACAGTTGGAAATAATTTATACACCATCCACTATGACTATGCAATCCCTACAGCTTCATATCTAGAAAACGGAGCTGTTAAACCTGACATCGTAATATGGGACAAAAAGAGAAAGTAGCAACCCTAGTTCAAGTCAGTGTCCCTAATGATGCAGGATTAAACAGCTGAAAGGGGAAAGATTACGAAATATCAAGGTTTTATGTACAACATGAAAAGAAACTGGAATCTTAGGAAAATCTCCATCATACCAGTAATTATAGGAGCAACAGGACTAATGAAAAAGAATTTCAAAAGCTATCTGGCAAGAGTGCAAGAGAAATACAAACAATTGCACTTAAAGGGACGGTTAGAATCTTAAAACGATCTCTAGGCTGGAGTGTCTGAAATAGCCGGTGAATGTCTGGCATCCGGTAGGATGCCCCATCTCCACGAAAAACGAAAAGATAAGAAAAAAAAAAGATAGAAGCCTATGAACAAATTGTATTGGACGGCATGTCCGCACTTAGTGTGCCAGAGAGTGTAAATGGATAGCGAGTTTGAAAAGCCATATTCGATATACTCATATCTGAATTAAATGAATAAATGATGGCAATATTCGATATCGAGTTTGCTTCCACCATATGTCTCTCTCTCTCTCATATATATATATATATATATATATATATATATATATATATATATATATATATATATATATATATATATAAATAAAATTATATAAAAATTATAACAGCTTACGCGAATTACCTTGCATTTCGATGTTAGTACATCACTACGGTGTTGTGAAATCGACTAAATATTAAATTATCCCAAAGAAATAAGATAAAATAAAACAGAAAATTGGCTAGTAAAAATTATTTTCTTTCCAAGATCGTAGCTATCGGGGTGGTGGGGAAATACTTTTTAAGCATAACATTATCACCGACACGCGGAAATCACTCCCTCCCCGAATACATTTACACATCTGAAGAGCATATGTGTCAATCACATACATACATAAAGACACAACGCCACACGGTACGCATAACACTTTTTACCCGTAACGTCCATAAAATACGTATATTCGAATCTAGAGCAGGCCAGCTTTACCTAGATTAATTTACACACACTCGAATCTGCTAATTAATACGTATTATATATATATATATATATATATATATATATATATATATATATATATATATATATATATATATATATATATAACCTCTTTGTAATATAGTAGGAAAAATCCCAGCAGAGTGCTCGATTAATTAAGAATTAAAGTTAAAAATTAAGAGCATAATATTTATTTATTTTGGTACAGAAAAATTAGTACAGCATTCGTACCGTCGGTATCAAGCTCCGGAAGTCTTAGCCATCCGGCTCTCTTCAGCTTCTGTTGTCATCCGAGATGAATGTTGTACTAATTTTTCTGTACCAATATATATATATATATATATATATATATATATATATATATATATATATATATATATACACGTGTGTGTGTGTGTTTTTTTTTTTAATATTTAGAATTTTTTATACACATTCAAAATAAAAATTTTATAATGTAAATTAATTATAATAGCTCAATAGTGTAAGGCCAGAGTTATGTGATATTCAATATTTTTAATTTAATTTTATCAATGTTATAAAGGACAGATTCACGTCATTTCATATAACTTATTTTTTTATTCAGCATACAATTGTTTCGGGAAACACCAATATATTTGTGAAATGCTCCTGTCCATTTATATTTTGGTGTGGTATCTTCAGTGCTAATCATACACAACAAAGCAGAAAGCAAAAACAATAAAACAAACAAACTAGGCGAGCAGAGCCTAAATTACAATCAGTACTCATTATCAACATCATATCTTCTTTTTTCACATGGAACTATGATCTCATCATATCCTGGTGGTAACATATATGTATCGTATGCGTTTCGCTGACTGTCTTTTGTTGTTTAGCCCAATTATTTTCCTTTTTCTTCGGGTTTTTAGCCATCTACTTTTTCTTATTTTATATTCCTTTTCTTACATTATACTTTTTTATATCCGTGAATTTAGGTAAATTCCATTTATATATATATATATATATATATATATATATATATATATATATATATATATATATATATATATGTGTGTGTGTGTGTGTGTGTGTGTGTGTTAAAAAGACATATGGAAAAAGCAAATTTAAATGCAGGAAATAACCATCAAGAAACGAGAGATTTTACCGGTTTCGTTCGGATCAACGAACGTCTTCAGAAAAAGTGAAGATTTTAAATTTATTCGATAACTGTAAAGACAGGAAAAAGAAGAACGCACAAAGAGACGTCATTGGAACGCGTTTAACTATTTGAAAAAAGAAAGAATAATAAAACGTGTACGGAGAGACGTTAAAATGGGAAAAGAAGTATTAAAATATAGATGAAGTATAGTAAAAAAGAAAAGTTACTTTAACCAGCGACCTGAGGAGGCTGCAGTTTTAAAAATCACAGTTGTGAATAAAACACTACACTCTCATCAAGACAGAATATTTTTCCCACGTCGCAAGTGCATCGAAAGCGCTATAATACTTCTCTCATCACCATCTAACATCAGACTTAGATCTTATTCCTTAAGCACACATCTGGCAAAAACCGCATGGAAGTTCCGCTTAGTTCTAGGTACACAGATAGAGAGAAAGGGAATTTATTGACAGTGGTTGTAACTAGACGAGTTTTTGTTGTGAATGTTTTACAGGGTGACCATAGATTGAAGCTTAGTCGAGCACCTCCCATGAATGTAGCGATAGAGTAGAGAAAGACTAGCAACGTCTCTTCTGTGAGAAAAAAGGCTATAGAGTAGAGAAGAGAACAACGCCCACTAGATTTCGGAGTCGGTTTTGTACTCTGTCAGTGGCGGCACCTCCCCAAATGTGGCAGCAGTACCTCCCCATCTTAGGACGTATTTGACTCTTATACAGGTAGAGGATTGCGCCAAGAGTGAGATACCCTTTGGAGCGGAACCATTTTTCCATCGAGTTAAGGTCAGTCCCATAAGCTTATCAAAGCAGGGAGCTTCCTCAATTGAAGAGCCATTCATTTCGATCGGGGCAAAGTGAGGATCAGAGCGTTCATTGGTATTAGATGTAGTAAACGTAACCATACACATTTACCCCATTGCGCGACATGCTCCAGGTCACAAGAGAGAGAATCAGAAACATCTTGATCATTAATGCTCGTCAAAGTATTGCAATAGATTGTTGTATCCTCTACATAACTATCGATGATAACATTGATGAAGATCAGGAAGGGGGTTGAGCCCAGAATTGATCATTGAAGCACGCTGGCATTGATACTATAGGGTGGGCAAAAATAAGGGTCCTATTTTTAAAAATTCATAACTTTTTTATTTATTGATTTTTTTTATTTTTTAGAATAAGTAAAGGACCCCTTCCGAAGCAAGCATGAGCCGTATTAGCCCTAAGGAACGTACCCTCATTTAGAAAACATTATTTTTGCTTAAAAAACTCAAAACAGTGTAAAAAAACAATACTTTAGTTTTTGTAAGTTTTAAGAAGTATTTTTCGGCTAAAATTTGTTTTGTTTATTTCAAAAAATCTCGGAAGGGTCAGTCTACACACACATAAAGTTTGGTGAGTTTAACTTTTATTTTGTGGAAGTTATTCCAATTCAAGTTATTCAAATTTAAAGATAGGACCCTTATTTTGGCCCACCCTGTATGTGCTTGAGACTTCTGTCCATCAGCGACTACTTTTATAAATCTATCAGAGAGAAAGGATTTGATCGTTGAGATGACATTTCTAGATATTCCATAACTAGCAAGCTTGTGAAATAGACCTTTATACCAAACTCTATCAAAGGCTTTTGATATGTCGAGAGCTATTGCTCGGCAAACGAAGCCCCCGTCAATAGATTCACTGATTCTGTATGATATTACAGTCAGCACATCAGCTGTTGATATTTCAGGACACTGATTGGTCTGTACTGAGATGCAGAAGACCGGTCTGTAGAATGTTTAAATACTGGGCAGACTGACAAAGTTTTACAAAGTGTTGGAAATCATTTCTCTTTTAAGAAACGATAGAACAGCTTTGTAAGAATAGGAGCTAGTTCCGGTTGCAGCTTTTTAAGCACTATGATTGGAATGTTGTCAGGGCTAATTGCTTTGCTGGCATCGAGGTTCTTGATAAGTTTGGCAACATCCCGGACCAATATATAGAAGTCGCTCACAGTATTTTTAGTTATAAGAGGAAATTCAGGAGGTATGCGGCTCTGATTGCAAAATGTGGAATTGTATGCAAAATTCTCCGCAAAAAAGTTTGGCTTTATCGGACGGTAAGGAAATCACCTCTCGTCCGTTGAGTTGTACGCATTGTGAGAATTGAAGAACACCCTTGCTATGTTGCAATGATAGTCTATGTTTAGTGAAACCGAGAGCGCACGGAGATAGACGTTTTTATTCCGTCACTTAAGCTTTAAACACGTTCGTATTTTGCTCGTGTATGTTGTGACTTTATGTTATCATCTTATGTAAAGATTAAATGATAATTTTCACATTGTTTACTTTGTTCATTTGTGCCAGTCTTGCATGAGGCCGTCGATTCTGAGTACTTTCCTTTTTTCTTTTTCTCTCTGAATGGCCTTTATACCACTTCCCCTTGAGTCTGTCTATCCATCGATTTTCCCTACCCGATGTGTTTGCTTTCTTTTGTAACTATTTCTCATTACTCCTCATTTCTTTGTTTCGAAATTTTTTAGATGAGGATTGATAATTTGAATTATTTGGATTATTCGGACTAATGTACTCATCTTGGATGTTATTCTCAAAACGTTTCCGCCGATGTAACCTCCGACCTTCTTCAGGTGCGTATGGTCGAACTCGGGAATTTGTAGGAAATTTTATTTAATCTACAGGGGTAGCTTGCTCTCGTTCCGTCAGCCATGACCTGGTAGAAGCCTTAAATAATTCATAACTGTATTTTTAGTTTCGCCCGTACAGAGGATTGAACCTTCAACCTCCGAAAGACTGCTACTTTGAACTGCTACTTTGAACTTAGCACTAAATTACATTCTTATGGTTCTTCAAACAAATGTATACAGCTAAAAGTAAATTTACAATATCAAAGGGTTAACATAGTAATTAATCGCTAAACGCAGAATTTTCTTGTTACAGTATTTAAGTGTAAAAAGATGTAGATGTGTCTTCTAAATGCCCATTATTTGTTTATTTACTTTGTATTTAAAAACGAAATACATTTGTCGATGTATTTACATTTAAATAAAGAACACCAATGAAATAGCATAACCCATAGCGAATGTAATGCATCTTTAAGTTCTGAACATCTGCTGTCAGCATGTATTATTTTAGTATTAGCGCACACCCCCTCGTTAAAAAATAACAGTAAAATTTTGCTTCGCCAGTGTTTGCACTAATAATAATATAAAATCATAGAATTACGTCAGTAATTTAAATTTTCATATATAACATATCATTTCTGATGACCTAAAAACACCTACTGTTAGCTTTTTATTTAGAGTGGGGGATTTTTTTCCGAATTCCTTTCAGAAGGCGTGTGTTGTCTGACTTGCTATTTGATTTCTAATGTAAGTTCTTCTAATGCTTTTCATTTATTTCAATAGAATAGGACTAAACTATCGCGAGTTGAAAAAAACGCGCGTCATTTCTGATGACCTAAAAACACCTCACTAACCTTGATTTTGCTTTTTTATTTTTTTCCTTTCATTATTGAGAAATGACGCCTGCTGTTAAAACATGTTGAACACATCAATGACGTAAGCGGTTAAACAATCGTCGCTCCCTTAAAAAAATAAGAAAGAAAGAAATCATTTCAAACTGGAAAGTTAAAAACACGGAAAAAGGCGTATGATAAAGAAAAGAGAAAGACAAAAAGAAAAAAGAAAACGTTTGATTATGGAAATAGATTTGCGTTTTCCTTTCGTCGGGCCGATTTTTTCTGTGACGGGACGGATATATATTTACATATCGCAGAATACACATATCTCTTTATTATAAAGTGGAGAACATTACTAATTCAATCACTTAATCATACAATTTTACAACTCACGATTGACTCAAACAACGATGACAAAATAAAGCTTTCTATTCGAGAAGTTGATATTTTGAAGATTTATAGCGCCAAATCTGTTTTAATACTTTACTTCTAATCATCTAAAAATGTTATGGATTACGAGTAGTTTTCAGTTTCTACGTGCGGTAAGAACAAAAGATAACATTTAAACCGAACTGTTTTAATTAACCGTGAAAGTTACACAGATCCGGAACTGGTGACATTTTTTAAAACGTGTCAAGAGGCAATTTACCGCGTCAGGCGGTTTTAATTAAGTTATTACTGTTCAGAATTGTTTTCCCATTGAAAAGCCGCTATTATTTTTAATGGGAGAATCACATAATTATATGAAACAATTTTCAATGACGTTAACAAAAGTGGAAGAATTTCTCTATAATGAATATACAGACACGTGAAAGCATTTACATTTGTTTACAGCGATGTTTATAGAGCTTTGTGAATGAGAATAATTACTAGTAAAGTGGAACTGAATGGGAACACGTGTGACTGTGATGTCACACGAGACTTAGAGTATTGATCTATTTTACTAATCAGGCAGCGATAAGTAAAGAAGGGCAAACTAAGTTCTACCACTCTCACTCATTTACGGGTAGGTGTGCCAGGATAAGAAATGCCCAGAGAACATTTTGACCCACGCGTTAAAACGTGTGTTTCGGCACTTGTGAAATAAACGACCACAAAACATACGCCCAATGTCTTGTATGTTCCACCCCGGATATAAATGGTAGCTGCAATTATCTACAATAAAAAAAAACAACAAAATACACCAACAACAGTGTCACTCAATGACTCATGCCCCTTGATACTTTTCCTTCATTCTCTCACAGTGCTGTAAGGTTACATATAAGCTTTCCACCCACCTCTCACAGGAGGATAACGGGTGACGGAGCTTCGCAAAACTGCGATTGAACACAATTAGTTGATCTGTTGGATAATGGCCCTATGGGAATGGACGCATCTGTTGGGAATCGTTGGTTTGACTTGCGCGAGTTAACGCGGGTGCAGTCGAGTGCAGATTAGGGCCTGTTCTCACAGTCAGAGCTAAAAGACGTGACAAGGTTACCGTGTGACGAGACCCTAGATCAAGGGTCAGTCTGCACCTGTGAGAGGCTCTGTGACGTCGCGGGCCTTGCGTGGTAAACAGAGGATCCGTGACGTCATTCGTTCTCGTGAGAAGCGAGTTTTTAGTCAGTCTGATTCGGAAGGCGAACCGAGAGGACGTGCGATTCACGATGTAAAACTAAGGGAAATATTTCCCTTAAGGGAAGACAAGCGCGAAATCCTCCCCCTCTCTATGAATGGTTAAGAAACATTGTTAACTAACTACGATGAAGTAGGATTTGCTCTCTCCCTCTCGACGTGGTGAATGACTCCCAGTTGAAATAACAACTCTTGTAATAAAATGAATTAAATCTAAAAGAAGAGTTGGTCTTCGGAGTGCGTCATGGCTTTTGTTGCAGACAACTGACGGCGTGGTTCTCGG
>OY744527.1:123531869-123539369 GCA_963556195.1 Sepiola atlantica
ATCGACGCCTCAGTTTAACTTAATTGATATATTTTCATACGACTATTACTAAGCTCTACTCACGCATTGAGCAAAGTTGAAGTAAATGCTGAAAATATATACACAATATATTATCTCCCCTTATATTACATGAAATAATATACATATATATATATATAAATATATATATATATATTATTTCATTATATATATATATATATATATTATTTCATTATATATATATATATTATTTCATTATATATATATATGGTTTCATTATATATATATATATTATTTCATTATATATATATTATTTCATTATATATATATATATATTATTTCATTATATATATATATATATTATTTCATTATAATATATATATAATTTCATTATATATATATATATATTATTTCATTATATATATATATTATTTCATTATATATATATATATATTATTTCATTATATATATATATTATTTCATTATATATATATATTATTTCATTATATACATATATATTATTTCATTATATATATTATTTCATTATATATATATATATTATTTCATTATATATATATATTATTTCATTATATATATATATTATTTCATTATATATATATATTATTTCATTATATATATATATATATATATATATATATATATATATATATATATATAATATATATATATATTGAGAGAGAGAGATTGCTGCACGGAACAAACACACATGTATATATATACATATGTATGTGTGTACGCATACATATATGTATAGGAAGATGTACATACATATATAGATCTATATATACAACTATTTAAATTAATCTATGTATATATATGCTTCTTTACACTTTCCTATTATTTTCCATGGCTTCTCTGTGATTCGATGTCTTTATATAAACATGTTCGTCGGTGGTTTGCTGTCCTGTGCAAATATATGCATCAAACAGCAGCGAGAATTAGAAATAACAACATTCCTTAGTTGTACATACTTTTCAACCACCTGAGATATTGTGTCATTTTCGCAGGTTCTTCTTGCAATAGTATTCACTTTGTATTCGAGTAAAATCATTCGCATGACATTGAAATAAACAGGGAGTCAAGTTAATCGAATGTTTCAGATTTATGGGTTCAAGTTAATCTATTATTTAAGATTAATGGACCGAGTTAAACAAGGGTTTGAAATTAATGAGTTCGAGTTAAACGAGGGTTCGAGATTAATGGGTTGCAGTAAAACGAATTTTTTTAGATCAATGGGTTCAAGTAATCTATGATTTAAGATTAATGGACCGAGTTAAACAAGGGTTTGAAATTAATGAATTCGAGTTAAACGAGAGTTCGAGATTAATGGGTTGCAGTAAAACGAATTTTTTTTAGATTAATGGGTTCAAGTTAATCTATGATTTAAGATTAATGGACCGAGTTAAACAAGGGTTTGAAATTAATGAATTCGAGTTAAACGAGGGTTCGAGATTAATGGGTTGCAGTAAAACGATTTTTTTTTAGATCAATGGGTTCAAGTTAATCTATGATTTAAGATTAATGGACCGAGTTAAACAATGGTTTGAAATTTATGAGTTCGAGTTAAACGAGGGTTCGAGATTAATGGGTTGCAGTAAAACGAATTTTTTTAGATCAATGGGTTCAAGTAATCTATGATTTAAGATTAATGGACCGAGTTAAACAAGGGTTTGAAATTAATGAATTCGAGTTAAACGAGGGTTCGAGATTAATGGGTTGCAGTAAAACGAATTTTTTTAGATCAATGGGTTCAAGTTAATCTATGATTTAAGATTAATGGACCGAGTTAAACAATGGTTTGAAATTAATGAGTTCGAGTTAAACGAGAGTTCGAGATTAATGGGTTGCAGTAAAACGAGTTTTTTTAGATCAATGGGTTCAAGTTAATCTAGTGTTGGAGAATAATAGGTTTGAGTTAAACAATGACTTGAGATTAATGAGTTCGAGTAAAACTGAGGTTTGAGATTAGCAGGTTCAAGATAATTTATGGTTTTAGATTAATTGATTCGAGTAAACGAGTGTTTGAGATGAATGTGTTCAGATTAAAAAAGGATTTGGGTGAAAGTGTTTGAAGTGATATTTCGATTAAATCGGAGTTTGAAATGAACGTTTTCTTGTTAACAAACACTTCCAAACAAAAAGAATTTAGTTGACCGATAGGCTAACATTTCGAGCAAAACAAGATTTGAAACTAACGAACCGATATTTTGAGACAAATGTGATCGAGTTTACGGACTTTTCGAACGATT
Organism: Sepiola atlantica; assembly: GCA_963556195.1. NCBI lineage: Eukaryota > Metazoa > Mollusca > Cephalopoda > Sepiida > Sepiolidae > Sepiola > Sepiola atlantica. Next base: position 123,534,119 of record OY744527.1, read on the forward strand.
CTTGTAAACCATCAATTTGAGACGAACAGATTTGAGTAAAGCAACGGTTCAAGACGAATGTGTTCCAATTAAACGATATTTTCAAACGAACAGTTCACATAAAATGAGATTTTGAGATAAACCTTCACACTGTTTGACATTTTGAGGCAAACAAGAACAAGTTAATCGACATTTCCAGATCAACGATGGTTTAAGAGAAACATGTATCAAGACAGATGAGTTCAAGTTAGCCGATTATTTGAGATGAACGCGTTCAAGTTAAGCTCAATAGCAAACGCCCAATAATAAGCGGTTCGAGTTAACCGGGTTTCTGAGATGGTAAGTTCAAGTTTTGTTCTTTTATTTATTTTCGGGTTATTTAATACTTAATCCAGTTATTTTGGCAAAAGATTTTACGTTTCAAGTTCTTAATATTTTCAAATATTCATTCAACATAACGGATTGAGTTAAATGCCCATATTTAGTTGCCTCCACAGGAAGATCAGAGTTAGACACAAGGTCGGATTTTAATGCGGGGGAAATCTAACTGACCATGAAGAACTAATCTGGATTGGGACAAAAATAACAATTGCCTCAGTGTAGAAAGATTTCTCCTTCACTGACCGAGGACAAAAAAGATGAAGTGTAGTATCAAAACAGATACTACACTTTGATCCTAGCCAAAAGGCGTTTCATGGCATAGCCAGGACTGATAATATTTTAACCTTTTATGGATCTTGGCATGTATTACAACTTCGGTTCAGAATTCAAGTTCTGCTTGTTATTAAAAAATACGAATTTTTGTTGTTTTTATGGAAATCGCTACAGACAAGGCATGAGGCCACTTGATGTAAGGAGGTAACAAGAACACATATGATTATCGCAAAAACAGGAGATGCCTATTGGCCTTGGTCTTGAAAAGACTAAGGTTATACGTAGGAGCAAAACAGTCAGCAGGAAGAGAGTTCCACGAGCCTGCAGTTCTTGGAAAGAAGCTGCTGGAATAGGAAGCTGTATTACAATAAGGTATCAAACCAGCAAATTGATGGAGACCACTAGACCGAGTCAAACGAGCTGGAACAAAAGAAGCAGGGAATAGATCACACAATTCCGAAGAACACATGCCATAATAGTGTTTATAGAAAAGACTGAGACTAGCAACATCACGTCTGTGTGAGAGAGAGATAGATAGAGAGAGAGAGAGAGAGAGAGAGAGAGAGAGAGAGAGAGAGAGAGAGAGAGGGTGTAGAGAAGAAGAAAGGGTTGGGGGCCAATCAAATTACAGATACGTTTCTGCACCTTATCAATTACCCTCAAATGGGGCAGATATGCACCAGCCCAAATATAACAACAATCGTCATACAATTGACCGATATGTCGTGATTAACTAGTTTGATTTCAGACAAAGTGAGCAGTTCCATACGTCATCATTGTCAACATTGATCAGAAGATACACCAACGTGCAAAGAATAATATAAACAGAAAAAAGTCTCAATATGTTTTGAACACAACTCCTCTAAAGCATCCAGCCTCAGTTTAGAAAGTGAAACAAATAGTTTATTCAAGTGGATGCCTGCCTAATCGTGTCTGAGATAACAACGCTAAAAATAACTCGAGCGAAGGACTTATGAAATTAGAAGGAAACTCCCACTTCAGATATATTTTTTGTAAATTCCAGAGGGGGAGAGATTAGAAATATATCGGTTATTACGGCGTAAAACCGTTTATTATCTGTCGAATTTTATTCCATGAAAAATGCCAGTATACTGAAATCATATGCCCGTAATAGGGTTAAGATGAAAATTCATATACACTAAATGTACAAAAGCAAGGAAATTCCAAAATTTGTACACTTTTATTGTCATTAAGGGTATGACTACATATCAACCAAACCATTTCATTATCACATCACTACAGTATAAATCTCTATGCATGAGTGGATGAAGTGTGTGAGGTGCGCTGAAGAAAAATTCCTACCAGTAAAATACATAGCCCTGTTGTGCTCGCATACCCTTAATGACAATAAAAGTGTGAAAATTTGGGAATTTCCTTGCTTTTGTACATTTAGTGTATATCAATTTTAATCTTAACCCTATTAAGGGCATATGCTTTCAGCATACTGCCATTTTTCATGGAATGTCACTACTTTTGTAAAGGCTATGCCTCAATACAATGCCTTCTCATAATTGATATAGTTGGTAGTTTGACTAATCAAGGTATATGGTACACTGAAATTAAAATGCCATCAACTAGACACTAGAACCTCTATCTTTGCCAAAAATCAGCTGAATCCATCAAATGGTCGATAAGATATAGAATAAAGTGCATGAATACTGGTCATTTTAAAGTTTCTTTCGAATTTTCTGGAAAACTAAGGTATATGGTATACTGAAATTAAAATGCCATCAACTACACCCTAGAACCTCTATCTCTGTCCAAAATCAGCTGAATCCATCAAATAGTTGATGAGATACAGGATGGCACATACATACGTACGTACGTACGTACGTACACACAGACAATATGATTTCATGATTGAACTTTCTGGATCTCTGGGTTGCCTTGACTAATGATGCTGAAATTCTACACAATTATAGAACCTATCAAATAAAAATTTTGTGCAAAGTTTTAACTAATTTGGTTTATTGGTTTTTGAGTTATGATTGATCAAAGAAATGAGATTTCCAGCATAGGCCATTTTTGAGGTCTATTAAGGGATAGAGCGCTCTCGCGCCTCCCTTGATTACCATTGTAAGCGTTTAGTAAAACTTCCTAGTTAAATGAAAAGCAACTCTTAATCATTGGTAATCAAATATTGAATGAAGTACATGACACATTTTGTGGTTGGAGCTGATAGCGAAATAATTGTTAAACTAATCACAATTTGAAAAGTAAGTAACATATTTCTGATTCGCTATGGCACATTCGGTATCCCAAGGATATTGCATTACCTCCCCTCCAAAGAGAGGTCGACACTCTGAATGTCACTATCTGGGACTGAAAATACTTCATGCTAAATCGTCTATGGAGTTTTCGTCATACTCGAATGGCTGACTCCGCGTGTGTGGGCATTACATTTCTGGAAACAAAGTCAGCACAATAATACAAAAGAAAAGTCCTCGGACGCGAATTTCTGTTTTTGTTGTTGTTTGTTTTGATTTAGGACCATTTTATTAAACAGTTGGCGTCGCCTCTATTTTTGCTAGCAGTGCAGAGAAAAAGATTGGGAGCTGTATATTTGGAGCCTTGCCCCTTACTTTTCGTTTAACAATGATTTTTAAGTTATTTTGCTTGCGTCCGATCGCGTCGGGTTTCCAGGTTGGACTCCTAGCCTAACACTCTCGTTCCTATCTCGTTTGGCGTCATTTCCTCTTTTATATTGTTCCCACTAAAAACGATATGCCCCTTCCAACTCTCCATCTTACCTTACATCCTGCTTTACTTAACAACAATCTCTCGGCGAACATAACTCCTTAAATAACTACGAGTCGACGTACAAACATGGATTCTTAATGTTAAATTTGTTGTACGTCTGCTCAATAGCTATGATACACTCGGCTTTTCAAGGATGCTTTGTGTGGTACAATTCTTTCGGAGTAGTTTCGAAGCCTATAAGTGACCAACAGATACACACGGAGACAAAAACAGTGTTCATTAAGTATAAAATATTTATAGACTGCTTATAAAGGTCAAACTTAACACCTTTATAAGCGTTCGATGTCAACGTTGGTGGTGTGTGCATATTCTAACAAATTAATTGTATTTATTCAGCGTTGCCCGAACGGAGAGCGTAGCTAAAATAATTCAAAATATAGTCACGATTATAATAGTTTTTTTTAATAAGATAAGGAAAACATGTTAGTTTTGGTTTAAATCACTATTTGATTAATTCTTAATAAAAATTAATGCGTATTTATCAAATTTGCGTATAGGTGAGAAACGCAAAAAAGACACGAGATCTTGTCTATTAAAAAAATATTAATACAGATGTTTATATGGATTTCGATAATAGTCATTGAAAGATCTGTATATGAAGAGAACTTTGGGAGTAGGGCACCCCAAACACAGCACATCGTAATTCACACGTTTAACATAGTGTTCGCTGTATACATAAAGGACCTTTAAAGCGAACTATAACATTTACTCTCCCCCTATACGTAACACAATGTAACTTTAATATAGGTTAATATTATTATCATAACTTGTGTACCATTAAAAAAAGAAACATAAAATAAACTGCTAATCATAAAAATTTTCGATTTCAGCGTTCGCAAATAATGAAAATGTGAAACTAAAATCGTGTTTACATTATTGTAGGCTTAAAACAATGTTCCTATGTAGTGGCCATTTTTAACGTATTAGCACACGTGTTTTTAATAAATCTAGGTAAAATCAAATAATGCTCAGATTTTAACGAAAGTTTCGATACTTATTTACTTGTGGACGAATTTATTTTAAAAATGCGGTGACCCCCCCCCTATTTAATTTTATGAAATCTGAACAAAATATATTATAATCGATCGAAATTTTGATATCATATAAAGAAAAAGGGTCTGAAAAAACATATCATATTTTTTTTTATCGTACCATATTTTGGTAAATTTTCCGTGAATTCGAAAATAATTCAATATTATTATATTTTGAAAAAAAACAACCAACTTCTTTTTCTTATAAATATATCCTATAATCTGTTGGATTGCAAAGAAAAAAACCTTCTAAAAATAATTAATTTTTAAGAGATTTAAAATAATTTCACCATTTAGAAATGTTGATGCTTAAAGATCGATTTTTGTAATAAGGGTTCCCAATCTTCTAAAATATTTTAATATAATATAAAACTGACTGTTACCAATTGTAAAAGACAGACATCGATCGCGATTACATAATTTGTGATTGTAAATATAACTTTTATTTGTTATTGGTGACTAGCGTTTATTAGCATCTGTTTGACAATGACAAATGTATGGGAGCACGTAACTTGTTTGAATACATTGGCAACCTGAATTCACATCTCAGACAAACAGTACTTCCCCCCAGCACATGTGTTACTATTAACGTTCACTGTTTTTCCGTACATCCATTCTTAAGTATTCAGTTGGAATATTATTATATGTGTAGTATGGAGTTTTCAATAATAAAATTATTCATTTTTGCACGAAGGAATTTTTTACAAGATGAATTGTTAAAATGTATTTTTGTGTCGGAAATTATTTTCAAGAAAATTAAGTTAGTGAGAAATTATTCCAGTTTGACAAGGTCTGGCATGAAGGGC
>OY744527.1:123544369-123579369 GCA_963556195.1 Sepiola atlantica
GGTGTTTTTTCATTGTACGAGCTGTTTGTACTTTCAATTCATTAAAACTTCGTATCTTTATGAAGTTTGCAACTCCTACGAAATTTATCATGAATGACTCTTGACATAGCAGGTGCGTCATAGAAGAGTCAAAATTATACTACTACTACTACTACTACTACTACCACTACTACTACTACTACTACTACTTCAAAACCCTTGGATATAAGTGTACCAAATGTGGCATTAAGAGCCCTTCAAATGCAAGATGTAATAAATTAAGAATAGTACTTATGATATATATAGTAATACGCTAAGGCGTTTCATGTTCGTACGTACGTCATCACCTGTCACACGCATTAAAATATGAGATCGTCTGTATATTGATTCATAATTAATCTGATGTCGCTAAAGTAACACATATTGACTTTACGCATTTTAAAATGAATTGTCGCCAAATCAAATTATGTCGCCCCATCGACTAAGACAATCGAATTTTAAATCAATCCATTTTAAAAAGTGACATTTGTTTAATGATTTGAAGAATATTTACCTAACAATTATGTGTACGTAAGAAGACATAGAATATTTATTGTTTTAAAAATAATTAAATTGCGACGATTTTAGACATATTCTTTTGATTTATTTAAAGAATATTTAGCTTACAATGACAATTATTTTTACGGAAGAAAAAAAAAAAGAATAACTTTTTTTCTTAATAATATTGACCCTGAGAGAAAATCATTCAAATATTATTATTAACAATAAATAATAGAGAATAATGTAGAAAGCACCGTGGAATTTCCACGTGTCTCACTAATGCCTAAATAAAGCACCATCAACACTGATTATTTCACTGAGAGAGAGAGAGAGAGAGAGAGAAAGAGAGAGAGAGAGAGAAAGAGAGAGAGAGAGAGAGAGGGAAAGAAAAAGAAAGAGAGAGAAGCCATCCTTTAAAAAGTTTTAATAAAGTTCATCACCTAGCGTTCTTGAAAACATACTGGCATTTGTGAAATTTAAAAACTGAGTTATTATTTTATCTGCGACCAAAAGTCATTCGGTGCCAAATCCAAGAGGTCTTGTTTTATCTCGATAAGTAAAAGTAAAAAAAAACAAACTGCTTCCTTTTTGGCCTCTTTCAACGCCACAGAGACATATTCGCTTATCTTTTTTTCGAAAAGAAATAAAATTACAGTCTTTGGGTCAGTTCTATGTCATGGGATCTTCCCCCATGAGCGGTGCTACCATATTTGCAGAGTGACGTCAAAGGTCAGGGTTATCGCCTATTGATAACTCCGCCAACTCTCCAAGAAGTAATAAAAACAAAATCAAAAGCAACAAGAACGAAAGCCAGTCTTTTTTTTATCAACAAGATTAAAAAACTACAAATGTTCTGCTTTACGAACCGAATGCGTTGCAAAGAAGTCTTAAAGCTATTTGGTATATATTTCACATGATTATAAGTTAAAGAGAAAATTATATGTATATGTATTACTAATGGAGATTTGCTATGTATCTGTTTGAAGAAGAAACTACATCATTGCTTCTCTTAATGTACTATTGTACTATATATCCATGCTCGATTTAGGACTGGTGATACCAGATCAGGCTGCCCTGTGGCTCCCTGAGACGAAATTCACCTACATTGACGTTTTTTTTTTTTTTTTTTTTTTTTTGTAAAACTTAATTATGTTCTACAAAACCAAAAACAAAAACAACAGCCCCTCTCCCTTTCTCCCTCCCCTTTTTTATTTTATTTTTAGAACTTGAAGCATAAATCTTTTACTATAATGACCGGATTCGGCATTAGATGGCCCGAAAAGGGTTGATATGCCGTAAAACAAAACTACCAAACCAAAAACGATGATTAAACATTTGAAGATATAAAGAACTTGAAGCATAAAAACTTTTACTATAATGACCAGATTCGGCATTAAATAACCCAAAAAGGGTTGATATGCCGTAAAACAAAACTACCAAACCAAAAACGATGATTAAACATTTGAAGATATAAAGAACTTGAAGCATAAAAACTTTTACTATAATGACCAGATTCGGCATTAAATAACCCAAAAAGGGTTGATATGCCGTAAAACAAAACTACCAAACCAAACCACCTCAATTTAGGAGATAGTGTAGTATCTGTTCTGTTGTCATTATACCACTTTTCACGGCATTACTTCCTCCTTTAGAGAAAGAGTGTAGTATCTGTTATATTGTCATGATACCATCCTACTAAACATTGCATTCTCCTTTGTGGGGTTAGTGTAGTATAAACTTATTCGACATGATACCATCCTCTCATGTATTAACTCCTCCTTTTGGGGAGGTAGTGTAGTATGTGTTCTGTGTTCATGAGACTATACTCGCAGGCATTACCATTTTTTGGTGGGGTGGAGATTGTGTAGTATGCGTCTGTTGTCATGAGACCACCCTCTCAGGAATCACCTCTTCCTTTGAGGGATAGTGTAGTATCTGTTCTGCTGTCATGTGACCATTAAAAGCGCAGCCATCTTTACAGAAGGTATCCATTGTTTCTTGAGACTGAACGGACGCCATGAGCATGACTATGATCCTGCCAGGCATTACGTCCTCTTTTTTTGAAGAGGGGTGTTACGTACATCAACAATGTGCTGTTCATTAATACGCTCAACACTTGCATTATCTATATAGCAAAAATATGTGATCTTTTTGCTAGTATATATAATGTATAGAGTTTTTGAAAGAAAGATTGACCAGTGTGGTCGATGTTGTTCAGACTAATATATATATATATATATATAGGGTGGGCAAAAATAAGGGTCCTATTTTTAAAAATTCATAACTTTTTTATTTATTGATTTATTTTTTTTTTTTTAGAATAAGTAAAGGACCCCTTCCGAAGCAAGCATGAGCCGTATTAGCCCTAAGGAACGTACCCTCATTTAGAAAACATTATTTTTGCTTAAAAAACTCAAAACAGTGTAAAAAACAATACTTTAGTTTTTGTAAGTTTTACGAAGTGTTTTTCGGCTAAAATTTGTTTTGTTTATTTCAAAAAATCTCGGAAGGGTCAGTCTACACATACATAAAGTTTGGTGAGTTTAACTTTTATTTTGTGGAAGTTATTCAAATTCAAGTTATTCAAATTTAAAGATAGGACCCTTATTTTGGCCCACCCTGTATATATATATATATATATATATATATATATATATATATATATATATATATAGATATACAGACAGATAGGCAGAGATATCACATGGCGCGACTTGAAATACATGATACATGGAGCCTAAAATATTAAGTTTTCTCATAAAGGCAGTGTACGATATCTTACCAAGACCAGTTAACCTTCATCCCTGAGGGTTAACTATATCCAATCAATGCAGAGCATGTGGGAAAACTGTCAGCCTAAAAAATATTCTCACTTGATGCGAGCATGCTCTGAGAAGCTACACGTGGAAACACAATAAAGTATTGGAGATTATTGCGGAGGCTTCTAAAATATGTTGTGAGATTGCCAATAAAGCTCCCAATGTCATCAGCAGAACGGTTCATTTCGCTAAAGAATAAAATAGTTCAAAGTCTTTGTATAATAATAGGCAAAGATTGTCATTGTTTTATGGCTGCACGGACTGGCACGTTGTATTAGATTTAGAACGCCGGCTTCTATTTTCAACTGAAATAACGTGAACGGACTAGCTAAAGTTTCGTCACTGAATTTACGGTTTCATTTGAGCAAATCTGACTGGGAACACCAGCGCAAGTTGGAAAAATATGAATATCTACGAGAACAATGTGCCAGAAATGGCTGGGAAACCACTGTATTTCCTATCGAAGTCAGATGCTAAGGTTTTATTACCAACTCAACCTAAAAAGGGAATATATTCCAGCACTAGCGGGGATTGGCTCAGTGGTAGAGCTTCAGGCTTCAGGCTCCAGACTCTGGTCCTGCTTTCGAATCTCTCTAGGTTCAGCCACGCTGATTAACTGTTAACGACGAAACATGTGTCCGTGAATAATTAAATTAATATATATATATATATATATATATATATATATACATACTAGCAAACCTGAGAGGCCAACGTTCAAACTCATCGGCCTAACATTCACAGGTAACATCAATTCGAACAAATACATAGAAGACATTGCCAAGGCTGTTGCAAAGAAAGTGAGCTTCCTCTACTGTGCTAAAAAACTTCTCAGACCTGACAGTATCCTATATCTATATATCAGTATCTATAAGACACCATCCGCCCATGCATGGAGTATTGTTGTCACAGCTGGGCTGGTGCTCCATCAACCAGTCTCTCCTTCTTAGACAAGGTGCCAAAAGAGTATCTAATCTAAAAGGTCAACCAAGTACTTCAATGGAATGTTCTCCGATGAATTTGCTGCTCTGGTGCCTCTTCGACATTAATACACTCGACCAATCCGACAATCAGCTAGATCCAATCAATTCACTGTGGAGGTCCCCAGATTTCGGAGAGTCTTCTACTTCAATAGCTTCTTTCCTCGAGCTTCCGGTCTTTGGAACTCTCTCTCTCTGCTCTCTGTTTTCCCGACTGTACCGACATGCAGAAATTTAAAACTAATGTGAACAGGCATCTCGCTGCAAAGCTTCTAACATGTTGACTTCTTGACCTTTTGGCTAGGAGTAAAATTTAGTATCTCTTCTGAATCTGCACTTAGTTTTTATGTCCTCGGTCAGTGAAGGGGAACTCTTTCTAGACCGAGGTAATTGAAATTTTTGTTCCAATCCAGTGTGCAGCTTTTCGGGAGCTGAATTTTCCCCACGTTAAATATTGACATTGTGCCTAACTCTGCTCTTGTGGGAGGAAGTAAATAGGAATAACAACAACAACAAATGTATTAAAATAATATAATAAACGTATGTATTTAAATACGAACAGAAACTTTAGTAATTATTGCGTTTAATGCAAATTTTCTTTGTTAAAAGTAATTATTCAAAAGTTATCGAGGTTGTTGCTATGTGTAAATATACGCGTGCGAAAACGTCACCGGAAAATCCAACAACAAACAATGAAACGGAAGTTATGATTTTGAATTTTAAACTTAATTCATTACATCGCTTAAAATAATATTACTACTGATAATAATTATTAATAAATTAATATCAAGAACAGTTTTTCATATATATAATTAAATAGAAGAATCAAATTATAAGTGAATAGTACTGAATATGAAATTATTAGACAATGTTTAAAAAATAAGTATTCAAATAATTTATAGCGGTGAGTGTTTAATCAGGTTTTCTGTGAGTATATATAAGGTATGTGAAAGTATTTTAGTGCATCATTTTATGAGGGAGAGTTAAAGTGTTTTGATATGACTACAGTTCGGATAAATGAAAAAAACACTTTCGCATTTATTCATTTATATATATATATATATATATATATATATATATATATAAACGAGAGAAAACGATTAAAAAGAAATTAATTAATGTACTGAACCGGTTTTCGTCCACACTCATCAGAGTAAAACGTGGAAGTGATTGAATACGACTAAAACCTAAAAATGTCCCAAACGTCCGTATTCCTCGCCGTTATCAAATTTTGTACCACGAAAAATTTATTTAAATATATATATATATATATGTCTGTGTGTGTGAGTACTAGATAATCACCTTAACTAATGAACGAATCATTATGAATTTTGGAATATATATTCTAAGCAACATGGTGAGTAACATGGACATATTATATTTTTGTAAATGTTAACATTTAGACTCTAAAATTTTTTGAAAAATAAAGATTTAAAACAGGTATATATATGTATATATATATGTACCCTCTAAATTTTAGAGGGTACATATATATATATACATTAAATCTTTATTTAAATTTTTTTTCTCATAAATCGATCATTACGAATTTTTGAATATATATTCTCGGTGAGTAAAATTGGTACATTATTTTTTTGTAAACTTTACCATTTAAGGGGTGCACCCACCTAACCTCGTCCCCAAACACTTTAAATATAAGCTAGAAAAATTAATGGAGAAAATAATTGATTTACATCTAATTTTGAGTTGTATTAGGCAACACATTTTTAAAAGGATCGGTGCGCGTACGTGAGCGCCGATAATACGGATGTGCTTGGTAAAATCCTAAAAAGTTTGGAGGCACAGTAAACAGCACATGGCGACTGACAGTTATTCGCCTTTGGTTCTTCAGATCATATATGCACATTTTCTTTTCTTGTAAAAGTGACCTCGCTTATATCTTTATCTATTGATAATGGAGATTTGGTATATGTCTGTCTGAAGCTGAAACTATATTATTTCAGACCAGTCTGAAATAGTACGGTGGGGCAGTAGTTGTATCTCTTCTGTTGTCATGAAATCATCCTCCCAGGCACTATCTCCTCCGTTTTTTAGAGGGTGTGTGTGGTATCTGTTCTGTTGTTATGATACTATCCTCCCAGGCATTACCCACTCTTTTCGAACAGGAGTATAGTATCTTTTCTGTTTTCACGAGACCTTCATCCGAGATATTACTTCATCCTTTTGAGGTGTAGCATAGTATATGTTTGTTCGTCATAATACCATCCTCCCATGCATTACACTTAAATTATATATACTAGCAAAAGTATACGACCAGAGGGGGCATATATTTGCTAGTATATATATATATATATGTTTAGACACCCTTTACAGGAGCTTAACTAAACAATATGAACATTTTTCTAAGCCCATAACTTCAGTAATCTATTCAAAAATAGTTTTCATCATTGCAGTATGTTTTTGATTGCTTTTAAATATTTTAGGATTCGACGTCTTACATATTAAAAGGTCCGAAGGTGTCTCAGTGTTAAGAATCCATCCTGCTGATACAGGTATACCAACAAGTGTTCATATAGGTGGCAGTATATATGCTTGAAAGTCTAATCGGGATGGAATTGTATTTAATCTACCTAAATTGGCATACTTACGCAATATTCAGCATCCGATTGCAAATAAGAAAAGAACTCGGTTAAATTTTAGTGTGCTTTAAAATATACAGGAAGTGGTCCTCTTCAAAGCATTTGAAACTCGAAAATGGGGCTTGTCTTCACACTTGGAAGCGAAGTAGGTGATGTCATCAACCGACAGAAGCGGAAGTTGATTGCTTGTTTACATGAAGAACAACAGCGATGAAATAAACGACACTTACCACTCTGAGAAAAAATGGCGGTGTTTTAGAGAACATGATCGTATCAGATGAAAAAAAAAACAAAAACAAAAAAAAACAAAGCAACAACATCAAATACATGCACATTATGTTTGACGAAATGAAATTCTTCGATTCCTCTTCTGTAGTTTTAGAATAAATGGTTACTTATCGAAGCAATCGTAATGTAAACTATTTGATGGCCTATCGGATGGTTTAGACGAAATTAAATTGTGACTCCTCTAAATAGAGGGGCGAGCAACTTATTTTCGGACGAGTAATTATCACACCAGATAAGAGAAGACCCGGCGTTACCCGGGATATAGTGGAGAACCCTTTGTCATCCTGCCCCATTCGATTACGCTATATTACCCATATGTATTATAATTTGTTACATTCTATATTGTTCAATTTTTAAGGTGGGGCCGAAGGATGTACTTAGCATTGATTGGGTGAAAGGGGTTGTAAGTAAAGCGGCTGTAATTGAAATGGATTTCGGTAAATTGATAGTTTTTACCTCCCTCGAAACATACCCAGCGTTTTCCTGGAATAAACGAGGATCCCTGTGCACTGTGATCCAAGCCCTGAACCCCCTATTAACATTTCTATTTCCATTTCTAATTTCTATAATTACCAAGTAATAAATTGAAAAGAGGTAAAACTCATTTTTTCTGACTGCGCAGTCACTAATTTGGTCCCTGCTGAAATGGATGAACGTTACAGTCAATAATTTACCAAAACCTGACCGAGGTGATACTGAAACAAAATACATATGGTTTCTCGCCATATATTTGGTAGTTTCTGAGCTTTTGTCGGATACACAGACATACAACTGTCTTTTATAGAAAAGACTAGTCAAAACGACTAGTATAAGGACTGTAAAATGTAAAATAAATTCGATATAATCTCTTGGATCCAACGTTTTTGCTGGACATTAATCCTGAACCTAAAAATTAACAAAACTTTGAACAACTAGTAACAATTCCTCAGGTATCGTTTTGTCAACTCGGCACATTCTGGGAATTCGTCAGTATATTATTGGATTCCTTGGATAAAGATGTGTATTAAGAGATATTCATAAGTGAATTATACCAAGAGGTTATGTGGTCAATTCTCGATGAGGGAATTTAAGAACAAATAATTGTGCTAGATTTCTCTAAGACATGGGACGCGGAATGGAATCAGTCTATCCCAGTTGATTAAATAAAGGGTTCAGTACAAAATTCCCTGAATTTTTATCGACTATGATGAAATGCACACGATAGGCAAAACTAACGTCGAGAACAAAATGTAAGTAGCAAAAATACTAATCTTAGAAATGTACTATCAAATAATAATTTTTTATTTTTATAAATCTTGAGCAAAGGATAACGGTTTCGAAAACATCTTGAAACTTTTAAATAATAATAAAATACAAAAACTTTTTATAGTTCACAACTTTATTTAATTAAAAATGAATATGGATTTAAAAACAAAAATTATATCGTATTGGTGTAGAATAGAACCTCAAGATTTTAACGGAGATTCTCGAGTTTCGACGACAAATTCCGGACTTGGTCGAGATATGCAGACGTTAAATAGAAATGGAAAAAGCGGAAACAACATCACCCAACTTCTTATTCTATTTCGGTAACATGTTTCTTCTTCTTCTTCTTCTTCTTCTAATATTTTGTAAATATGCCTGATTCCAATTCATCAGCCCCCTTCATCACACACACACACACACACACACACACACACACACACACACACACAAAAAAAACACTGGAACCCTACCACTAACTCTAAGCTAACCCTAATCATTTCTGATTACCTAAAACACCGTTGACTTTTTTATTATAGGGTGGAGGGATATGTATATCTCTATACAAGTCCAGGTGAGAAAAGACCCCCCCTTAAAAAAGAGCGAAAGGAAAAAAAAAAAAAAACAATTTATCGGCCTTCGTTCTCCATTTACAGTCCCCCCTAAAGAAAAATGTAAAGAATAAAAATTAAATAGAAAAAAAATCAATTAAAAACATTGTCAATAAAGAAAAATATACAATAAATTGTTCGCAAAAAAAGAATTTTTTCTTCTGTCCGCCGAACTTTCGGGTAGCTACGTACGTCAAGACCCGGGAATCTCCGTAAGTACTGAAATTCTTTGGCGGTTTATCCTGTACAGGCCCCAATTATATCTAGGTCAACGGTACATCGACTTTCTTGAACTAAATTACGATATCTATTTACGAAACTTATTCGGTAGAATATTCTTATGAAAGAAAATGAATATCAAGTTTCACTTACTTACCTTTCAATGGAGGCGGAGTGATTGGGTAAACTTGAAATATAAATATTTGGAATCGTTATTTCAATGGCGGCCACTGTTCGCCTTATATATCAAATAATTCGATGAGATATAAATCACGTATCATATGTAAATTCGTAAACTATATTTCTTTGCTACACCAAGAAGAGTTTAATATGGCTACGTAGTCGGATTTAACGTACGATTGTGGAATCCTACACGCAGTTGTAGAAAAGAAATGCACTTTTCCTTGGCTTTTCTGTTTTTGAGACGCACCCGGTATCAGTAATTCATCCTAACTTTCCGCTATTACTGAAATGGGAAATGCCCTCCCTCGTGACTACAGGGACCTAACCTGTGTCCAGCATGGGGAGCTATTCAAATAACCACTATAAACCTAATATTCCTTAAGACAAACAAACTAAACCAGCTAATGGACCATTTACAATAGGGATTGTGTTAGGGGCATTGACTGACATTAGAAAGGAGAATTAGCATTGGAGTACAAAAAGCAAAGCAAGCGATTGAAAAGGAAAAGGCAAAGAATCAAAGAATGCCAAACAATTTATACAAATAATTAATATTTATTTAACAAGCTTGGTTTAATTACCAAGTGAAAGAATTTCTGTAATCTAGAGAGAAAAGTCCGTGCTTTTACATAAAACCTGGAAGTTCATATATTTATTTATTTATATAAATATATGAATAAATAAAGGATCTCTCTGTCTCAGTCTGTCTCTCGCTCTCTCTTCATATATATATATATATATATATATATATATATATATATATATGAGTGAATTTAATAACAAGCAGTACTACTAGCTTCATTGCAAGATCCACCACGATTTGTTGTTGTTAGATCACTCTTCGCTGCTTGCTGTGAATACTCGCCGACTTGGTATTTACAAAGTTAAATTCCTCCTAAATTCTGAGCTGATTTCTGGTGGCCAACCGGTAACTCTCCTGACTTGCGAATCAGTGGCGATTTGTAGTCGAAGTTAGCGCCCGTCGAGAATTAGCTTCCTGCACTGAAGATTGCGTAAGCATGAAACATCGATGTCTGTAGGTAATGAATAATTAATATTTATATATATATCCTCTACTCTATAATAAAGAGCAGTGTGTATTACTCAGCTATCATCCCAGACTCACACTGCCGCCTGAAATAGATTCGGAAAGAAACCCTCCACCCTATAATAAAAAAGTAAACGGTGTTTTAGGTAATCAGAAATGATAATTATTTATACATGAAACATTAAATTAATGACGTAATTTTATGATTTTATACGAATATGTTAGTAATATATTCTAGATAAACAGGAATGGCGAAAACTGCCGAAACATACCTTTTCCGTAATTTTTTACGTATTATTTTTATCATTACCGCTTCATACACTTGACTGCAAGTTCAAATTCATTTGGGAAGAAAAGAGTAACGGTATTTACAAGTTTTTTTTTATAATTCAAACAGAAAAACAAATCACATACTTAATAACATTTTCACGCCATACTAGCGAAAAAACTGACGTTATGAATAAATAAATTTGAAAAATACGGTTAGAATTCACCTTGGATTTATATCCAAGCGTATGATGTGCTTCTGAAGAGTAAAGTGTTAAGCTCACCCCCCCCCCATATATATATATATATATATATATATATATATATTGTTCTCTCTCTCTCTCTCTCTCTCTCTCTCTCTCTCTCTCTCTATATATATATATATATATATATATATATATATATATATATATAATACTAATACTAGTGGATTACAATTTACCGAGACCATAAAAGCCACTCGAGGATAATGGTTAGTGAGATTTTCAATTGGATGATGGAACAGTACTATGAAAGGATAGAAAACTATGATTAATTAACGAACGACTCGATAGATATTTGTTGACATTGTACTTGAAAATAACCATATTGAAGCCTGTAGAGAAACATTTCCGCTGTAACGTGTTCCACAGGCGGTAAGTTCTTGGAAATAAACTCTGTTCAGGGAAATTCTGTTTGATTTTAGGTACACAGAGGAATATATATATATTATATATATTAACATTATCATATTCAAATACGCATTTATTTAAAACATTGTGTGGCTCATCTGTTACTAACGAAGAATTAGTATCTGTCTTAGGCCTAAACTATACTATTACTTATATTAAATTGTACTATTGTATTGCATTTTAATTTTTATACTATTTCAAACTAATGTTTTTAATGCTCAATTCGGTGAGGGTAGTGTAGTACCTGCTCTTTGTCATGAGACCATTTCCCGGACATTACCTCCAGCTTTGGGGGTAACTAATTGTGTAGTATCTGTTCTGTGGTCATGATACCATCATCTCAGTAATTACATCCTCATTTAGTGTCGGATAGTGTAGTATCTGTCTGTGGTGATGATACAATCCTCTCAGGAATGACCTCCTCCTTTTGGTGGTGGTGGTGGTGGTAATGTAGCATCTCTTCTGTTGTCATGAGACCATCTCGACAGGCATTACCTTATCCATGGGGGTAGTATAGTATCTGTTCTGTTGCCATTAGACCATCCCGACAGGCATTACCTTCTCCATGGGGGTAGTATAGTATCTGTTCTGTTGCCATTAGACCATCCCGACAGGCATTACCTTCTCCATGGGGGTAGTATAGTATCTGTTCTGTTGCCATTAGACCATCCCGACAGGCATTACCTTCTCAATGGGGGTAGTATAGTATCTGTTCTGTTGCCATTAGACCATCCCGACAGGCATTACCTTCTCCATGGGGGTAGTATAGTATCTGTTCTGTTGCCATTAGACCATCCCGACAGGCATTACCTTCTCCATGGGGGTAGTATAGTATCTGTTCTGTTGCATTAGATCATCCAGACAGGCATTACCTTCTCCATGGAGGTAGTATAGTATCTGTTCTGTTGCCATTAGATCATCCTCTCATGCATTACCTCCTTCTTTGGAAAGGAGTAGCGTGCATCAACACGAAATGGTTACAATGGGCTGTTCACTAGCAAACTCAATATTCACATTATATATATATATATATATATATATATATATATATATATATATATATATATATATATATATACTTGTTTATATTATCAAAACTAGCAATTATATGCTCAACCCGGTCACATATCTTTGCTAGTTTTAATAATAGAAAATAAAAATAGTATTTTTTCCTACCCACCTAAAAACTAAAGTTTTGAACCCTTCATAATGATACAGGACTACTATAGTTTAATACGGTCCCAAATTCTAGTATTCAAACGCTATTGATAATGTTTACCTATTCATTTATTTACTTTTTTTTATTATCGTTTATGTTTGAATTCATGTTTTGAAACATGACGTAAATCATAAATCTATGACGTCACACCAAAGCTATAATTATTTTGTTATGGTAATGATTTAAGCTCTATTTAAAAGAAAATTCAAATAGTTCAGTTGGTAGTACGTCATCATTAAAATCTAGAAGGTTCGGTTTCTATTTTCTGTAGTGGCATCCGCTTTATTTGTTTGGAATTTATTATTGACTACTAATGCAGTATTTTCCATTTCTAAAAGTCGTTAAGATCTGATATTTCGAAATGAGACAAATTCCACAATTACGTTTAAAAAAATTGTGATTGACGGAAAAATTGTGACTGACGGACAAAATCTTAGTGTCTGTAGTTGAATAATGTCATAGCTAAATGGGTTGAATAACGCGGTTTTAAACGAGTACCTAAAATGAGAGAATAGCGATCCTATTGTCCCAGAGCGCCATGATGGAAGACAAGGTAAAGACATGGCTACCAAAAATAGAAGCGGAACAGATACCGGGTGGATGGATGGTTGGCAAAGTTCTGAAGCCGAGCCAGAACAGAAATAAAAAGCGCGTAAACGAAAACTGATAGCGATAAGCGTTTTATCAAATGACGAGGAAACCAAAATCTGCACGGAACGGGGGATAACGCCACCACCGGCTTTTTAAAAATAAATATATACCTTTTCTTTTTATCCTTTATTTCATTTCCTTCCTCTTTTTGTTTAGTTTTCGTCTACCTTTCACATTTTAACACTCACCAATAATACACACACACACACACACACACACACACACAATATATATATATATATATATATATATATATATATATATATATATATATATACATACATACAGTATGAAGTATATATACCTATGATTGGTTAGACGCTTCAATTAAAATAAGAAATGCAAAATGGCGCGAGGAGGCGGCATTATTTTTTTTTCGTGCAGATTTTGGTTTCCTCGTCATTTGATAAAACGCTTAAGTTTATATGTAAAACGGGATATATATATATATATATATATATATATATATATATATATTTTTTTTTTGGTACAGAAAAATTTGTACAACATTAGTACCGTCGGTTTCAAGCTCATAACGACTTAACAATCCGGCTCTCTTCAGCTTATGTTGTCCCCTGTTTCAGAAATGTGACTTCACGTGTCACTCTCGTTTGGATGCGTTATTTGCTTTAGAGTGTTATGTATATTTGTTTAAAATTAGTGTTAGGGAAGTTTAATAAGGTTTGAAAAAATGGGGGGGGGGGGGTGAAATCTAAAATGTAACAGTTGAGATTTAAAATTGGAAACAAATTTAAAATATAAAAAAAGTAAAAATATCTCTATACAAGTCCCGTGAGTCAATGTTTCTAAGGAGCGTATATTTGGCCGTTACTGTTTTGAGGGTTAATTATGTGTCTTCTAGAGAATGTTAAGGAGAGAAAATGGGTTTATGGATTATACTTACGAAAAAATAAAAAGGTGAAAAATACACATTGAATTCAAATTCAAGGCCTGGATTAAAAGACTTTAAATCAATCCCAAATAAATTTTAACTAAGATTTAACCTGGGTCCGGTCTTTTTAGCTTGTCAATCGGTCTAAGGCCGGTACTCTACAGGGTTCTTGAATGATTCTGTATTCAGGATTTAACATTATTAACTAAGGTATAGTGAAGGCTTATGGGAGTAATAATATTGCTATACTGATTAAGTCTGGTTTAGAGATAAGAGCAATGATTAGGTCGGCAAGATTGAATCTGTTTAGGAGATATAGGAGGTTTAACATTTTTAACTAAGATATAGTGAGGACTTATAGGAGTAATAATAATGTAAAATGAGGGTGTTACCTTCTTAATAACTGGTAACATTATAATTGGAAAAGTTATTATTTCATATTTACGTGGTGTGAATTATTGGTTTTAAGTAGTGGTGTAGATATGGGCCAATTAAAATATTTATTCCTATTTTTTTTATTGATTTAAAGTCCATACCTCCCAATTATTTCCCCCTATGATAATATAAATACTGTGATTTATCTATTTTTTACCAAAACTTAGCTATTATATTGCTTGCTTGTCACTGTGCACGTTTAATTTGTATATGAATGTTTTAGATGGTGGGAGAATAGGGCAAATAAATTACATAGAATGTAAATAATAAGTGGTTAGAGGGATGGAATGATGTAACTAGAGAGAGGGGGAGAGAGAGACAGACAGATAGACAGAGACTGCTTTATGTATTGAGTTAATAGCGTTACCATATCGTACTTACTCTGTACGTCAATCGCTTAACGTATGGTTTGTAAAGGCAGAGTCTGTGAGTTCGAACCTCACCAGGAGCACAATTATTTTTACTGTGATTTTGTCCTAGAATGAACTTTGACACTTCAGATTACAAAATTAAGCAGATTTTCTAGTTTAAGTTTTATATTTTTATAAAAATGAACGGAAATTATCAGTCGGGCGACGCCAGATATATCTGCTAAACAATATATATATGGGAAAATGAACAAGGAAAACCAAAAAATGGATGTTTTTTATGTGTACATCAACGTTTCGTCTTTATTTATAAGACTTCACCAGGATGATAATATAGAGAAAAAAAAATGTCATGCAAGTACAGATACATGTAGGGTAGACATATTGGGAGGAAAAATAAAATGAAATAATGGCCACTACTACTCTCTATATTATCATCCTGATGAAGTCTTATAAATAAAGACGAAACGTTGATGTACACATAAAAAACATCCATTTTTTGGTTTTTCTTTTTTCATTTTCCCATCACGTCGGATTACCTTCATCCTTCTCTTCCCAATATATATATATATATATATTATTCCATCTTTTATTATTTTTCTGACATTTCACATATCGCATCATACTCATAAGATTGTCAAGGAAGGCAGGCTATCTTTACATATATTGAACTTTACATATATTGAATTTTGACTGCTTCACAATTTTTCTGGATTCAAATATATTCTTTTTGGACAATTCATAATATAATATTCCAATAGGGGATACCCTTGGACATCACAGAATATATCTGGAGGATAACTATTGCAAAGATATTTGCCCCCTTTTCAAGTTCAGTTTTTCAGATTTCATACATGATTGATAATCTTTTTCAAATTAGTAATGAAAACCAAAGTTTGTTAAATAATTGGTTTTGCCATTCTGATGATAGGACTTGTTTCTTTGATAAGCCTAGTTTTAAAGGACTTTTCTATATTTTCTAGTATTATTCTCAGTTGTATTTATTGAAACTAAAAAAGATTGTAAAGTATGTAACTTTGCATTTGTTTATTTTTATTTTCCCTCTCTAACTCCATCTCTCTCTCTCTCTCTTTATATATATATATATATATATATATATATATATATATATAATATTTATAAATAAATATTAAATTATTTATACCTACAGACGCTAGCGTTTCAAGCTTATTGCTCTCATCAGTGCAGGGAAGTAACAATTTCAGACGGTCGGGAGGCGCGAACCCGGTACACAGAGTCAGCCATATCCACTCGGCCCACGGAAACTGTCACGTAATTTAGGGAAATTAAGATCTATATGTACGTAGAAGCGAGCACAGATAGAAGACTAGTCGAGAGTGTTCGACGAACGTATTCGGAACTTTGCATTAGAGCTTTTTGAGTCTATTTTTAACTTCCCCGAGAGTGCTCAACTTTAATTTCTTAAAGGGGCTTAGTATAATATTTATATATATATATATATATATATATATATATATATATATATATATATAATATTTATAAATAAATATTAAATTATTTATACCTACAGACGCTAGCGTTTCAAGCTTATTGCTCTCATCAGTGCAGGGAAGTAACAATTTCAGACGGTCGGGAGGCGCGAACCCGGTACACAGAGTCAGCCATATCCACTCGGCCCACGGAAACTGTCACGTAATTTAGGGAAATTAAGATCTATATGTACGTAGAAGCGGGCACAGATAGAAGACTAGTCGAGAGTGTTCGACGAACGTATTCGGAACTTTGCATTAGAGCTTTTTGACAGTCTATTTTTAACTTCCCCGATAGTGCTCAACTTTAATTTCTTAAAGGGGCTTAGTATAATATTTATATATATATATATATATATATATATATATATATATATATATATATATATATATATATATATATATATATGTGTGTGTGTGTGTGTGTGCGTGTGTATGTCACCCGCTGTTATGCATATAATCTATTTCCCATATTTCAGAAGAATTAGCGCGAAATCTACATAGCCTGCAAATTCCACAGTGACAAACTTCATGCGACGTGCGCCCACCCCTTCACATCCATCATTCCACAAACATTAACTAAGACACGAGTATAATGAAGGTGTGTTATTGACGTTATATATACCGTCGTGGACTATAGAATCGACTATGTCGAGTTACGTACTAATACTGTTGGGAAATGTATTAACCTGAAGTTTTATATGAAATAGCAACTTGTGTTCAAGTATTCGTATACACTAAGTATAATATATTACAGCATGGAGGGTTGATTTGCCGTAAAGGAGACAAACAAGCCGAATATTTTTGTAAAAGGTATGAACCCTCAATTTAACACCATATATGTGTAAAGTAGCATTTTTTCATTTAATAATCGTATTAAATGAATCGTTTACGATAGGTATTGTGTTTGAACAAGAAATGACGCACAAAGTATTGATATGCCGTCAAAATACTACATATTATTTAAAAAAAAAACTAGTGTACCCCCTCCGTCAAAAATGACAAAAAAAAAAACGATGCTTCGCCATTGTTTACACTAATATTCATATAAAATCATAGATTTACATCAGTACTTTTTATATATAAATTATCATTACCATTTCTGATGACCTAAAGAAAAATGAACACTCACCGTTGACTTTTAATTTAGAGTATGGGATTTCTTTCGGAATTCATTTCAGGCGGTGGGAGTTGTTATATATATATATATATATATATATATATAAACAAATCGAAAGACATTTCTTCAAATGGATTTACATATTTGATGAAAGCGGACCACCGCTTGAAACGCGTTATATAAAATTATAAAATGATAAAATAACAAAACAATAAATAAATGAAAAAACATTTTACAAATGTTGGTAGCCTTACTCCTTTACATATATACTTTTCTCTCGTTGCAACTGCACTAATACTGCACTACCCTCTTTTCTCTCTCTCTCTCTCTCTCTCTCTCTCTCTCTCTCTCTCTCTCTATATATATATATATATATATATATATATATATATTTATTTATTTATATATATATATAGATATATATATATAGATAGATAGATAGATAGATAGATAGATAGATAGATAGATAGATAAACATTGGTCTTTATTATAGAGTGGATAATGATCACATGATACTCGTTAACCAAGTTTGATTTCAATTTATCTTTTTCAAAGAAAACTGATCTATCCTAGACAGAGCAGTTTTATCTTTCTCACACGTTATGGAACCTCCGAGCACGACCCAAATGCCATTTAGATTCTGTACATTTAAGATTGCTGGAAGGTGTATTGTTCCTGTCAAGTAGACCCGCCCCTGAGGGTGTTGGATTGGGGGAGGTTAGCAAGTGCTTCATCTTGCTTAAGTCCGACATAGAATTCAGCAAGTCAGAAGCCTTCATCTGCCATGTAAATCTATTTAGCAGCAAAAGCCATATATAGTGAAATGACTATATTCATATAAGCAGACACAGACATTATATGAGGGAGGTATTTTTTTATTACTAATAAGTCGCCGCTTATCAACGTCCAAAGTTCAATCGAGGATAACAATTAATGAGTTTGTCGGGTGGATGGTGAGACAAACACCTTGAGGATTGGTAATGATGATGGTTAAAACTGGGCACAATTTGATTATTTAAGAGGACGGCTCAACAAGAATTTGTTTATATTGGACTTGAAAACAACCATGTTGCAGTCGGCTGTGAGGCAGCCCCGTGGTATTGTGTTCCACAGACATGTAGTTCTATGGAAGAAACTTTGCTCATGGAAGTTCCGTTTAGTTTTAGGTACACAGAGGGAGAAAGGGAAATTATTTTCAGTGGTTGTAGCTAGACGAGATTTTGTTGTGAATATTTTACAGGGGGGGGGGGGGCATAGACAGGAACCCATTTGAGCACCTACGATGAAAATAACGATAGAGCAAAGAAAGACTAGCAACATCTATTTTGTGAGAAAAGCGCTGCAGAGAAGGAAAAAGGACATCTCTCGCTAAATTTCGAAGTGGGTTTTGTACTCTGTCAAGACAGGAAAGAGTGCTGTGAGCGGCACATCCCCAGATGTGGCAAAACTACTCCATCTTAAGACGTATTTGAGTCTTATAGAGGTAGATAATTGCGTCAGGAGTGAAGTGTTAGAATTATCGAACGATTTTTCCAGCGACCTGAACAATGGATTTGATATGTCTTCCATTTCAAGTCTAAGGTGAAGGTCAGTCCATGAAGTTTATCAAAGTATGAAACTTTCTCAAGTAGAGAAGCATTCGTTTCAATTGAAGAAAATTGAGGATCTGATCGTTGGTGGTGAAAGAAGAGAAGCTTACTTTTAGACGTATTAAAAGTGAAATATGAAATAAGCATTTCAGACAAAATGGAAAATTAGTTTTAGGAACAGTGGATGAGCAAGGCGACATACCCGTAGAAATAAGGACACACACACATACAGGAGTCATTCATAAACGAAGACAAAATGCAGTTTGATCCTAAGGATACTAACTAAATCCGCATATTGCAGACTTAGAACTTTATCTAATGGGTCTAGTCTACTTACTATTTACTCAGTCGCCCGAGGAAAGAATATATCAAGGATATCAGTGAAAGTGATGCAGAAGTCCCGACAGAACTTGAACCCGGCACGCCGATCCATTCCAATATGTATACATTATATATATATATATATTAGAAAGAGAGAGAGAGAGAGAGAGAGAGAGAGAGAGATGTTATTGGTTTACTTTATTTGCAATATTCGAACGAATTCGACTATCTATGTGGAAAAGCATTTTACCTAAATGCTAGATAGGAATAATCCTTCTTTTCACCAATGAGATGCCCCTTATGGGGACCGACATATATTAAAAATATATATATATAATTAGCCAACGGACACGTGTAACACATGTCCGTAGATAATTAGGTATATATATATCTTATATACCAATAAAGCCGTTTTTCTCCTACGCCTTCAGACATTATAGGACAATAACTGACAACTTCATATGCTTATATTTTCAGCTAACCACTTACAGCACTCCTTTATGCGTGTTTTAAGAAAATATGCGTACATTTCATCTCAAATATGCACTCCCACACTAACGGTAGCAAACACTTTCACTCTTCTAGAATTATCTCCTCCCAAATCACTCACATTTACTGGGTATACTTACTATTAAGCCACCGTTTATTATTTCATTTTTTAAACTCCTACTATTTTCATAAATACTACACTAGATTTTGAAAATAAATAACAAACACTTCCTCAAATTCACTTACATTCTACCTGGGGGGTCCTGACTGTATTCGAGGAATAACGCAATATTAGAATCGTTGTATTTCAGCAGTTCCGTCTGGCTATTCATAACATATTTAATCATATTTTAGAATGTAGGAATACATTAACGAACACCTCACATAGCATTCAAAATGTAATCTTAGCCTGACGCTGAGGGTTTTCTGTAGGTAATTGTTAGAAAAATTGTTTATTAATTAATCGTTATTATTAAAACCGCTAAGTTTTAACGACTGTTTTCTTTTTACTGAAACAAACAGAAAATTACTTTCTCACTTTTAATCAGTTTTTTTACTCAAATCAATCAGAACATCGTTTACTAATTTTAACTACTGTTTCCGTTTTTACAAAAAAAAGCAGACAATCGCTTATTAAATTTCATCGACTGTTTTCTCTTTAATAAAACAAAATAGAAAATCGTTTTCTAAACACAATCGACTGGTTTATTTTACAAAAACAAAACAGATACTCGCTTACTAACTTTTATCAACTGTTATCTTTTTTCAAAAAATTAAATAGAAAATTGCTTACTAACTTTTTACGACTGTATTTTACTTACCAAACCCAAAATCGCTTACTAACTGTTAACGACTGTATACTATTTACCAAAACCAAAATCGCTTACTAACTTTCAACGACTGTATTTTATTTACCAAACCCAAAATCGCTTACTAACTTTCAACGACTGTATTTTATTTACCAAAACCAAAATCGCTTACTAACTTTCAACGACTGTATTTTATTTACCAAAACCAAAATCGCTTACTAACTTTTAACGACTGTATTTTATTTACCAAAACCAAAATCGCTTACTCACTTTTAACGACTGTATTGTATTTACCAAACCAAAATCGCTTACTAACTTTTAACGACTGTATTTTATTTACCAAACCCAAAATCGCTTACTAACTTTTAACGACTGTATTTTATTTACCAAAACCAAAATCGCTTACTCACTTTTAACGACTGTATTGTATTTACCAAACCAAAATCGCTTACTAACTTTTAACGACTGTATTTTATTTACCAAAACCAAAATCGCTTACTAACTTTCAACGACTGTATTTTATTTACCAAAACCAAAATCGCTTACTAACTTTCAACGACTGTATTTTATTTACCAAAACCAAAATCGCTTACTAACTTTTAACGACTGTATTTTATTTACCAAAACCAAAATCGCTTACTCACTTTTAACGACTGTATTGTATTTACCAAACCAAAATCGCTTACTCACTTTTAACGACTGTATTGTATTTACCAAAACCAAAATCCCTTACTAACTTTTAACGACTGTATTTTATTTACCAAAACCAAAATCGCTTACTAACTTTCAACGACTGTATTTTATTTACCAAAACCAAAATCGTTTACTAACTTTTAACGACTGTATTGTATTTACCAAACCAAAATCGCTTACTAACTTTTAACGACTGTATTTTATTTACCAAAACCAAAATCGCTTACTAACTTTCAACGACTGTATTTTTTTTTACCAAAACCAAAATCGCTTACTAACTTTTAACGACTGTATTGTATTTACCAAACCAAAATCGCTTACTAACTTTTAACGACTATATTTTATTTACCAAAACCAAAATCGCTTACTAACTTTTAACGACTGTATTTTATTTACCAAAACCAAAATCGTTTACTAACTTTCAACGACTGTATTTTATTTACCAAAACCAAAATCGCTTACTAACTTTTAACGACTGTATTTTATTTACCAAAACCAGAATCGCTTACTAACTTTTAACGACTGTATTTTATTTACCAAAACCAAAATCGTTTACTAACTTTCAACGACTGTATTTTATTTACCAAAACCAAAATCGCTTACTAACTTTCAACGACTGTATTTTATTTACCAAAACCAAAATCGCTTACTAACTTTTAACGACTGTATTTTATTTACCAAAACCAGAATCGCTTACTAACTTTTAACGACTGTATTTTATTTACCAAAACCAAAATCGCTTACTAACTTTTAACGACTGTTTTAATGTACTACAACAGAAAAGAAAATTGCTTACTAACTTTTAACGCATGTTTTTTTTTACTAAAATAAAACAGATAATCGCTTACGAAGTTTTATCGACGGCTTATTTTACTAAAACAAAACGGAAAATCGCTTACTACTTTTTAACGACTGTTTCTTTTTTACTAGATGAGACAACTTCATCATAAAAACATCAGCAAATATAACCAGTAGCACTTTCCAAAGTTTGTAACTCCAGCAAGGTGGGCATAGGAAAGACTTTGAGTTGGGAGAAAATAAAAGAAATCTGTGAGTTGACCCATTATGCCCCCACTGACCCATTATGCCCCACCCAACCTATAAATGGAGAGGGAATTTTTTGTCTTTCTTATGTAGTGAAAAAACTTACAATTTTTAGATGGGAGTCGCCGTAGATATACTGTAGGTAGATCTGATTAAGCCGGTGCTGCAAATCCAATAAAGTAAAGTGAATTTTCTTCTGTTTAAGTTACCGCCATAGGTCAGTACATACAAGAGTTCATGTGCAAATCTGTTTCAGCATTTCACTAACACAACACAAAGAAACTACGAAACGATTATACGGGTAAGAATAGTTGTTTTCGTACATACGTAGGAATCGTAACTTTCCAGTTCTTTATTATTCTCTCCTTTTACACATTAAAAAAAAATTCTCATCAGAGATAATCATTCAAATAATGACACAAGTCTCGTAGTTTCGTACATAGCAATCTTAGCTTCGCATTTTATTGTAAACAATCGTAGTAAGCAAAAAGTAATAAGCGATTTTCCGTTATGTTTTAGTATAAAGAAAAAAGTCGATAAAACTTAGTAAGAGATTTTTCCTTTTGTTTTAGTAAAATAAGCAGTTGTTAGAAGTTAGTAAGCGATTTTCTGTATTGGTTTAGTATAAAGAAAAAAGTCGATGAAACTTGTAACTGATTGTCTGTTTTATTTTAGTAAAAAGAAAACAGTCGTTAAAAGTTAGTAAGCGGTTTTGTTTTTGGTTTAGGTAAATAAAAAAACAGTCGTTAAAAGTTAGTAAGCGATTTTTTTTTTGGTTTAGGTAAATAAAAAACAGTCGTTAAAAGTTAGTAAGCGATTTTCTGTATTGGTTTAGTAAAAAGAAAAAATGTCGATAAAGCTTCGTAACTGATTGTCTGCTTTATTTTAGTAAAAAGAAAACAGTCGTTAAAAGTTAGTAAGCGATTTTGCTTTTGGTTTAGGTAAATAAAAAACAGTCGTTAAAAGTATGGCACTCTTTTTATCTTTTCGACGACTTAATATTCGAACCAACGAAAAAAGGGTAAGAAAAACAAACTTCAGCTCATCGTCTGATTCTTTCCAATGAGAAAACACGTGAAAGATGCTTACGAAACAGAATCCGAGGAGTTGTCTCTCAGAAGAGAAGTCAACAAGCAGATAAAGTAATGAGCAGTCAAGAAGAGGGTCTCACTGCTTACTTCAGCGAAACTGAAAGTCGAGCCTCGGAGTAATGATATAGGTATCTACAGGGACAGTGGTTTCGGCTGCTAAATAACTATGGTATTTGTGAAAATACTATTACTAATAATAGGTAACATCGACCCTAAATGAAAGAATTCTGGGGATCTGCTTTAACATTGTAGGGGTTGTGTTCGCGCCGTATCGTTCAAGGTTGGGCATGGAATTTCTTGAGTTCATCTACTTTTACAAGCAAGGCCGGAACACGGGACAGTTAGTATATATATATATATATATATATATATATATATATATATATATATATATATATATATATATATATATATATATACTAACTCTATATATATATATATATATATATATATATATATATATACGAGGCCTGTCTAAAAAGTATCCGACCGTAGGCAAGAAAAATATTTCAAATACGTGACGGGGTTGGGATCTTAATCCCCTTCAAAGTAGGCCCCTTTTGCTTGCACACACTTAGACCATCGATCCATCTACTACCGGAAACACCCCTAGAAGTATTTTGTTGGAATGGTGTTCATCTCCGCCGTCGCGTTCCGCATTATCTCTTTTTTCGCACCCTCTCAACAAATGCTTATATACGAAGCGTATAGATACAGTGAACGTATATAATCATGCGTAGAAATTGGTCGAATGAAGGATAAGCAGATGCTGACGTATTTACGTCAGATAATGACATAAAGAGACAAACAAACCAAAACAAAAAAGAAAACAGGATAAATTTTAAACAGATAAATCATCAAAGAATAAGAGAAGCGCCGTTTCTTTTGACCGAAAACTTCAAGCAAATGTCTTCGCCATTCTCAGAAAATATCTTTTTCGCTTCACTTGCATTTTGATTTCGTTACCGATTCCATTAGATTTTTTTTTCAACGTAAGGTTACTGAAGCATCTTAGTCGAATGTGAAATAATACTCAACGACTCGTGAATTCGCTGCTGTTTAGCGGACATTTACACGTTCATTGGTGTCAATCTACTTGAAACAACACGCAGACGTATCTATCTACGTCGCGTAATCTATAGAATTAAACGCCTTTCATTTCATTCAGATAATCTATTATGAATACGCTCCAGAAAAAATTTGTCCGTATGTTCTCTTTTGTCCTACGGAATAAGACCGTCGTTTGGCTAAACTGGAGAAAAAATGAAGGCCAAGGTGAACTGCATCTGCATAAGCTTTCAAAACACATTTGAAATTCGTCTTGCAGAGAAAAATGTTACAGATCAGGCTGTAAGAGATGCTGAATGTTGACTTTATCAATATACTGTAGAACTTCTCATATCAGAACTTTGTCAGGAATCCGGATATAAGAAGTTGGTCCAAAAAGTCCGGATATAAGGAGTTCTGTAAAAAAATTAGAATAAATAACATACACATAACATTTAACATATATTTTTTAGCGAGTCTACACTCTCTGTCAGAAATGATGGAAAAAGGCATCCTTCGTTAGTGTTCGCACTGATATTCATAGGAAATAATATCTGAATTGGTGAAGTTAAAAAATAAAAAGAAAAGAATACTTCTCAAACTGGAAAGAAGTAAAAAGGAGAAAAAAGAAAAAACGTATCAATCGGTATAGAAAACAGAAAAAAAAAGAAAAAAACTCCCATTATTGAAATAGATTTAAGATGGGGGATTTTTCTGACTTCTTATTTGCTTTCTCAATTCCCCTAAATACTTGAAATGAATTCGCCCAGTAGTTTTGTGTGACGGGATATATATATATATATATATATATATATATATATATATATATATATATATACAAATAAGTACACATTGCTCTTTATTATAGAGTTGCGTATGTTCCTGAAACCAACTCGTAATATTGAAATTTTAATTGCAAGTAGATATTGCTAATAAAAGATGCATTTAATAACCTGTAATACTTCAGATATTTAAATTTAACTATGTATGCAAGGCAAAACCAAATTCCATAAATATTCTTAATGGTTGTTCTTAAATGATTCTTCTTCTACTAATGCCATTCTCAATTTATTCCTTATTTCATTTTACAGTTTTTTTTCTCGAATTTCTTCCAGTGAGAGATAATTTTGCATCATGTGCGCGTTATTGCAATCGCCATAGCTAAATTTTGGCATTTTTCTATAACATTGAAGAATCATTTTAATGACATTTTTTAATGACAGTCCAGAAGTCCTTCTTACCTTCTATTTTTTCAATGTTACTGAATTTTAAATAAACAAAAGGAACCTTCTTAATATCTATTACTAATAGAGCTTTGGTATCTGTATGTCTGAAGCCGAAACTATACTATACCTTTTATATCTGAAGCCGAAACTATACTATTACTATTTTTAAATGCTCAATTAAGCTTATTATACCATTTCATACTACTTTACAATGTTTCAATGCTCAATTCAGGGGATGTGTTATAGTTGTTCTGTTGTCATGATACCATCCTCTCATGATTTATCTTGCCCTTTTTGGGTGGTGGGTAGTGTAGTCTGGTCTGTTGTCATGATACCATCTTTCCATGCATTACCTCCTACCTCCTAGTTTTTCTGGGTAGTGTAGTATACTCTAGCATTACCTCGTCAAGTAGTAAGAGTAATTTACTCCTCTCCAGGAGTTAGGCACAAGGCCAGTTTTTATCCTACTCCCACAAGTAAGATGTGACCCAAGCTCGGGTCGGAAAGTGGGGGTTGAAACGCCAGCGCCCGAGAGGTGAGCACTCTGGCCATTAAAAATTGCCTGGGCAGCCCCGTCGGCATTCCCCGGTAGGGGCGCCTCAGACAGTAAGCAATAAACTTACTCCTCCCCAAAGAGGGGAGGCAAAGCCTGGGAGGGTGGACCTCCTAGAACTGCACAGGACAATCCCATAGACCGGCGTAAATCAAGCCCCAAAGGCCAAGACAATACCAGTCTATAGGGTGCGGTATCCATCGGAACAGATACTACACTTTGATCTCGACCAAAAGGCCGAGCATCAGTATTATTTACTCCTCTCCAGGAGTTAGGCACAAGGCCAGTTTTATCTTACTCCCACAAGTAAGATGTGACCCAAGATCGGGTCGAGAAAGTGGGGTTTGAAAAGCCAGCGCTCGAGAGGTGAGCACTCTGGCCATTTAAAAATTGCCTGGGCAGCCCCGTCGGCATTCCCCGGTAGGGGCGCCTCAGACAGTAAGCAATAAACTTACTCCTCCCCAAAGAGGGGAGGCAAAGCCTGGGAGGGTGGACCTCCTAGAACTGCACAGGACAATCCCATAGACCGGCGTAAATCAAGCCCCAAAGGCCAAGACAATACCAGTCTATAGGGTGCGGTATCCATCGGAACAGATACTACACTTTGATCTCGACCAAAAGGCCGAGCATCAGTACAGAGCGAGTAAGATGTGTTTTACTTCTATTAACAGTTATTAGTCACGTCTGACCTCCGGAACCACCGATATAGTATGGCCAATTAATAACAGGATACTATTGAAATAAACATATTATATGCTCTTACTATACTCTGTTTTTATTTATTCATATTACATGTATAATATGTATTTATGTCTTAATCGTGGTTGAAGGTACATCTGAGGAGACCAAGATATGGTCGAAATAGACTATTATGTATACAACCTAAATGTGCAGCTAATTCATCTCATCTTCAAATTTATACATGCTCTGCTTAATTAGACATCGAGCTCTCTTATTCGGATTCCTACCGAAAACATTCGAACCAGTATACTATACATATATATATATATATATATATATATATATATATATATATATATATATATATATATATATATATATATATATATATATATATATACATACTTGCTCCCCACTTAAGAGTCAGGTTCTCTGATAGGGGAATTAACGGTAAATCATCACTTTTCCGAATCGAGTTCTCTTGGTAACCAGTAGCGCTAACATAGATAAATCGACATAACCGCTATAATCTCTCTTACTGTTGGTAACGTAGAGGTAACATTTCTTACTGATGATCACAATTTCAAGTTATCTGGCAGTCAAGTCTCCAATCTCACCGTGAAAACGTTTGCCACGCATAGCCAAACTGAAAAGACGGTATAAAGAGAAACAGCTCTCTGTGGATGGCTAAATATATATAGGCAGGTATGGAGAGAGAGAAAGAGAGAGAGAGAGAGAGAGAGAGAGGGGGGGAAAGATAGGATGGAGAAAGAGAGAGAGAGAGGATGGAGAGAGAGGGGGGAGAGTAGAAGTAGATATGATTATGCCGAGATATGAAGAGGTAGATGTTCAGAGATATATAAATACCAAGACAAATAGACAGGTGAATATGCCGAGCCGTTTAAAGATCTACGTATATTATCAGATTAGAGATTCTATGCAGATATATGCTGAGGTTCAGAGAATGGTATGTATGATTAGATCAAGATACACATGAAAGATATGTATGATAAGACCGAATGTGGTAAGGAGGTGTTTTAAGCGTGGAGACCAGAGCGAGTACGTTTCAATGTATTTCCTGTGTTGTTTTCTATACTAATGAGTCACTACTTACCAAAGCCAAAAGCCAGTCGAGGATAAATGTTAATGGGATTGCTAGTTGCATGATGAACTATGCTATGGAAACATTGGAAACGATTGGTGGAAAGAGTTGATTCCATCTTTTCGGATCATTGGTTATTTATCTATGGAACATACAAAATATCCATAAAATCCGCGCGCAATATAAAAGAATTATAACTTTTTAAATATTTGCGCTAGTAAGAATAATATCCTCGTCCGTGCCAGATATCGATAAAAACAAAAAGGACGTTTTACTATCCGTTAGAAAGTGTTTAAATCAGAAATTTCAGATGGATTTGAAGAGGTGGACCATTTTATTGGCCTCCACGTTATTATAAAATTGAAAATAGAAGCCTTTATCAATGCAAGATTAATTTATTATTTTTTTTACTTTAATCTTATTAATTTCGGAATATATATATATATATATATATATATATATATATGTAATTATTACTTAATGCATATGCACAAGAAATATTATATGGTTATATACTGTATTGTGTACATATTTTCAATATTTACTTCAACAGTGCTCAATATGCTTAGTAGTAGTAGTAGTAGTAGTAGTATGAAATGTATCTATGGCTAAAGCACTTAACCCGATGATTCCTGTGGAGATGAAATATGCCCACCTCTGTGTGTGTTATTTGCCATATATATTTTCATGTTATATATATAACAAATAAAAAAATAAATAAAAAAAATTCCTAAGCGTCTCTGAAAATATCGTACACCAGACCATTGTTGACCTTGAATTCTTGGAACTAAATAAATAATGTAAATCTATTTATGTTTTTATCACTATTCAGAGAGAGAGAGAGAGAGAGAGAGAGAGAGAGAGAGAGAGAGAGAGAGAGGGGAGTTGACATGATTAGAACAAATTACGCATTTTGCGTTCTAGGCCGGCTTCATTTGCCATTTTGTTTTTAAACGCTGACGGCTTCTCCTCTCAAATAAATATACAGCAGGAATATTACGTCTGGTCTTGACGAAACTTACACATCGAAAAAGAACGTTTCCGCTTTCTCACTTGATGTAACAGTTACACGTGTTCTTGTTCAAGTCTTGTGATATTACGTTACCCCTTAATATCCATCACATAGGTAAGTAGGTATGTGAAGACTTAGAGAAACACAGAGGTAGAGATGATGATTTTGTTATACGTCAGATCCACTCTTTTGGATTATCTCACATCGAAAAATATTACCTGGGATTATTGGTTCATTGAATGCAATTTTCAATGTTATCCATATTTCACGTGATGTCATAGTCGTAATTGTATAATGTTATCCATATTTCACGTGATGTCATAGTCGTAATTGTATAATGTTATCCATATTTCACGTGATGTCATAGTCGTAATTGTATAATGTTATCCATATTTCACGTGATGTCATAGTCGTAATTGTATAATGTTATCCATATTTCACGTGATCTCATAGTCGTAATTGTATAATGTTATCCATATTTCACGTGATGTCATAGTCGTAATTGTATAATGTTATCCATATTTCACGTGATGTCATAGTCGTAATTGTATAATGTTATCCATATTTCACGTGATGTCATAGTCGTAATTGTATAATGTTATCCATATTTCACGTGATCTCATAGTCGTAATTGTATAATGTTATCCATATTTCACGTGATGTCATAGTCGTAATTGTATAATGTTATCCATATTTCACGTGATGTCATAGTCGTAATTGTATAATGTTATCCATATTTCACGTGATGTCATAGTCGTAATTGTATAATGTTATCTATATTTCACGTGATGTCATAGTCGTAATTGTATAATGTTATCCATATTTCACATGATGTCATAGTCGTAATTGTATAATGTTATCTATATTTCACGTGATGTCATAGTCGTAATTGTATAATGTTATCCATATTTCACGTGATGTCATAGTCGTAATTGTATAATGCTATCCATATTTCACGTGATGTCATAGTCGTAATTGTATAATGCTATCCATATTTCACGTGATGTCATAGTCGTAATTGTATAATGTTATCCATATTTCACGTGCTGTCATAGTCGTAATTGTATAATGTTATCCATATTTCACGTGCTGTCATAGTCGTAATTGTATAATGTTATCCATATTTCACGTGATGTCATAGTCGTAATTGTATAATGTTATCCATATTTCACGTGATGTCATAGTCGTAATTGTATAATGTTATCCATATTTCACGTGATGTCATAGTCGCAATTGTATAATGCTATCCATATTTCATGTGATGTCATAGTCGTAATTGTATAATGTTATCCATATTTCACGTGATGTCATAGTCGTAATTGTATAATGTTATCTATATTTCACGTGATGTCATAGTCGTAATTGTATAATGTTATCCATATTTCACGTGATGTCATAGTCGTAATTGTATAATGTTATCCATATTTCACGTGATGTCATAGTCGTAATTGTATAATGTTATCCATATTTCACGTGATGTCATAGTCGTAATTGTATAATGTTATCCATAGCTGGGAAGAAGGGTCGTTTATATTCTCTCCAATGGTATTAGTAAGTCGGTTGATGTAACAGATCTAACGGTACTTGAACTCAAATAGCCGCTTACATAGTTTCGTATCGATGTCAATTTCGCTAGTCAAAGATCCCCTGAAGAGGTATAATGAGTAGGGTAAATAGCGCAGGAGCTATGTTGAGACTGGGATGGAGAGGCAAATGTGATGAGACCGGGATTAAAAGTTCATCAGCAGGTATGAGAATTTGGCGCCAGTCTATTCGTAAAGCGAAACCGAACCGAAACTACGTCAGAGTTCTCAAATATATTACGTTATACATTATGTATTATTTACTCCTATCCAGGAGTTAGGCACAAGGCCAGTTTTATCCTACTCCCACAAGTAAGATGTGACCCAAGGTCGGGTCGGAAAGTGGGGGTTGAAAAGCCAGCGCCCGAGAGGTGAGCACTCTGACCATCAAAAATTGCCTGGGCAGCCCCGTCGGCATTCCCCGGTAGGGGCGCCTCAGGCAGTAAGCAATAAACTTACTCCTCCCCAAAGAGGGGAGGCAAAGCCTGGGAGGGTGGACCTCCTAGAACTGCACAGGACAATCCCATAGACCGGCGTAAATCATGTCCCGAAGGACAAGACAATACCAGTCTATAGGGTGCAGTATCCATCGGAACAGATACTACACTTTGATCTTAGCCAAAAGGCCAAGAATCGGCTCTGTTTTATTTACTCCTCTCCAGGAGTTAGGCACAAGGCCAATTTTATCCTACTCCCACAAGTAAGATGTGACCCAAGGTCGGGTCGGAAAGTGGGGGTTGAAAAGCCAGCGCCCGAGAGGTGAGCACTCTGACCATCAAAAATTGCCTGGGCAGCCCCGTCGGCATTCCCCGGTAGGGGCGCCTCAAGCAGTAAGCAATTAACTTACTCCTCCCCAAAGAGGGGAGGCAAAGCCTGGGAGGGTGGACCTCCTAGAACTACACAGGACAATCCCATAGACCGGCGTAAATCAAGCCCCGAAGGCCAAGACAATACCAGTCTATAGGGTGCAGTATCCATCGGAACAGATACTACACTTTGATCTTAGCCAAAAGGCCAAGAATCGGCTCTGTATTATGAATTAAATCTGGATGGATAAAAGTTGTGATAATGCTTGGACACCCTTAGAACTATATATAGAGGTAAGAGTTCGAACCCTAACAGGCTTTAAAGCAATTCAAAAACATACTGAAAAAGAGTAAACGGTCTGAGATTTGTTTTTTTATAAGAAAATTGGTAATTTTCTATAATTAAGCCAACAGTAAAATCATCAAAATTAGTTTAAATATACATTGATGAAATATGACCCTCTTACACCATTCTGCATAGACAATGTATATTCCTACCCTATTTCAAATTCGGATGTCTTATAAACATAAAAACATAGGAAGGATTATTACGAAAAAAAAAACAGGTTAATACCTTTTATTTGTCAAAACTCTGTCGAGGCTTGTTATATCAAGCGAAATATTAGATAAAAAAGTCAAGATGAAGAAAAAAAAAACAATGTTATTATTTTTTATTTTGATTTAATAAAAAATATCTGCATCTAACACATGGTTTCTTATGAAGGCATTTTGCCTTTATCTTTATAGTAAAATTCAAAAGATGCTTAAAAAAATGAATTTTCCCAAATTTATAAAAAAAATAATTTAAAAGACATTGCTGGTATTTTTAGTAGCTTAACCCATAGAGTAAATGTTGTATTGTGGTGATTGACTCTAGTTTAGCGTTAGTCTAAATTATATATTCCCCCCTTTGTGTCTCATTTGCAATATATTTATGTAATGTTTTTTCGAATGAATACAAAGATTTAAGTGATAAGATCCTCAACTACAGAAAATAAAATCATCAACATATTGATATGGTAAAAGTATATGAAAATAGAAATTACACGACTGAAGTTATGGACGCAGAAAAGTTTTATTTTAGTCAAGCTTTCATGAATGTGTTTTACTAATGATCACAATATATACAGAGTTTTAGAACCGATAAAATTTTATGTTTGTTACGACTTAATCCTCACGATATTTAAATTTCATGCCCCCCCCCCCCGTAATTCACTTCAAATAATAACAATATATAAATATGATTTCCTGATGACAAATCTACTGAGCTATTGGGTCAAGTTCCTAGGTCTTATAGAAACAAAGAATGTAGCGGTCACATAATATAGATACATTGTAACCTTAAATCTATTAAATATTCTCAGTTTAGATGTTCGTATATTTGCTGCTATAGCTAATTAAATTATGTCTATGTGCCAACGAGGTTAAATACCAACCTTATGAGGGTGGCGTTGCAGGCAAGATAGAGAGCGAGTTTGCATATGCAGCTAACCTGCTGGGTGGAGAACGTGTATGTCAAGCTTTCATGAATGTGTTTTACTAATTATCAGAATATATACAGAGTTTTAGAACCGATAAAATTTTATGTTTGTTACGACTTAATCCTCACGATATTTAAAATTCCCCCCCCCCCCCGTAATTCACTTCAAATAATAACAATATATAAATATGATTTCCTGATGACAAATCTACTGAGCTATCGGGTCAAGTTCCTAGGTCTTATAGAAACAAAGAATGTAGCGGTCACATAATATAGATACATTGTAACCTTAAATCTATTAAATATTCTCAGTTTAGATGTGCGTATATTTGCTGCTATAGCTAATTAAATTATGTCTATGTGCCAACGAGGTTAAATACCAACCTTATGAGGGTAGCGTTGCAGGCAGATAGAGAGCGAGTTTGCATATGCAGCTAACCTGCTGGGTGGAGAACGTGTATGTCGAAGGTTGGGGGGTCAGCATATTAGGAAGGTATTAACATCGACTGAAAATATTTTTGGATTCTAGATTTTCTGCTTCAGATAAAAATATCTTTTGGCAAAGATGTGAGGTGGTCGTCTCTCCTATCTCCTTACAAACTGACAGACACCTCTTAATCACTCTCTATAAAACTAAATGCGTGTGTGTTTGGGTGTTCCCTATAGAAATAAATGTGAGAGAATTTATATGAAATCTAAAAATGTATTCTTATGTAAAATTTACCAGGGAAGACAATGGAAGTGTTCCCAAATCTCAAAGTGCACTGATAAGGGGCCCATGAGTGCATAATTCCATTAAAAATTCAAATATATGTTCTTTTGATAAAATCTATATAATATACAAAAAAGATTCTCCGGAGAAGACAATGGAAGTGGTCCCGAATCTCTATGTTATCGTCTATGTGCCGAATATTTATGTGCCCCAACTTCTAAGTGATCTATAGGGACATAACCTCCTTAAAACTTCTAATACCTATATCCGATTTTAATGTAAGTTAAACCATATATTTAAGACGCAATTTTTTATTTGGAAATCGCCCCAGGCAACGAATAAAGCCATATGATGTAAGGAGCTAACAAGAACGTAATATGATTATCGCAAAGACAGGAGATACCCATTGGCCTTCGTCTTGAAAATACCAAGGCTATAGGTAGGAGAAAAACAGTTAACAGGAAAATAATTCAGCAAACCCGCAGTTCTTCGAAAGAAGCTACTAGAATAGGAAGCTGTATTACAATGAGGTATAAAAATAGCGAATTGACGGAGACCACTAGACCAACGAGTAAAACGAGCTGGAACCAAAGAAGCAGAGAATAGATTACATAATTCTGAAGAACGCATACCATAATAGTATTTATAGAACAAACTGAGACTAGTCAAATCGTCTGGGAGAGAGAGGCTGCAGAGAAGAAAAAAGAGTGAGGCCAATAAAATTACAGTTACGTTTCTGCACTCAGTAAGAACCCTTAAATTGGACAGAGATTCACCAACCCAAATATGACAACAGTACTCAATAAATGGTCTGATGGTAGATTTGTAGAGATAGAGAATAGCCTCAGGTGTTAAAAAGTGTTTAAAGCGATAGAGAGAACCGACTTTACAAGAAGCAGAAAGAGCAATTGATTTAATGCATGGACTCCAAGAAAGATTTGATGAGAGAGAAAGACTAATGAGTTTGATGGTCGATTTCTCCTCAAGAAAAGAGCCAACCATGAGAATATCAGGAAAAAAAGGAAAACACCTACGATTGAAAGACACGAGTTGAGTCTTAACAGGATTAAACGAAACAAGCCGTTTCGTACCCCAATTAACAACTGAACCCAGGTCAAC
>OY744527.1:123586869-123591869 GCA_963556195.1 Sepiola atlantica
AGTCTGAAATAGCATTTTCGTGTGTCTGTTACACTTCAGTCTGAAATAACATTTTCGTGTGTCTGTTACACTTCAGTCTGAAATAACATTTTCGTGTGTCTGTTACACTTCAGTCTGAAATAACATTTTCGTGTGTCTGTTACACTTCAGTCTGAAATAGCATTTTCGTGTGTCTAACGCTTCAGTTTGAAATATTATTTCGTGTGTCTGTTACACTTCAGTCTGAAATATCATTTCGTGTGTCTGTTACACTTCAGTTTGAAATATCATTTCGTGTGTCTGTTACGCTTCAGTTTTAAATAAGATTTTCGTGTGTCTGTTACGCTTAATTTGAAATAGCATTTTTTTGTGTCTGTTACACTTCAGCTTGAAATAGCATTCCCGTTGGTCTGTCACGTTTAAGTTTGAAATAGAATTTTTGTATGTATCGCAATTCAGTTTGAAATAATTTTTTTTTCGTCTATTACGCTTAATTTGAAATAGCGTTTACATCGCTAAACGCGTAAATTGAATGGACGCATCTTTAAATATCCATATTTATTTTTACCGCACTCGACACCCATTCCCCTCTCTCTCTCTTTTACTTCCACTACCATCTCTCTCTCTCTCTCTCTCTCTTTCTCTCTTTCCCTTTTCACTCTGTTACCATTTGGTCTTTTTCCCTCTCCATCTCTGTGTTCTCATCAACTTCACTTATTAAGGAGGCTGCTTTACCAAATGCCTTTACACATTCGAATCTACGCACACACGTGTTTATTTATATTTAGCGCGGGGGCATAAAAGAAATGTTTGATCGACCATTTTTGCGAGCAGGTACACAGCTTGCTGGCGCTGTGACCGTTTAAGGTGAACACGCCAGCGCTGTTTTCATAGTTCCGTTTTTCTCATACATCATGTCCTTTTAAAAAAAAATCTAATTGCCACGAAGATATCTGACGTAGAGACGTTTTTGTTTTATTATTGCTAGCGTCTTGCAGATGTTTGTATCTAGTTTATTTATCCAGTTAAATTCTCCTCGGCCATGTGCTGAGAGATTAATATAATGATGCGTTTCTCGGAGGTTGTGGGGACAGAGCCAGCGCTACATACCTCCGGACCCGACGTGAGCTCACGCTTACTGGCGGACCAAAGGAAAGGATAGTTTCAAAAGCATTCTGAAGGACTACAATGTTTTATTTTTGTTGCCTCCTTACTTAAACTGTCATTCAAAAATGGAGATATAGAGTCGCTTTTAACAGTAACAATATATCAAAGAAAAAAAAACCGCACGCACATACACGTTACTGCTTATATGCGTTAATCTGGCCTAAACCTAGACTCCGTCAAATTTCCATACTTTGAAAACCTCAATGATGTTAAAGTTGAAAGTCTTTATCTTTCTATATAAAAAGTTAGGTGTGTGTATATGTTTCTATGTATAGGATTCACTCATAAACTAATGCACCTATCATTATGAATAATGTATTTTTTTTGTAAACTTTATCATATAAGTAGTGTACCCCTTAAACTCGTACCCCCCCTAAAAAATATATATAAACGACATACAAAAAATATAATAAAGAACAGAATTGCTCTACATATAATTTTGAGTTATATTATGTGTTGTGAAGTAGTCCAACAGTAAAAAGAAGTCAAGTCGAGGTTGGGTTAAGATAACAAGTGTATTAACATAAAAGGTACAAAGGTAAGGAAACTGACTGGCACTCGGCTAGACAGTTACAATACTGTCCTTTTTCTCCCTGATGATTGTCTACTCGCACTATTTATAGTGAGAACCGGTGTAGTTTCTCTTCCGTTAGAACGGCCGGTGAAACATTATGTTATAAAATTGTAACTGGACCTGTGCACGCGTATGAGCGCCAAGAATATGCATTGCGGACTAAACTCTTAAACTAATAAACTTATTATTATGAATTACTAGACCACCCGTGACCCGTTGGGTCAGTTTGTTATATTAGCTATGGAATTCATGTATGAGCGTGACACTTGTGGCATAAAGAAAATAGGTTGTTTTTACATAACAGAAGCATTTCTATGAAAGTATATTAAAATGAAAAAGGAATATAGATAGATTTCTATGAGTCGTTCTGTTTATTATAATTGTTTTTTTTAAAATTACAGTTACTGAATTATAAGTGGTTGGTTAGGGCGATTTGAGAAAGGAAGGGGGTACAGCCGTGGCCACCGAGAGACAGCAGGCTTTCTCGCGTACGTAACGAAAACAGAGGGAGTAGGAGTGGTGAAATCTATGAGAGGGAAAGTGGGAGGTGGTTTCGTTAACCGACCGCTAGTATGGCTGATATTAATAATGAGTGTTGTTTTTTTGTTTGTTTGTTTTTGTTTTTTAAAAGGGAGGAGTTTTTTTGAAACTGCGACAGACTTTACGAAGTCCTCCCGTTGAATGTTTTTAGCCGTGAAGAAAACAAATAAACTATTTGATGAAATTAAATGAAATTGTTTAAAAATTTCCAGAATGAAAAATTTCATGCGTTCGTTAATCATAATAGAGAATAACGGAATTGGAATAACAGATTGAAGACGATGCTATTTACGCATGCGCAACCGGATGTTGAAAACCGGAAAGCTGAAAGCTGATTGCAAACATACAAGAACAATAGAGTTTTAGTATTATATAGATTGATACATATTCTAAGCAACACGGTGAATAATGTGGACACATTATTATTTTTGTAAACTTTACCATTTAGGTGGTATCCACCTGAAACCGTATACTACCCCGCCAATTTTTCTTTAATAAAATTAAAACCTAATGTTTTACATATTGCTTATGTCCGTCCTGGGACGGGTCGTCTTTTAGTGACCCATAATACATATCATTCATCGATTGGATGCTGAAAAATGAATTAAAATGTGATGCTTCTCTGATGTTGGTGATTAAAGAGAGGAGTATTCTAGTGAGATCCTATGTGTGTAGGAGCACTCTTGCACCGACATTACTTATACATCATTTCCTTTGAAAAATATAATTGCTATGATAATATCGTACGTCGAGAAGCATTTTTGCTAGCATTTTG
Organism: Sepiola atlantica; assembly: GCA_963556195.1. Lineage (NCBI taxonomy): Eukaryota > Metazoa > Mollusca > Cephalopoda > Sepiida > Sepiolidae > Sepiola > Sepiola atlantica. The sequence goes on from OY744527.1 coordinate 123,589,905, forward strand.
CGGATGATATATCTCGTAAAATGCTTTTGCTCTTATATGGATTCGACACGTATAGACATATATATATATAAGATGTGGGAAAGATATATGTATATGCATGTACTTTTTATTTTTATAGATTAACATGTTCTATGTAAAAGCTCGATGATCCGGAATGTACACATTAATTTTGGTTGTTCGTCTATAAGCGAAACGGTCCGTCAAAATGTACTTAAGTTTTTAATTTGCAAAAAAATGAACAAAAACGAATGAAATTTGGTCACTGGAATTTCACTTCATGTTGATTTTTTAATAATATTATATATATATATATATATATACATATATATATATATATATATACATATATACATATACATGCATATATATATATACACACATATATATGTATATATACACATACATATATATATACATATATATACATATAAATATACATATATATACATATATACATATATATACATATATACATATATATATACATGTATATATACGTAAATATAAATATGTATATATATATAATATACATATTTATATTTACATATATATACATATATACATATATATATACATATATACACATATATACATATATATATGCATATATATATATACATATATACATATATATGCATATATATATACATATATACATATATATACATATATATACATATATATATATATACATATATATATACCTATATATACACATATCTAATATTATAATAAAAAGTAATAAAAGTTACTGGAATTTCGCTTAATATGTATTTTTTATTATAATATTATATAAATATATATATAACCACATATACATATATATACATATATATACATATATATACACATATATATACATATATACGTATACATATATACATATATATACATATATACATATATATACACATATATACATATATATATACATATATATACATATATACATATATACATATATATACATATATACATATATACGTATATATACATATATATATGCATATATATACATATATACATATATATATATACATATATATACATATATACATATATATACATATATATATCTATATATATACATACATACATATATAATATTATAATAAAACAGTAATATTAAGCTAAATTCCTATATATATAGGCAATAGTCACAAGAATATGTGTTGTTTACGTCTTAACTAGAAGAGAAGTCTACCTATCTGTATGAAGGCCACATGTTCAATAGTATAACGCAAGAAGAGACGACCCATTCTTTGTCTCTGTGGTTACTTGTCGCGGAGAAGTAACACGTCTTGATCGTGTAAAAAGAGGGCTGGACAGAGTTTTCGTATTTGGCACCATTTGAGTTCCCCAATAATTGGTCAATTTGAAAGTACATGGACCAAACGAATGATGTTACTATTCTGCCAACTGTTATTGAAACAAGAAAGAAAATCCACTTGTCGCCTAAATGTTTCATATATTTTCTTATACTACGAGTTTCATGTAATGATGCTTCTTTTAGGACGGGTACATGTGAGACAGGTAGAATAAAGAAATAGGATTTAAATATTATTCATCGGTAATATCTGGTCAACGGCATATCATCCCTTTTTTGTGCTGCTTATGTTATGTCAAGCAGTTCAAATTTGTAGAAAGTTGTTGGTGTTTTTTTCTACTTCACATCAACCCGTTTTGGTTATTTAATGTCGAATTCCGTAATTTCTTTAAATTCTTAATATCTCTATATATTTATTTATTATGTAAATGTATGTCATGTATACACTTTGTTTTGAGATTAATTTGTTTTGTATGCGTGTATTTTATAAGCAAATAGTTCGTAAACGGTAGATAATTTTTTTTTTTGAAATGGCTCTTAACAAGGCATGACACCACTTGATGTAAGGAACTAAAAATACTACTTCAAAGTAAAAAACTAGCCAACGATAAGTTTTAGATGAATATATTTCGACCCCC
>OY744527.1:123596869-123624369 GCA_963556195.1 Sepiola atlantica
GCGTTGGTGGTGAAAGGAGAGAAGCTTTATTTTAGAGGTGTTAAAAGTAGCAAACTAGTTTCTCCCATTGCACAACGTGATTAAGTTGAGTAGTTTTGGAGCCTATAAGTGATCTACAGACATACACAAAATGCTCCAGTATAATGTAGATGACCTTATCAAATGTATCTCATATTTGTATATAGTCAAATAGGGGGGAGGAAGGAAGTAAATATAGCAAAAGGAAAGTGAAAGGCGTGAGTGATTATGTGACATACGAAGGGCGCTGTCGTCTGCTTTAATGAAATGGAAAGAATGAAAGAAACGGGAGAAAAAACGAAACTAAGTGTGTGAAAGAGAGAGAGAGAGAGAAGAGAGAGAGAGAGAGAGAGAGAGAGAGAGAGAGAGAGAGAGAGAGAGAGAGAGAGAGAGAAGAGCAGAGCAGAGCAACAAATTGAAAGAGAAAAGAAACGAGAGAAAAAGAGAGAGGTCAAGGCACGTGTCCTATTTGTGACTTCATGGATGAAGAAGCCCACACTCTTTTTTAATATTTAATGGGTACTAGTACATCCTTTGAACCAAGTAAAAACGACTTTTTGTTCAGCATCTTCCGGCCGTTTATGTAAACAGCCGGAAGAAGACAATCAGAAGGCTCGAGGAGCAGACGACAACTTTATCTATATACATCCTCGCAAAACAAAGCTCATAGAGCCTTTGAACCGGACAAGAACAGAGCTGTGTTTTTTAACCTAGTCAGTTTTTTCCAGTTTAAGGGCTGTACAAGTAAAAAAAACGAATCAAATCTGTAAAAAATCGATGTTTCATTGATTATGTTCTTTACAATCTTTAGTTTATTCATAAAAAACACGATTTATCGAAATAAAAAAAATTTTAATTTAATTTTCCTGTCAAAAAATTTCATTGATTTTCTTCGTTAAAAAATAAATTGTCATAAAAATAAATATACGGTGTGTGTTTTCTTTTCATTATTATTTTTTCAGGTCGCCTCGTTTTTATTTCGACGCCGGTTCGTTTTGATTCGGCTTTTTCCGGTTGTTTACGTAATTCTGCGTCGGCAAAAGTCAGTTTTGTCTTGTTCAAAAACTGTGCCAGTACAATTTAATGTACTTGATACATATTATACTAAAACTGAGTGAATCACGGTTGTTTCCTAAAAGCTTTTTTTCTTTTTATTGTTTAATAAAACCAAATACACGCGGCAATATTCCTTATTTCTGCGATTGAGTTATGTTTGAAAGAAAATTCTATTTTTACTGGCTTACTGAGCCGTAATTTCCAATTAATTCATTAAGTGATTTATCCTTACCAAGTCTATCACTTTCACCTTCTGTCACTTTATCTTTTATTATATGGTGTATATTACTCTCGCTTCTGTCACTCCCTCTGTTAATAAGCCGCCAAAGATAATAACGCTAACTAAACTATAAAACTCCAGATAGGAATAGTCAATTATTAACATCGATAAAGGGAATATAACTACAGGTAGTAATGCTATTTAACCAGTGGGTGGGCGGAAGCGAGAGACAGAGAGAACGAAGGGGAAGAGGGGAGAGAGGAGGAGAGGGTGAAAGAGGAGAGTAAGGAGTGATAGCGAACAGAATGAGACTAATATTGAATTTTTCTTTTTTTTCTTTTTAAAAATTTATCTGGCTTTAAAAAATTAACCTTTCCTCGATTCAAACAATCTAACCCAAGATCAACGGATGACACAACCGGTCACGTTTGGTACTTGTATTTTAATAATCTGAGATTAAAGTAAAGTTTTACATTCCCTTTTACACACGAACATTAACGGCCGACAAGACTTTTCATTATCCTAACATAAAATTACGCTGGAGCCATCGGCTTAAACAGCTGATAACTCCAGTGTAATTGGGCCAAACTCGATTAAGATTGGGCCAAACCCGATTAAGATTTGATTAGTCCAGCATTTCACGTGATTTGCTTCCTGAAATCACGTTTATCTTTTAGAAAGAGATAAGAGATAAGTTGTACATGATATTCGCCTCGTTACTAATCTTGTTATAGTCGATAAAATAATAGTTCAACTTCATACAAATGAAACATGCAATAATTAATCTATGTCTAGCGACCACAGACACGTATATATATATATATATATATATATATATATATATATATAATATATATATATATATATATATATATATATATATATATATACCGTATTTCTTAATTGGGAGAGTTTCCCAGCAGAGTGCTCAATTATTAATGCAAAAGTAAAATTAACTAAATAATTAATAAGAGCATGATATTTATTAATATTAAATAAAGTGTTACAACAACATCCGGACCAAGATTTCAGATCCGAGAAAATCGGACCTTCATCAGCGGAGTCGTATAGCTTAATGAGTGAGAACAACCGCCAGGAATTTGAAAATATTGTCCGTTGGAAAGATGGAACACTTTCAGATTTAAAATTGTCACGTGCGTGGAATATTCGTAGTCAGTTATGGATCAAAACAACAGCAACGCTGTACATCGAAAAAGCAAGAAATTAAATGGGAATAACGTTAACAGTTGGACAGATGGCATGTTTAAATTGTCACGTGCGTGGAATTACGTGGCCGTTATGGAAAAGTATTTAAATTTAACTAATAGAGACGCTATATATCTTATCGAAAGTAAATGGAGATAACGTTAAAAATAAAAAATAAAAATAAAAATAAAAATAAAAATAAAATTATATTAAGTTAAAAAATATATAAATTATAAAATTATAAAATTAAAAATTATATTGAAATAATATGCTAATGTAATAAATTATTTCTAAAAATATTAAATATTAAATAATAAATCATTAAAAATAAAACTTATAATTAAATAAATTGTAGTCACACCATTTATAAATTTATGAAGTCGTAATGGTACTAATCATAAAAAATTAAGGTACTAATAATAAAAGGGGGGGGGGGAATAAAGAAAGATGAAAAAGAATAATAATGAAGAAAAATAAATATATATATATATATATATATATATATATATATATATGTGATAGTTCCTAATGGTGATGTTTTATTATTATTATTATTATTATTATTATTATTATTATTATTATTATTATTATTATTATTATTATTATTATTATTATTATTATTATTATTATTATTATTATTATTATTATTATTTATTCATTCATTTGTTTATTTATCTATATATCTATTTATATATGTATATATAACTATATAGTGAAATAATAACTGGTTTGTGTCTACATTTGGTTGTAAGGAAAGTTTATTTTGATCAGTACCACTGGAGAACCACGAATTTAATAGCTGTTCTGTTTTGAAATCCACGAAACAGTTAAATGGTAAACAGCTGATGATCCTAGTTTTTTACTTCACAATTTAAGTTAAGGTCTGTTGTTTTTTCACTGTTATATAGTTTAATCCCCTTTTGTATTTGTGAATTTTCCAGCGGTAAGTCGGCTTATGCAAGTGCTAAGTCTGCGATATGTTAAATTTAGTTAGTATCCCTAGGAATTTAAACTGCATTTTTCTTCGTTTATAAATTACCTTTTTTTAAAGCGTTTTTAGACATATATATATATATATATATATATATATATATATATATATTTAAGAACAACACAGGTAAGGAGGACATTTTTTAATAACAAAATAAGCTAGCAAAACATTAATCTGGAACAAACTTCGATTTAAAATACGGAACGTTTTTGTTCTTATTTTTTAAGGGAAGCGGGGTTTGATCAAATCTGCTGGGAAACCATGAGATAAAATAGTGTTTTGTTTTTAAATTCCCGAAACAGTTCTTCATGATAAACAACTGATGATCCCTTAAATAATGTTAGGACTAGTGTAAATTCTTGGAAGCAAACTAATATAGTGACTGTAAAAAATAAATTGACTCACAAGAAAAGTAATTTCCACCAAAGGACGTGGGACTAAATTTTTATTTTTATTTTTTCCATATAGTTTTAATGGCTAAAACACTTCCGAAACTCTCTCTCTCTCTCTCTCTCTCTCTCTCTCTCTCTCTCTATATATATATATATATATATATATATATATATATATATATAATTTAATAATATGAAGATAAATATTTTATATTAGATGCCGTTAAACAAAATCATCCACACTTTATTATAATAGAAACCAAACTTTTTATTAATTTAAAATAAAGCTAACACATTCACAGGAACTTGCGAATTCCAAATACGAGGCCTGTTTAAAAGGTATCCAACCTTAGACAAGAACAAATATTTCAAATAGCTGACGGAGTTGGGATCCTAATCCTCTTAAAAGTAGGCTTTTTGTGCTTGCACACACTTAGCCCACCGATCCATCCGTTGCCGGAAACACCTCTGAAAGTCTTCTTTTGGAATGGTTTCACGGAAAAATAAAGATCGGACACTTGTTAGACAGGCCTCGTATACCATTTGTTTTACTCGAAGACCAACCATTGACGACTGATACGTTAACACATATATTTGCTTTATTTATAGATATACACACAAAGTAGCAGGAGATACTCGTTACCAGTCAAGTTTATAATATTGAGATATTTTTGTCGAAATACTTAAAAGCAATAAAAATATACGTTTTGAAAACTGTTGAAAATAGAGCTTACATGACTGAAGTTATGAGCTAAGACTTTACATGTTTTTTAGTTAAAAGAATTATAACATAATCGAAATTTGTTGACATTTTGTAAATTTGTATAATTTACCTATGGTTTAAATTTCATTAATCTCTTTCTATATATAACTCAATGTCTGTGTGTATGTGTGTTTGTGTATTCCTATAGAAAGACAGGTTAGAGAATCTACATATAATATAAAAGTGTATTCTTACGTAAAACATATCGGGGGAAGACAATAGAAGTGTTCCGGAATCTTTAAGTTCCATCCTAACCTAAGGGGTTATAGGGGCCTAACCTGCTGTTAAACTTCAAATATATCCTATTTTGATGAAATTCATGTATAAAATTCTCCGGGAAAGACAATGGAAGTGGCCACGAATCTCTATGTGGCTTCTATGTGGCGAATATCTACGCACATCCGATTTTAGTTAAATTTAAACCATATGTATAAGACACTACTTCAGAGAGTTTTCCAACATTTCAGCTTCTTTCCATAATATTAGGGGTGAAACTGGAGGAGGGGAGCAGTGAAAACAAAGCAAATAATATGGTTTTGTGAACATAGTGAAAAAGTACATAGTAGCGATCCTTGTTCAATCCCGAGCAACATCAGTATGCATACTTGCTTTGAATATAGACCGACGATAATTAATGTTTTAACTTCAGATAAACGGCAACAGATTTTTGAGTCGTTTATTATTATTAATTGTCATTAAACTGAGATTCTTAAGAAACCGTGTGTCAAGCAAATAAAACAAAATGGCGGGTGTAACGAAGTAAAATTAAAAAAAAGAAATGCGAGGGAAAATGTACTTTTCTAAAGAAACGATGAATATCGGGAAATAATTTTACTTTCAAATATCACACATTATTTTCTTAGGTTTGAGTAAAACAAAATTCTTTATACTAGGTACAGTTTATCTGTTTTTAATATGTTACATTTTATAAGAAGTTGAGACTACCTATTTGTATACTAGTATGCGTGTACTTTCGTTTGTACGTACGTTATCACCGTTCACACCCGTGTAAAAAACGAAATCGCCCGATTGCCAAAAATAAAATGCAAAATGTAATTGAGAAATATCTGCTGTCACTCGATAGCAATAATTAATATGCTACAATTGGAAAAATAATTGTTCCTCAAATCGAATAAAACGTCATAAATATAATTATGTCTCGTTAGTTTAAAAGTTACATTCGTTTTATTTATTTAAAGAATATTGAGCTAACAAGTAATTTTACGGTAAGAAAGAAACTATTTATTTTAAAAGGTTTAAATTTAGCTGTTAACACTTTCGTTTTATTTATTACAAATATTTAGCCGACAAACATTTTACGAGAAGAGAAGCCCAGTTTTTATCTTACTCCCACAAGTAAGATGTGACCCAAGGTCGGGTCGGGAAAGTGGGGTTTAAAAATTGCCTGGACAGCCCCGTCGGCATTCCCTGGTAGAGGCGCCTCAGGCAGTAAGCAATAAACTTACTCCTACCCAAAGAGGGAAGGCGAAGCCTGGGAGTGTGGACCTCCTAGAACTGCACAGAACAAGTCTAGTGCAGTATCCATCGGAACAGATACTACACTTTGATCTTAACCAAAAGGCCAATAACAAGTAATTTTCATGAGTCCTGCTAGTAATAGATTACTGTGTTATCATAGGTGGACTTCCGCACAAACTTGGTGAAGCCATCCAATATGTAGGTCACAACTACTTCCGGTTATAGGGTAGTTTGAGAATTTGACAATCTTAAATGTTGCCATTCTAAAAACGTTGAATACTGGTGTGAATGTATACGATAAGAAAAAAGGTAAATTTTGAGTCTACTTTCTATTTGATTACTGATGGAAAAGATAAACATTTTTTCTAACGTGAAATAATATGGTGGTATAGTTATATATAGCCTAACTGATGAAAAAAAGAAACATATTTGTATGAGGATATAAAAAATATTCATGATAAAAATAATTATATATATATATATATATATATATATATATATATATATATATATATATATATATATATATATGTGTGTGTAAGGAATACACACTTACTCCTAGAGAAATAAGCGGCTATATTTCTTACGAACAATTATAATGTGTACATATTAGAAATATAACCTTTTACCATTACACACACACATACACCCATTTATGATGGCATCTTCCCACATATGAATTTGTTATAGTTGATAATGCATTGTGAAGATGAAGACTTATTCTTTTCTACGTGTGGGAGAACTTTTTGATCTCATGTTGTTTCAGATAAGACTATATATACATATATACACCACACACACACATAATAACATTTATATAATTATTATGTACAATATCATATTTACTCTATAGTAAGCATTGTCTGTTAATAATACTTACCGATGAGCGAAGTTTGTTTTGAATTAAATCTAATCATAATTTACGTAGATAGTGACGTATCTATTAATATAAAAATAAGATTATAATTTTCAATGTTTCAGATTTAAAAAAATCCTCAAGAATATAACGTAACATTTTTCAGTAATGTGACGCAGAAAGTTGCAATTCCGTTTGGCTTGTATTTCTACATTCTTGGGGAGTCAACAGATACATTTTGCCGCCAGTTTGTATTACATCGCGCTAAGAGATGATCAACATTTTTGGTTGGTTGATGTTATGAAACAATCTTCCGAGTAAAAGTGCAAACAGAAGTTTTCAATAGCTTATCTTATTGGCAAACATGCTTGGTAGAAAATGCGATGTGTATGGATCAGCATATCACGACCTTTAACTTACCTCTGAATGTTGGATAATGGCCCTATGGGAATGGACGTATCTGTTGGGAATCGTTAGTTTAACTTGCGCGAATTAACGCGAGTACAGTCGAGTGCAGATTATGGCCTGTTCTGACAGTCAGAGCTAACAGACATGACAAGGTTACCGTGTGACGAGACTCCAGATCAAGGGTCAGTCTGCACCTGCGAGAGGCTCTGTGACGTCGCGGGCCTTGCGTAGGAAACAGAAGATCAATGACGTCACTCGTTCTCGTGAGAAGCGAGTTTTCGTCAGTCTGAGTTGGAAGGCGAACCGAGCAGGACGTGCGATTCACGATGTAAAAATAAGGGATATTTCCCTTAAGGGAATACAAGCGCGAGAAATCCTGTTTCCCCTCTCTATGAATGGTTAAGAAAACATTGTTAACTAACTACGATAAAGTAGTGATTTGCTCTCTCCCTCTCTCTCGACGTAGTGAATGACTCCCAGTTGAAATAACAACGCTTGTAATAAACTGAATTAATTTAAAAGAGAGTTTGTCTTCGGAGTGCGTCATGAGGCTTTTGTTGCAGACACGGACGGCGTGGTTCACGGCAGGAAGGAAAGAACAGAGAATTCATCCACTAGACGACACGAAAACCCTCTACACGATGAGGGAGAAGCTAAGGTATGTAACATTAAAACCGTTTGGGCGACTTGAAGATTGGCAACATCCTTACTGAAAATGAGGCTCTGGATCCAATAATGCTTGAACATGGAATACCGAATCATCAGATCGTGCCAGTATTCTGTTCACCATCATTCTGTACTTCTCCTTGCGCAGCATGCACTCTGGGCGGGTTCATCTGGCTTTCTTTTGAAGGAGAAAGTTTCTAGAGAATATCAAATTTACAAGTGGTCCCCCGTCGCATGAGTATTCCGTTCAAGCGAGATAATTTTAACGACGTTAGTTTTGCAGCTTTTTGCAGGAAAGTGTCGCCGTCTTTCCACATACAACACCTGGTATCCCAAATGGTCACCCACTTGGTACTGACCATTGATCAACACCGCTTAACTTCGGTGATCTAACTATAACCGGTGTGTCCACGTGATTATGCCATGTCTTCTTCATCACCATCGTCACTGTTTGGTTATCGAAGGTATTCTATCGCACAACAAGAATGGTACACCTAGGCGTTCGCTAGAATATCAGAATCCAATTGAACTAGTTACTTCTTTAATAGGAGACCCGTTTTTTTGTTGATTGTAAAAAAAATGAATACGTTAAATGCGTAATTGAACAAGTATTTATAACATATCATGTTGTGCAAGTATATTTAAATCTAATTAGACACAACAAATAGATATTTTCTTGATTCTACGAACACGAGTTCTAGTTCGACTCATCCCCTGATTATTGATGATGGGGTCAACTAAGCGAAAATTTATGATATCGCAAAACACGCATGTTACAGTAATCACACATTAATTAACCCAAGAAGTAACCCGGCGACAGGTAAACAAAACATTGGGTATACACATACGTATGGAGGAAACAATAATTTAGATAAAATCCGAAAAATGTTGAGAAATAGATGGAAAAAAAATGAATAACAACGCAGCCGCAAAAGCAAATCAAATCAAATACAAATCAAATAAAACTCATGTACATGTCTGGTATTTCGTCTTTATTCATCAAAGGATTTCTTCCGGAAGGAAATCGGGTTTTAATTGAAAAATGCAAACATGCATTCCAAATAAATATGAGAAAGTAGGGCGGGGGAGGAAAAACTGGCAAGGTAGAGCAGGAAACGAATAGTTTAGATGAGAAGTCACAGTAGGTATATATACAGAGAAGAGGAGGAATAGATATGGGAAACGGTTGCCGAGATAAAATATGAGGGGATTGGATATTAGGCATAAAATAAGCGGTTAGAGTCTGGATGGATACAGCGACAGCTTAGATCGCCAAAAGACGGTTTTATTGTATTGCCCATCTCTATGTATTAACGTGGTAGGAGAGAAAGTGTGGATGTAAGTTTAAATTATATATATATATATATATATATATATATATATATATATATATATATATATATATATATATATATATATATATTTATATATATATATATATATATGTATATATATATATATATTTATATATATATATATTATTTTCTAGTATTCACAACTCTCACTCAACTCCATATACACTATGTAAACTGTTATTTGGCTAAAGCCATAGACAAATAATCAACCTCACATAGTGAGGGTGTGTATTTACATCCCCACACGCCCCGTATATATATATATATATATATATATATATATATATATATATATATATATATATATATATATATATATATATTAGCCTGAAGATTCCCCCCGGGAATGAAACACGGGAGCCTCTGTGCAGCTTAATTGCCATAAATATATTTTCATAGCTTACTATATATATATATATATATATATATATATATATATATATATATATATATATATATATATATATATATATATATAATGAAGAATGCTTCTGTATTGTTAGCAGTAGGTCTGTTTCTGTGAATAGAGATTCTTGTGGATGGCCTATCTAAATTGTTTTTTTTTTACTTGCATTTTACGTTGAAAAATATTTTTTCTCTCGTGTATAAATTACTAAAACATTTTTGAATATATATATATATATATATATATATATATATATATATATATATTATGTTCTTTTTTTATTCATACTTTGTGCATAGGTTTATAGTGTTCTCTTATAATCTTCTATCTAACTCGCACACGTTGTAACCGTATGTTTATTTTTTACAGAAGAAACAGAGAACAATAGTGCTTTTTATTAAATGTGTCAAACAGGAGTTTTAGTTTCATTTCTTTTCCCTAAAGGCATTTGGCATGACCTATTCACAGATTTCATTTTAGTTTTAGTGTTGAGAATAGGGTTAGTTTTGAGTTTTTTCTTGGATGAAAAACAATTGGATAATTGTGAGTCCGCTAACTATTTGTATGCTATTAAAAGGAACGACCCTTCTATCCGTGCAGATTTACTCAAGGGAGATAACGATCCGGGGACCATACATATCGTGTACCCTGTTCCCGACAGAATAGCAAAAGAAGAATTCTTAAATCATAATACCTATTCTTACTAAATTTGCAACGGTTATGTATTTTGGTTCTGTTACGAAAAGGACGGCCATTTTTTTCTTTTGTGTCGCACATGACGGTCTGGCTGGTCGAGTTATAATAAACACAGAAAATTATAATTCGATTTTTTAAATGTTTATGATTCCTAGCTCAGAAAATATCGTATTAATTATCACTATTTGACGTATCTAAACCTGGTCGAGTTAAATAAGAATAGAGGGTGAGAGCTTGTCACAGTCACGTGATATTCTTTTCTCACATCCCCAATGCCCATCAGTATATAAGATCGGATTCAGACTATATATTATCTTTTTGTTTTTTATTTGAAATGATTTGAGTAATCCACCAATTTACGATGAAACATTCACGAATTTGTACAGTACGATGCGTCCAGAAGCTCCAGTCTCGAGAGGCTAAAGTCTTCTCCAGAAGAATCTTGATCAGAATATGAGGTCTTCCAGCTCGTCGCTTTGCTCTGGGAACAACAGAACCACTTTTCCAGCAGGTTCGTTGTGTCGCATATACATGTCTAGCCAGCGCCATATACAACTACATATACGCGTGGAAGGCAATCATTCTGCATTTTGTTTGTTGCATCATCTCACCACGATATGTTGTGGACGACGCGTATAGTCTGATTATCATAACAAAGCGTTGTTTTTAATGAAAGTTACATTTTTTATTTTTTGTCTTAATCCAGAGAGCTCACATTAAAAACCGACCTTGTGTCTAACTCTGCCCTCGGGGTGAGTTGAGTAAATAGGGACTCTTCAAATATGAACATATCTCTATCATATTAAGACACATCAAAACGCCTTTTGGCTAAGATCAAAGTGTAGTATCTGTTCCGATGGATACTGCACGCCTGTCCTGTGCAGTTCTAGGAGGTCCACCCTCCCAGGCTCCGCCTCCCCTCTTTGGGGAGGAGTAAGTTTATTGCTTACTGTCTGAGGCGCCCCTACCGGGGAATGCCGACGGGGCTGCCCAGGCAATTTTTAAATGGCCAGAGTGCTCACCTCTCGAGCGCTGGCTTTTAACCCCACTTGCTCGACCCGATCTTGGGTCGCATCTTACTTGTGGGAGTAAGATAAAACTGGCCTTGTGCCTAACTCCGCGAGGAGTAAATAAACATCAAACAGAGGTTTTACTTTGCAAAATTAGAAATTATCAAAGTCCACACCTAAACTCTATTTACACAGTTTTGACTATAGCCATATTTTAAAATCTTTTTGAGATCTGTTAGCTTCCGACCGGCTAACACTTGTTATATGGCCCAATGATCATTAAGTATTAAGAACCCTTCCGGTCCCCGAAAATACTTGGTATTCTAGATTTATAAAACTATATCTGAATGTTGATTACATACTTCAAACGATATATCTTGTTTTTGACGAAGATGCAAAATAAATGTATGCACTGTTAACCACGTGCACGAAAAAAACAACAACATCGAATATATGCGTTGTTCTGAAGTTGATAACATTTGAAAATCGAGGAGGTCAGGAAAGGGGCAACGAAAACGTGCCCCACCTTTTTATATTAAGTAGTCACCACTTATCAATGTCAAATGCTACTCAAGTATAACGGTTAATAAGATTGTCAGTTGGATAACAACCAATACTATGAGAGAATTGGAAACGATGAGTGGAATGGGTAGAATCTTATTCATTGAGAGGGCGGCTTTTCTTCTTCTTTCGTTTGCTTCACAGCATCTCACTGTTAGATCACCAGCTCGGTTGAGAAAAGCCATGCTAATGTTTTGTTGTCTAGCGCAGCTATGCCGGCTTCACCGTTGAGTGGTCGATATTTAAAGCATGACTCGATGATGTGGTCTACTGTCTGTTTAGAGTGACCACAGTCGCAGACAGCCAAGTCCCTGAGCCCCTATCCTTTCATGGTCGCGGCGAAACGGCTGACACCTGTCCTGAGGCGGTTGAGCATTGCCCACTGCCGGTGAGGGAGCTCCATGCCTGGTAGGTTATCCGGGTCCTCCACAAATCTGTGCAACCTTGATTTATCTGCTGCCTGCCATTCCTCCGTCCAGCAACGTTTCAGCCAGATTCGTTTTGTGACGTCACCGGGTGTTGAGAGCAGGAGCTGGTGGGCATACTCCGAGAATGGGCGTCGTGACTTCAGACGAGCTCGTGGGGGGGGGGGTTCTCTGTGGCGAGCTTGTGGAGAAGGTGGTCCTCATCGATAGTGGCCTCTCTTGAAAGTGCAAGGACAGCCGCATCACGGCGCAGGGTTGGTGGTGTGATGCCGGCGAGAATCGGTAGTTGGTTGATTGGTGTGGCGCGCAAGCAGCCAGAGACTGTGCGTAAGGCGGTGTTGAGCGTTACGTCTAACTTCTTGGTGTGAGAGCTCGACAAGTCTTTGTTTACGTTAGATTTGAACACGACATATTGTAGTCATCTGGGAAGCAGTTCCACGATATTGTGTTCAACAGATGAAAAATTCTTGGAACGAAACTTGCAGAAGTTCCGTTTGTTTCTAGATACACCGAAGAAGAAAGGAAAGTTATTGGCAGTGGTTGTAGTTTGACAATTTTCCTACATTTTCCAGCAGTTCAAAAAATTCGTTGTATGCTTTGTAACTGCCACCCCTTTTTTTCAATTAATAATGTTTCTACTTAATTTTTATTTATTTATATTAAGATTATTTTTTTAGAGACCTCAATTAAGTTTTGGACGATGTTTTTTTAAAAATAATTTATAGTAGATAGATTTCTATTTTTTAAAAATTTAATCACTATTTATATAATTCTCAGCCAAATGATTTCAATATCTGCTTCGAGAAATAAAACGTTCATAACAGAAAATAAAGAGAGGCTGATTACCTCCACCAAAAGCGATTCCAAAGCTAGCAATACTGACGGAAACGAATCAGGAAACAAAAACGAGAGAAACGAACAATGGAAAACGAAGGAGCTACATGAACTATTTATAAGAGGTACTATACACAATCGTAATGCTACTAATTGTAAGAGCACTAGGGACAGTTCCGAAAATATGATCCACTTCCCAAACACAACACGGTGGCACATACATAGGTTAACCACAAAAAATGGCCGCGAAGACTAAGATGATGGAACGGCTGAGGAGAGAAAAATTATTCCAAACCTCGACTGGAAACTGAATGAAGAGCACTAGAATCACAATGAGGCTTATTGACACTCAAATTCCACAGAAAGTCATCGGCTGTTATCATTGAGAACTCAATGGTAAACGGTTGGTACCATAACGCAAAATGAATTGCAATCGTGATCGATAGAAGCGGGGAGTACTCGAAATCTTGGGAGACTTGTTACTCAGTCACCACCTGTTTTTTGTAATGAGCAATCACTGGTAGTGACTTGTGTAAGAACTACTCGTAAGAAATAATAATATTCACTAATATTCTTTCCTTATTTCATTAAGGGTAGAATGTTAAGGCTACCTTGCTAGTTTCTCTCTACTCAATCGTTCCATGAGCGCTGCTCGACTGAGCTCCAATATTTTGTTCTTTCAGTCTAAAACGTGACGCACCGACCGACCGACTGACCGACCGACGAACGGACGAATGAAGCCTCTCATCGCGCATTCGAGGACGTATCTAAACAACTATTCTCACACGTGCTCCCGGCAAACATACACCTGGATCCGCCTTCGTATAGCAGAAAATATTTCGCGAAAAATAGCCAAGCGATTCCAAGAAAGCAAAACAAGTTATGAAATACGATTCAATGGAAGTGAAATATTTTTGTGTTTTTTGAAGGCGTCAGGCTCGAAAATTCTGATGAATCATGCGAAATCTTCCAGGTCAGAGGTCAATTTTGAAATGTGTGGAAGTTTGCACATTGGAATGCAGGCATGGAATAGTCATCCTTTATAAGTTCTGATAAGAGATTAGACCCGGGAATAGGTGCAGAAACAAATATAGGCCTTTATAAAAACCGAAACTAAGGGTCTCCTATAACGAGATACCAGTAAAGTACTGTTTTGTATTAGAAATAGGACATTTATAGTTGGCGACGCTAGAACACCATTCCCCCACTAGAATATTACTCTAAACAAATCAATACGAGGATTATTTTAATCGTCACACTTCTTTAATTTTGGTTTACGACATATTAACCCTGTCGAGATATTAAATGTCGAATTTAGTCATTTTGGTATATATATATATATATATATATATATATATATATATATATATATATATGTTTTTAAAAGGCTGAGGGCAATGCAAAGTCCCGGGTAGGATGTAAGCTGGAAGGAACAAAAATAATAAATCGAAATCGAAATGGGACTTACTATTTATTTTTTCTTAAAATCTTACATAACAGCAAGTGTGGTGTTAGCTGTTTGTGTGTTGCCCGGGTGATTTTAAAAAATCATTTATTTAATATCTCGGGAAAAGAAACTTCCCTTTGTCAAAAATAATAAACACCGGAGAAAAACTCCGTCTGTGCAGAGAATCTACCAAAATGGATGCCAGAGGACAGCGTAAGAGCAAACCAGTCCCGCAGAGAATAGAAATTAATAAGTTTTAAAGTTATGTTACGTATATAAATGCAGTGTTAAAAATATGTGTGTAATATTGGATAACTGATAGGTATTATATGTTAGTTTTGATAATATATATATTTTTATTTTTTTATTTTATTTTTATTTTTTTATTTGTTTCTAATAGGTGGCTCCATACTCCCTCAAAGCTTCTAAACTGTGGTCTCGCCATTCGATACTGCTTCGTGTTAAACTCAGGGCAAATTATATTTATTCTATAGACATATATTACTACTTCGAGTCCGAGTGAACTTGGGATTGATGGTGACGAAGGGTTTACTTCACACTGACTAAAGTTTCCAAAATCAGAATTTCACCACCGGATGTAATCAAATGTCACACATAGACCGATGAAAATACAAAGAACTTTAATGAATTACTGGATTAAAGATGTGAATTGATAAAACATTCCGAATATAGGGAGCTGTGTCAAATATTAGAATATATAGCATTAAAATGAAATTTAACATTTATTCTTGAATGTTTTTACAGAAAACAAGACCAACTCGTAATATTGAACAGAACAACATAGTATGTAAAAAAGCACATACAATCTTTATTAGCAATATCGAAATTCAATTAAAATAATTTAATATGCTGTGACACTTTAGATATTCTAATATAACTATGCATGCAATTCAACTAAATTCCATAAATGGTTTTAATCGCTGTTGTATGATGACCCACCTTCTTCTTTTAATGGCATTTCTCATTTTTCAATTTCTTTCGAAATTATTTCAGTGGGAAGAAACTTTTCACCGTACGTGCGTTATTGCATTCGTCATAGTAAAATTTTGATATTTCCCAATAAAACTGAGAACATTTTAAATAGCTTCTTCTATGTCAGTTCGCT
The DNA here is from genome assembly GCA_963556195.1 of Sepiola atlantica. NCBI lineage: Eukaryota > Metazoa > Mollusca > Cephalopoda > Sepiida > Sepiolidae > Sepiola > Sepiola atlantica. The sequence continues at coordinate 123,612,785 of OY744527.1, forward strand.
ACTTTCCATTTTTCAGCGTAATTGAATTTTAAATATATTCGAACAATATACATGAGCAGTCCGGATATGCGGCAGTCCGGATATGCGGCAGTCCGGATATGCTGTACTCCGGATACGAAGAGTTTAACTCTAATTCTATATTTACCAATGCTTTTCATCAGTTCTAAATCAAAATCAGAATCAAAGTGCGTCTTCCCAACACTTATTTGTTAATATTACTTTCTTATTTAAATCAAATATATACACTCAAACCGTATGTAATTATATTTGACAATAATATTTACAAGTCATGTTTCACTGACAAAAAATGGAAATATCTAAAAATTATAACAAAAGGACAACAAAGAAAATAATTTTATTCTAAATATGTATTTCTACAATGTATCTAGAACATAAATAATATCAGTACTAGTACATTTATCATTTGTACTTAGAATACGAAAATTACAACAAATCGAATGATGGTAAATTCAATGTTATAACAATTCGACCACGAAAGAAAACTAAAGACTTGATAGGATTTTTATAGTTCATCAATATAAGGTTCAATATTTGATGAATAACATCTGAGATTTTCCTTTTTACTTATCAGCAATTTAATTGGTTGGTTTACTAAGACACATCTTATGCCCTTGCAGTTTTATGACTACTTCATTTAAATACATAAAAATATAAGCAAGATACGTAATGTTAGTTCTCTTATCAATGCCTATCATTTTATTAATTAAAAAAAAATCTAAAATAGATCCCCAAAAGTCATGAAAAAAAGCCAGAAAATGTTCTTTCGGATGTTTTACTGTGTAAAGGAACATTAAAATTATTCTTCCTTTTCGCAGGAAAACTCTCAAGAGATCGATGTTTATAGTCACTCATGTGCACAGTATCATTTAAGCACCAAGTTTATTTCAAGTAAACTGTTGACGATGTAGCTCAGAAAATATTCGGAACGGCCTTTTTTCCAAATGAGATAACAACGTCAAGATGACGACGAAGCTTTGAAGACGCCCCATAATGTGCACATGTAATACTAGTAATGAGGATAATGTTTCTTTAGTTGAAAAAATCTGAACTATTGGAAAATTCTTGAATCTTTGTTCCTAATTGTCAGTCGTTCAGCAAACAAGAATTCGTCAATAATGTTCTGATTTGAATTTAGATAGCGGACATAAGCAATTAACAGAGCTTCGTTTTCATGTAATGTCTCACAACTTGTAAATAAATTCAGTCGTTTTTTAATTAATCACAAAGTTTTGTTCCAATCTCATTTACCATTTTTCCAATTATCGTCACCACGGTACTGTTACTAAGTAGAATCCGCGTCGATATATGCTTGTGATTGTATCAGACAGGGTCCTTGACTTAATGTGGACGGACAGATTATTATTTTTTTTTTATTTATCTCTCACTCACGGCGGGAAGATTAGACACAAGGTTGGAAAGTTGGATTTTATAAGTCAGCACTCTGGTCGACTAAAAAATCCTTGGTAGCCCCGTCAGCATTCCCCGATAGGGGCGCCTCAGGTAGTTAATAATAAACTGACCCCTTAGAGGGCGAGAATTTAAAACCTGGGAGGGTCGATCTCCTAGAACTGCCGAGGACCATACCTCAGATCGATAGAGCACAAGGCTACACCAGCCCAGCATGACCAAGGCCTTGATTTTAGTATGAAATAGCCATCCCGGAGGGCGGCTGTTGGACGGCCAGTTTATAATGTGTCAAGAAATCATCACCGAGTAAGGGTATCCTGATATCTTCCACAATGAAAGCCCAAGTGAAGTCGCATCTCATATTTATGTTTAGGGTTATTGACCGCTTCCACAGATTTGTAAGGCATATCCGTCATCATAATGATAAAGATTTGCAAAACACAGCTAACAAACAAAAACAAAGTAACTGCCGTTAACCACTTAGCTATGCCAGTGATAACATACCGCTTTGGAATTATTGATTGGCTTCTGAATGTAGAACGATTTCTAAAATTTAGGTTTCAGAACACAGAAAATAGCCGATATTCATCTTTGCTTAGACCGAGTGCTTTTTATTTAAATGCTTAATCATTTTTTTTCATTCCTTCATTTTAAAATGTGTTTACAAATACTAAATACTGTGATAAATATTCGTTTTTTGTGTCGGGGAAATAATGCCATATTTCAAGTATTCCATTTAAGTATTGATGACACTTTCGGGGGGGGGGTAAAACGACAAATTCTACTACTACTACTACTACTACTACTACTACTACTACTACTATTACTATTACTACTACTACTACTACTACTACTACTACTACTACTACTACTACTACTACTACTATTACTACTACTACTACTACTACTACTACTACTACTACTACTACTACTACTACTATTACTACTACTACTACTACTACTACTACTACTATTACTACTACTACTACAACTATTTTTTAAAACAATAGTTTAGGAATATAATACTTTTTTAACTTTTAGAAACTTGTGGAAATATTTTAACATGTTCAAATGATTAATACAAAATATTAAAAAAAACTAAATTATAAAGAAAATAATATAATAAATAATACATTATTTTAACTTTAGTTGTTGTTTTTTTAAAATTTTATGTTCATGTAACACATTTTCATTACATTACATTTGAATCATTATTGAAATTTTCGAATTCCTTTTGAAAATTCTTTCAACAGTTTTTATTCTCTCTTTTTTACTCATCCATTTTTATTTTTACCTATGCTTTCAATTCCTTAAAAAGAGAAGACCATTTTCAATAAAATTAGTCTTTTTATGCGATAACATTTAAATAACAACGTCTGTAGTTCATCCATTTTTGATAAACACGATCAATACAATTAATTTAATTTAGAATATTATTAAAACAGAATTACTTCGAGAAAAAGATAATGGCGAATAATTGACACGTCGTGTTTTTCACCACCACCACCACCACATCATCATCATCATCATCATCATCATCATCATCATCATCATCATCATCATCATCATCAGCAGCAGCAGCAGCAGCAGCAGCAGCATCGGTATAATGTCCGTTTTACATGCTGGCATGCGTTGGACGGCTTTAAGAAATTGACTGCTAAACTAATTTTTCTCTCACTTCCTCCCATGTCCATTGTCTGTTATGACATTGCATTTCTTATATTCCTGACAAAACTGCGTTTTAATAATTTTCCGACTTTAAATTTCTTTTATGCTTCGATCTTCGTAAGTAATTTATGCTAAATTATCTTATAGGCGTTGAATTGATTCAAGGGACGTAACTCTAAGTATAACAACATTTTTAATAATGTATGTCTTGAGGCGGTTAAAGACTTTAAAATTATCGAAAATTATCCTAATAAATGTTATTTTACTGACACTCCGTTTCACCTAAGCAACCCTTGGTTCGATCCCAACAATAAAATATTATAACATGTAAAATATGAATAAAAATGTTATAAGATATGATGACAAAAGAACCGAGGGGTTCTTATTTAATTCCGGGTAATGCCAGGTCTTCTTGCTTATATATATACATATATATATATATATATATATATATATTTTAATACCTACAGACATCGATGTTTCATTCTGACGCAATTTTCAGTGTAGGAACTAATTCTCAACGGTCGGCGGGCGCGAACCCCGATCACAAATCGCCACTGATTTGTAGTCGAGGGTCTTATCCCATTGGCCATAGCCAATTAGTTAGTAAATGGAAAGGAATTTAAATGTAAATAGATTTACTGTAAATATATATATGTATATATATATATACTGTATATATATATACTGTATATATATATACTGTATATATATATATATATATATATACATATATATATAAGGAAAGGAAAATAAACACTAGTTTATTACTGACAACCTTGCATTGAACAATTGAAATTTGAAATAAATTTGGACAATCGTCGCATATTTATCACTCTTTTTTTTCTTCTATCTCTACTGTATATATATATATATAAAATATATATATATATATATATATACTGTATATATATAAATATATATATATATATATATATAAAATATATATATATATATATATATATATATATATATATATATATATATATATATATATATATATAAAATATATATATATATATATACTGTATATATATAAATATATATATATATATATATATATATATATATATATATATATATATATATATATATTTCTTTCTTACTCTACTGTTATGTATTTTGTGATTCCTTCTACGTGGGCAACACAAAGTAGTCTTTCAAGTCGTAAATAACTCCAGAACCAGATGTGTAGAAAATGTACTTGTTTAATTTATATTAGCCGAAGGCGAGCATATATAACTGAACCTATTCTCAGAAACCAACGAGATTTTAAACGATGCATTGTTTCGTATTTCCTGTTTCTATTTTTAGTTCTTTAGATCTAATGTTCTTGTTTGGGGTAGGAGCAATCTCCGGCCATTTCTTCGGGTGATGAAAATTAAAAAAAATAAAACTTCTCATGTTGCCTGCAAGAACAGGAAGAGGTAACTCGCTGCAATTGTTATGAGAAAAGGAGATCAGCGTTCATCAGTGTTCGAGTTCATATAAAGTTGGGCGTGGCTTGTCTATGTTTTGCGACATATCAACCATTTTAAGGTTATTTAATGCCTAAACACAATATGTAATGTAGACTGTTACTGCTGCATGACACTCGACCGTCTCTGAAAGTTTTAGGAACGGTGTTCGGAGCATCACTCCGAAATCTATAATTTATAGCCCTTTCTTATTTTTCCTTTTTCTTCTTCTGCCTACCGTACTTCCCAACACTATGAACTACTCAAACTCTATCTACATGAACCCGGTCCTGGGTATGACCTTAAACTACATCCGCTAGTGAACTTTGGAGAGTGTCGATACACTCCTTAGTTTCCATTACCCCCTGATCCATTTTGACGTGAAGAGGTAGTGCTTGTCTACGTCAAATCTACGCATTTGATAGTCTATCGTCTGCAGAATAGTTTTAAATATATGCTAAAAAACAAATTATTTTTGAAGATATTAAGAAATTGAAACATAACGTCTACCAAAATGACTTAATTTGGTAATAAATGCCCCCAAAAGGTGCTGATATGCCGTAAAACAAAACAACAAAACCAGATCTGCTTTTTCTCATTCTTCGATTCTTTAAGTTATGTTATCTTCACTTTTCAGATTATTTTTCCATTCCCATTTCATACATTTTCTCTCTTCTTTCTTTATGCAAATACTTAAAAAAAATTTTTTTCTGTATACCCATTTTTTTAATTATTAATTGCATATAAACTCTATCCACATCGACCCGGTCCTGGGTATGACCTTAAACTACATCCGGTGGAATTTTCCCAATTTTTAAGCTTGATCCCAAGTCCAATAGAACCTGGAGTGATAGTCCCAATCAGTTTTCCATCTATGCGTTTAATAGAACGTGCTGTTTGTAGACTATTTATGCGAATAAAATATATGCGTACAAAAGAATGTATCCATAAATATTAAAAAAAAATATTAAGAACTTGAAGCATTCTAAGCGACTTCCTGTCATAAGTGAAGACATTTGAACTTTTAAAGTCGAGATTTTATTTTATATACATATGTTTTACTTGGTGAGAGATACATAGATATATAGAGAAAAAAGTTAGAAAGTCGTCGGCGAGCAATCATCTCTTTCTGACATTTCCCTGGAATACGTTGTTCCCATATACTCGCTTCATCACGAGAGCAAAATTAAACACCAAGTGGGGTTTAATGTGTAAAAATCCAGTCCCCGAAAAAGAGACGGTCCGAATGGGAACACACCTATCGCTGTTTAGTCACGTCGCAATTCCTTACAAATAAGGTCACCTCATGCAAAAGCCAATACATTACCTTCCCTTCTTTCGGAGTAGGTGATGCTTGAGAGGATGGCCTCCTCAGACAGAACACTTTGCATTTAACCAAAAGGCCAGACTCCCTGTCATATATCCCGTCTTTTGTTGAATTATCCTATTATTATCTTATACTAACAGGTATGTCTGGCGTGATAACATACTCATCTGCAATCAGCTGTTCGGTTCGTCAGTTAAAATTTAGACTTCGCCCAAAGCATCTGATGCTGTACCAACCTTGTCTGACAGAAAGGGTTAACTTGGAGAACACATTGTCTCTGTTTTCGGGCTTTTGGTTGTTTCTGGAAGTTTTGGTTCTCTCTGGATTCCTTTTAGTCTGACATATATAATTTTTTTAAGGAACCCACTTCAAATAAGCAAATGAAAACACTGAAAATATGATTTGCTAGTGGTGAATAACCCAAAATTAGTTGTTATTATGTTAGTACCCGGTAATTTGGGAGGCAGGGAGAAGACTTAGACTATGGGAGAGTTAACCCCTCTTACTCCATCTATAATATTAATAATTAAAACAAAAACTATTGATAGGATTAACTATGAAATTCAATTAAATCGATTAGAGATGAAATTTCTGTTCTTAAGAACACTGACCAATATTATCCTAAACTGACTGACTAAACAGTTTCAAGTATGTTGCTTGTACAGGGTGGGCCAAAATAAGGGTCCTATCTTTAAATTTGAATAACTTGAATTTGAATAACTTCCACAAAATAAAAGTTAAACACACCAAACTTTATGTGTGTGTAGCCTGACCCTTCCGAGATTTTTTGAAATAAACAAAACAAATTTTAGCCGAAAAACACTTCTTAAAACTTACAAAAACTAAAGTATTGTTTTTTACATTGTTTTGAGTTTTTTAAGCAAAAATAATGTTTTCTAAAAGAGGGTACGTTCCTTAGGGCTAATACGGCTCATGCTTGCTTCGGAAGGGGTCCTTTACTTATTCTAAAAAAAAAATTAAAAAAAATCAATAAATAAAAAAGTTATGAATTTTTAAAAATAGGACCCTTATTTTTGCCCACCCTATATTTAAAAAAGCTATTTAGGCCAAAGTACAAGGGTAAACTGGCTATATTCTATATACAAATCTTATTTGTTGATTTTTTTTTCACATTAAGCATCACATTTTCAGATTATTAAATAAACTTTCGAACAAAAATTACTTGATCAATTTGTAGTATCTATCTTTTTTTCTATCTTAAGTTTATCTAAAATGATCGCCATCTTATTTTTTGACCCGTATTTAGCCGAAATAATTCAGTTCACAAATGTATTTTCATATTTTGAGCAGAAATATCATTTTATCTTAAACGTAGATAAACTGATCACTTCTTTCCAAAAATAGATTTATAATTTGATAATTTCGTGTTCAATCGTTATAAAGATAATTATTTGATAACAAAAATGTTTAGAATGTGATGAACAAATTCTCGGGGAATCATCTCCAGTGGATCGCATTACATTCAACTATCATAGTAAACTGAAACCCAAGCCTAAAACTTGAACAAGTCAGCTTAAAAAAATGAAATAAAATCTCAAAGGTTAGTATTTACTAGAAGGAACACCCGACATTGCCTGGTAATCAAATAGGATCCATGTGTACTCCTCCTCTTCCCAGTCCTCAACCCTATATTACTATTTGTATAACGTTCAGTAATTTTCAAGCTGCTATTAATATTGCTTTAGTCTTTCCCGTTTCTTCATTTATACCCTAATCTGAGTATTCTCTACATGCTGCTGCTAATTCTACTACTACAACCTTCTAACCACTATTTTCATTCACTATTACTCTAACCATCTAAAATATTCAATCTACACACAAGCAAGCACTATTATCATAGTTTTAGTATTATACTAGCTTCGATAGTAATCCAAAGAGTAAAATGATATTGAATTGCACGCACATTTTAGAGGCAGGGTACTTGTCGCAATCATGCTTTATGATCTCTCTCTCTCTCTCTCTCTCTCTCTCTCTCTCTCTCTTATCCCGCTCAACGAACACATGGCGCTGGGCGAGGCACTACCGTCTCCCCAGTGGCATGGACTCATCGCTCCTGCATCTAGGACTGATTTCGGGTGGAGTGGAATTCGTTTAGGGTTCCAGAAAATAGTATCAGTTAACTGCAAAGGTTTCGTTCCCTACTTAAAAAAAACAAAACAAACAAAGAGAAAAAAAACGAAAAACGCGTTTAGCTCGTCTGTTTGTCAGGGTTCGTGGCTGACGCCATTATTGACAGATAAGGAGTTGAAATGTAAAACTTTTAAATGACTTCTGCCCCCAAATGATTGACATTGGGGACATGGAATTGGTTGTTTTGCTACGCGGCTGGGTTGTTGATGTTCTGATTACACTGTTTTGCACCATGTGAATACGCGTTTCGTGTTAGTTTTTGTGGTACTAATTCTGAGTATGACCTTATGGTGCATTCGATGGTAAGGCCCCGATTTGGGAGATTTGGGGGCGTATGGGGATGTTACCTCTTTGTTATAATTACTCCCAGGTTCGCTCCAACTCGAAGTGGGAGAAACTGTCAAGGTCGCATAGATGGAGTAAATCTAATTTTTTCCGGGCTCGACATTAAACTGCTTCAGATACCCTTAGACAGGGTATTCGCCTCTACAACAACACTAAATATATCTTTCTACCCTTTTCCTGGAGTACCCTATTTCCTAACTCTGTTATTTACTGAATCCCCTTCTCCAACCGTATTTAGTATGATACAAAACGGCATCCAGTGGTGAGACCCTAATTTTTTAATTTGGGGGAGTGTGGACTCCCCCCTTTCCTTACTACATTAATCCTAGCCGGGTTGAACCGGCTTCCTCTGAAGGAGTAAGTTTCTAGGGAATATCAAATTCGCAAGCAGTTCCCAGTTGCATTTATATCCCGGCCAGGGGAGATGGCGACGTTAGGTTTCTGCAGTTATAGCAGGGAAGGTACTGACGCCCTCCTACATACAGCGCTTGTTATTCCCAAATGGTCACTCATCTAGTACTGACCAGGCTCGATGTTGCTTAACTTCGGTGATATAACGAAAATCAATGTGTCAACGTGATTATGCCGTATATGTTCATCTATGGGTTGAATAGAAACTATCGCTTACAGACTATTTATTAAGAAAATATATACATCTACAAAACAAATTAATCTAAAAACCAATCGTATACAAATGATATGTACGATTTCAGTATCAAATGACCCAACGACGGTTGTTGATACGCCATAAAACCCAACAACCAACCAACTAATTCTTGTTTTGAATTCAAATTTCCAAACAGTTTTACTTAATCACATATCTCATTCTTCGCAGCATTCTGGCAACCTATGAACTATCTTCTCTTTTGTAGACCATTCTTTGTCGGAAATGAGGTATGATTCGATTTGGCTCAAGGAGGTCATCCGCCAAGGCATTACCTCTTCTTTTCGTGAACATGGTTGTTTTATTGCCTGAGGCGCACCTAACAGAGAATACTGACGGCTATTTTTGTACTCTTCAAGAGTGTGCCCTCCAGGGGGAGCTGGTTACCCCACACTAAATAGCCCTTGTGTCATATCTTGCTGCCGAGGGAGGCATATACATAGATGACTTCTTTCGGCTCTTCTTTCCAGCCCAGTCATACAATTTCTGACACATTCGGGTTCTAGGTTCTGTTTCACAACCCTTTTGTCTGAATTGTGTACGGTTTGGTTCGGCCTAAGAAGGCTATACTCCCAGGCATTACCCCATTCTTTTTCTAATTCAAACAATTTAACCCAAGCTCAATGGGTGACCAAACAGGTCACATTCTTTCTAGTATATATCGTCTTTATTTCAAGACTTCCTCAGGATGATTGTCTGAAGAAAATAACACACAAGTACAAAATGTTTGAAAGTAGGAGGAGCGGATAGTATGAGATACAAATACATGGTGACAGTGGGAAATTGAGTTAACAGTAGAAAGTGGTGTGGGAAATGGTGGCGGTTGGAGTTATAAGATCATTAAGGAGGGAGGAGTGAGCTTGTGGTATGTAAGACGAGATAAGTTATGGGTTCATCAATATGGTGGGAGACATTGCAATAACCATTGTTATTGATTTGTAAACCAGTGGTATTTATTTGTAAACCAGTGTTATTGATTTTTAGACCAGTGTTATTTATTCGTGAACCAGTGTTATTTATTTGTGAACCAGTGTTATTTATTTGTGAACCAGTGTTATTTATTTGTGAACCAGTGTTATTCATTTGTGAACCAGTGTTATTTATTTGTGAACCAGTGTTATTTATTCGTGAACCAGTGTTATTTATTTGTGAACCAGTGTTATTTATTTGTGAACCAGTGTTATTTATTTGTGAACCAGTGTTATTCATTTGTGAACCAGTGTTATTTTTTTGTGAACCAGTGTTATTTATTTGTGAACCAGTGTTATTTATCCGTGAACCAGTGTTATTTATTTGTGAACCAGTGATATTCATTTGTGAACCAGTGTTATTTATTTGTGAACCAGTGTTATTTATTTGTGAACCAGTGTTATTTATTTGTGAACCAGTGTTATTTATTCGTGAACCAGTGTTATTTATTTGTGAACCAATGTTATTTATTTTGTGAACCAGTGTTATTTATTTGTGAACCAGTGTTATTTATTCGTGAACCAGTGTTATTTATTTGTCAATCAGTATTATTGGTTTTTAGACCAGTGATATTTATTTGTGAACTAATGATATTCATTTGTGAACCAGTGTTATTCATTTGTGAACCAGTGTTATTCATTTGTGAACCAATGCCATTTATTTGTGAACCAGTGTTACTCATTTGTGAACCAGTGTTATTGGTTTTTAGACCAGTGTTATTTATTTGTGAACTAATGATATTCATTTGTGAACTAATGATATTCATTTGTGAACCAGTGTTATTCATTTGTGAACCAATGTCATTTATTTGTGAACCAGTGTTACTCATTTGTGAACCAGTGTTATTGGTTTTTAGACCAGTGTTATTGGTTTTTAGACCAGTGTTATTTATTTGTGAACTAATGATATTCATTTGTGAACCAGTGTTATTCATTTGTGAACAAGTGTTATTCATTTGTGAACCAATGTTATTTATGTTTGCTTTAACAATGATGGACAGTGCACAATAAACGAAGCGTCGAGAAAACCTTTAATAAAAATTGTCTCGATTAAATAATTATTTTCCCCAGAATGGGTTCTATTTTAAATTGATAACATTAATTAGATCTATATTATAATTGGATATTTCGTATTCGTGTGTTGTACTATATTTATTGGTCACCTATAAGTTCCAAAGCTACACGGTAGAATGACCCACATAAATAAAAAACAAAAAAAAACAAACATTCAGCATAACGCATCACTAAGATACTGGGTGTGGTGTCATTATGGTGTATGTATAAAATAACGCTACTAATACATTCTTATAGGCTTCGAAACTATTAAACAGAATTGAACCAAGTTTTCTATGAAGCATATACAAGCCTGATAATTTTGATCGATGTATGTTGGTATTTGTGGAAGGCATTTATCAATCAGTTTGAGGTCGTTTTCGGTCACGTGATCGTGCATATGTATACACATACACGTGTGTTTATACTTTTGACTGTTTCGAAGTTGCTATTTTCAAATGGTTGTCTTGTTTTGTAGAATAGATGGCAATTGCATACGTCAGTCGGTCTAAAGATATTCTCTT
>OY744527.1:123629369-123646869 GCA_963556195.1 Sepiola atlantica
TGGCTCCCTCTACCGTGCTAGTAAACTCCTCACACCTGACATTATCCTGTATCTCTACAAAGCCACCATCCGCCCATGCATTGAGTATTGTTGCCACATTTGGGCTGGTGCATAATCTACTAGTCTCTCCCTCCTTGACAAGGTCCCAAAAAGAGTCGCCAACCTAATAGGTCCCTCACTGTCAACCAAGCTCCAGTCCCTGTCCCATCGCCGCGATGTAGTATCCTTGTGCTTGTTTTACAAATACTTCGATGGATTATGCTCCGATGAATTGGCTACTCTGGTGCTCCCTCGACGTAAATTCACTAGACCAACTCGACAATCAACTAAATCCCATCGATTCACTGTGGAGGTCTCGAGATACTGGAGAGCTTTCTACTCAAATAGCTTCTTTCCTCGTGCTGATGGCCTCTGGAACTCCCTCCCTGCCCCCTGTTTCCCCGACAGTACTGACATGCAGAAATGTAAAACTAATGTAAACAGACATCTCGCTGCGCAGATCCCAATTTAGGTTGAACCCCCCCAACCTTCTTCCTTTTCTTTTTTCTCAGAAGCCCCTTACGTCTACAGTGGCGGCCTGCTTTGTTTGGGGTGAACTATGTTAAAAAAAATACTTGACAAATATAGCACCCTTACGTGCATTGCTTTCCTGGTAAAGAGAGTGGGTTTCGTTCCCTACAAATATATATATATATATATATATATATATATATATATATATATATATATATATATATATATATATATACAATTAGGTAGCAAGTTGTTATTTATACTTGTCTAGTTTCACATTTTACAATGTTGCTCATTACTTTTCATCAACTCCTGATGACAATCGCGACCATCGAACGCGCTTGAGAGATGGCTATAAAAAGAACCTTCTTGGCCAGAATACACCAACTACGACTTCAAACCCCAAAACTCGCTCGCCGGGTCGAGAAAATAATTAATAAAATTATAAAACGTTAAAATGTCGTTGTTTTCAAACCAGAGCCACAATGAAGAGCTGTGATTACAATTTTCCATCATGATACCAATATTTGTAAGACAGTTTGTCCAAAATGTTTGGCCAGTTTTATGATGGAGGTTGTTCTACTGGCTCTTGTTTCTTGATGTCTATGTACCATAATAAGGTTTGGGTTCTGGGAGCTCATTAGATATTGGCCGGTGCTCACAATACTGGCTCGATGTTGATGGTCAATTTCTGAGAGACCTATACCTCCTGCTCCTCTGGGCATATACAGCCTTGGTAGAAACTGTTTTCGGTACATTACTCTGTACAGTGTCACCATTTTCCTCGTTTTAGTGTCTAGTTTGTTAATATTCTTTTGTGGCCAGTCAATAATGCCAAAGCTGTATATTATCACTGGCACGGCTAGTTGGTTAATGGCAGTTACTTTGTTTTTGTTTGTGAGTTGTGTTTTGCAAATTTTTCTTACACGGCGTACATAGTATATACAAATTTTTTTCTCTCATCTTGACATGCTGAATTGAATCGTTTTCTTTTTCTATGCAAAGGTATTTGTATTGTTCTTCTCTTCTAGGTATCTGATGTCAGTATCATCATCAAGCTGTATGTTTTCCGTTTGGATCTTCCTCCCAGCTCTGAGGGAAAACATTCATTCCAATAATTCTGGTTAAGGTATCTCAAACTTGCAAGAGTTTACTTAAGTCAGCATCTGAATTGGCATATAGCTTGAGGTCATCCATAAAAAGCAGGTGGTTGATCTTTTGTTTGGGTCTTGTTGGCGGCCCTGGCTAAGGGCACTCCGGCTTTTATTCAGGCAAACGTGTAAAGGGGATAAGCTCCTTGGAAGATTCCTCTTCATATCTTAACGTTAGGGAGTGTTATTGTTTTCTTACTGTGGCTTAATGACATGGTTGTTTGCCACATCTTTATATGTACAGCCATGTGTTCTCTGATTACCGGATATATCTTATATAATTAAAGGCACCACATTTGCGTTGTCAGCTGCATTTTGAAATTCTCTTCTTTTCTCCAGTTTTTTGTTCATTTGTTTTTTTTATCCGAAAATAATTTGACGAAGAATCGAAAGTACTAGTGATACATATAAAAGATTTATTCATATTGAGGATTTTGACACAAAAAAACATTATTAGAAAAATAAAATAAATATATAATCAAGCATTAGAATTGTGTTATGTTTAACAATGTTTGCTTATATATATATATATATATATATATATATATATATATATATATGATACAAAAGCTTAGTTGATCAACGTTTATTTCTCCTAAGGTTTGCATATATATATATATATATATATATATATATATATATATATATATATATATATATATATATATATATATATATATATATTTAAACACAGAAAATACATGCTAAAATATTCCTTAATTTGGAGATTGAATTATATTTAAAAAAAAATCCTTTTTAATTGTTATAATTAACCGTAAATTGAAATTATCTCACAAAATGCCCTATCTCTTACTTAGTGTATATCAATGTATCTTCTTTGACTCCCCCGATCTTATTTCATACTCCCTCTCCCTATCTCTCACTCCCTCTTGGTGTTTGTTAACAGTCAAGGGTTATAAAGAAAGGGCATCATAAAGAAATAGGGACAGTACATTAATAAACAATGGAATATTACAACATTTAACCCAGAGTTTGAGAAAGAGAGAGAGAGAGAGAGAGAGAGAGAGAGAGAGAGAGAGAGAGAGAAAGAGAGAGAGGGAGAGAAAGTAAAAGAGAGAGAGAGAGAGATTGAATTTTGTCTTTTTATCTTTCCAAATATTTTTAAATATTTAACTGGTTTTGCAAACTCACTTTTCTCTGATTCAAACAATTTAACCCGAGTTCAATGGGTGCCCCAACAGGTGATGTTTTTTAGTATATATATATATATATATATATATATATATATATATATATATATATATGTGTGTGTGTGTGTGTGTGTGTGTGTGTGTGTGTGCGTGTGTGTTTAGATGCGTTCTCACATCTCTATACTAGGCTACTCCCATCCTGGTGGTTTGTCTGTTACGAATACTTTTAAAATAGAGCTTACACCTCACACGTTTGCCGAACGCATCTTAAGAACATTTATCTTGTTCAATATCAATCCTGTACTGATTTAAACTGGGCCTCTATGAGTTTTCATCAACCAGTAATATGATATGATATTTGCAATATTAAATTACATATAGACAAAAAATAATAGAGTGGGATATTACATTACATTCCGTACATTGATATAAGGAACTAGTTTATTTTGGTGCGTGTCATATTACAGACAGTTTCATAACCCATAAAGTGATCACCATATTCTTACACCTGTGTCTTCGTAACCCGGATACAATTTAAGCGGCATGAAAACAACGGGGAGCATTTCGTCTTATTTTAGATACAAGAGTAAGTTCCCCTTCCCCTTCTTCATTGCAGGTAGAACTCGATACTGTTCAAAATTATTTTCCACGCACCAACCATCCAGTTAGACTGTTAAATAGTTTATGAGCCGAAGAGGGCGCCCATAGTAAGCAGCATTGTTCCAAACATGGACAAATGCAAATGTTTAGTAAAACAAATTTTTTTTAGATTAATCATTGGACAAATTGCAGAAACAATGTCCTGGAGTGCACAAAGAAAATACGTGAAAATAAAGGTCCGGTGACTGCAGGAGAACGAAAAACGAAGATTGCTCACCGTTCTCTGGCTATGAAACATAACAAACCTGTCTCTTTTGGTTTCTCCTTAGCGGTGCCACAGATCAACGCAGATAAATTATAAAGTTCAATACAAAATAACTAGTTCATACCTGCTAATTGAGCCGTGTTGGTACAGTACCTGGGTATGTCAATTTTCATCTTTACCTAGCCTCTACTGCTTTAAAAATTATGTTTTTAAGCAAAAATATTCCGTTTAGAATTAATGCTAAATATCCTTTTTGCATACTCTTTTTACGGATTAACCCCCAAGTTTTTTTGTTTAAAAAATATGTATGTAATTGTTTAATATTATTATGTTATATCAATCTCTTCAAATTTATAAAACACGTATCCACTTAAAGGATTCGAACTTAGGTCTGGCAAGTGTAAAAATTATTTGTCAGTGTTTTGACGATTTGACATCGTAAAAACTACTGCCTTAGTAAAGTACACTCTGCCTATTCCTTTTTTATCAACCAATCACATGTTACTATTTGCCAACGAACAGGCAAACTTCGAAAGTATCATAGCACTTTAATAGTATATAGATAGATTACACTTATTTTCATAATACTGTGCTCTTGATTCTTTAAATTTTCGAGGAAAGCCAGTATTTAGCAATACGAACAAGAATATTATTCAGAAAGAACTTTTATTGTCTGTAAAAAAATTATGACTATACATTATATAGCTCCAATTGAAGAGAATGTTAATCATTATTATCAATGCTACTCTCCAAAAGAGAAGAAGGTAATCCCTGGGGGGATGATGTGATCACCGAAGAAATACTATACTACCCACAAAGAAAAAGGAGCAGGTAATGTCTGGAAGGATGGTATCATGACGAACGAACATATACTACACTATGGCCCCAAAGGAGGTGGCAATTCCTGGAAGGATGGTCTCACGACAATAGAATCGGTACTACACTACTCCCCCTAAATTGAGCATTGAGTACATTAGTCTGAAATAATATAGTAAACTGAATTGAGCATTAACAAATATTAAAATATTGCTAGAAGTAATAGTATTGTTTCGGTTTCAGACAGACAGATACTAAATCTCCATTAGTAATATAGATATGGACTTCTGATACTGATATATTATTGGATAAGTGGTAACACCTCCAAATACTTCAAATCAATGAAGTACCGTTGCGATGTTAGAAAATAGATGTTGCACTACTGAAGTTATGGGTCGAGGAAATGTTTAGTTATCGCAAATTAAGTCCTCATTACGGAATGTAAATATTATTAAAAATTGCTAAAATTTGAGGGAATCTGCCGAATTTTATATAATTTCTTGATAGTTAAAATTTTATTACAAATTATAAGTAACATCTATTTCAGTGGGTGATATAGTCTTCAAAAGGAAAACACTCTGAATTGCTCGCAGTTAATTATCAACAAAGTGTCGGCCCTGGGTGAACACCACCTAATAAATGACCATCCACTTCCTAGAGTGTTTGATTTAATTCCATACAGACCCCCCCCCCG
The DNA here is from genome assembly GCA_963556195.1 of Sepiola atlantica. Taxonomy (NCBI): domain Eukaryota; kingdom Metazoa; phylum Mollusca; class Cephalopoda; order Sepiida; family Sepiolidae; genus Sepiola; species Sepiola atlantica. Next base: position 123,634,560 of record OY744527.1, read on the forward strand.
TTGAATCAACACCCTTTGTGCTACCTACGTGCATTTATTTCTTATGACTTCACCGTCCGGGATTTGCATCTATACACTAATACTTATAATAATTTTTCACACCTCTAAGTACTTCCATACACACCGTCAAGTTGCTGTGAACATACCCAGAAACCTGTACCGGTTTCCATACTTCTGTACCCAGAGTCACCTCAACCTAATTGAATGATTTTACCCTTCTATGACTTTCTGATTTAATTTAATACTGCCTTTTCTTCCCCGAATCAACACCCATTGTGGCCCCTACTTGCAATTTTTACTCACAACTCCACCGTTCCAGATCTGCATACACATGCATATCTGTAATAATCCTTTTCACAATACTCAGCACCTAAAGGTCAGCTTTCATATACCCCTTTGACCCGTTTAGTTGCTGTGAACATACGCCCCTAATTTATGACTTAATGCTTTAAGTTGAGATTCGTCTGAGCACAAGCATTACCCTTTTTGAGAAAAGGGAAATACTCGCAGCATCATTTCAAATGGGTTATCGCCCCTGTTCCAAGTCTATCTTTCTGTATATTTCCCATAAAAATCCGGTATTCATTCACAATTTTATTACGTAACTGAATACTTGAGTGACGGTTGGACCACACTTCCCGGAATATAAGCTTTTACCTCATCGTTGCATTGGATTGGTTGTCGAGCTCATTTAACTGTTAAGATAGGTCCAATCCATTCTTTACTTAAAAAAATCCGAAATTTCAAAAACGGATATTCACCTCTATTTTTTACACTCTATCGTCTTAAGAGTTATCGCGGTGTACAGGACTGACGATCCGAGAGCTCATTTTTCGTGTCTATTTATTTCTGTAAACTGGACCGGGTCCCATTGTGAAAATCCATTTTCCTTAATACATTTTTATGCTCTTACTTGTTTTCTTTTTCCACATATCTCGGAAGTACTATAACACACATTATTATTATTATTATTATTATTATTATTATTATTATTATTATTATTATTATTATTATTATTATTATTATTATTATTATTATTATTATTATTATTATTATTACTACTACTACTACTACTACTACTACTACTACTACTATTACTACTACTACTCACTAGGAGTCATTACACAGGTCATCGTCAGTGATTGCTCACCGACAGCAACCGGTGGTGTTCCCTGGAGTCTGAGTGACAACAAGCCTCCCCAGATTTCTAGTACTCTCCACCTCTTTTCGATAACCATTGCAAATGCATTTGCGGTATAGCAACAGTCGCTTACCATTGATTTCTCGCTGGTAACGACCATTGGTCTCCTTGGGTGAGAACTAGTGTGTACAAATAATAATATTTCACAGATTTAAAAGGATTTCGTAAGGAATCATGTGTCCTTAACTGAATTTTACGACAAGATAAACGTTTAACTTAAACAGGCAACGGTTTTATGTGACATTCGGTGAAGAGATTTCGCGCGGACTGATGTATACGTTGAGACAAAGAATGACCCTTTCACAAAATGTCCGATTTTTATAAGGGTTTCATTTTCATTTAATTTCTATCACGATCTTCATTAGTAGGTAGTTAGCGCCGGTTCTGTGACTTTTCACAATTCACTGGTGACATTGATAAAGCTACGCGCCCGTGTTAAGGACGACAGGTTGATATACTCAGCTCCTAACTCTGACACGTTGCTGTCACTTGTTGTCGAGAAGTGACAACAGCAGTATCGCTACAAAACCACCATAATTACAGATCGCAAGTTTCATCAGTTCTGTTGCTATAGTCCCCTACTCCTCCCCCTTCCTTCTCCTGTCGCAAACACTTCTATTCAAGTTCCGTCACCCTTCCCAACAGAAATGGTTCCCTTGCTTCTGCCTCAAAAGACAGGAGCAGCAAACCAAATTAGATCAAGAGAAACTCGATATTCACAAATAAAAATAATAAAAAAAACATTCCAAGAAAAACAGTCGGCAGCTTCAGTTTGTTGTGTTCTGTTGCAAGCTATACAACAAAACTAACGTAATACCAACTCGAAGCTAATGTTATAACTACTTCTTATCCGTATGCATCAACGAGAAAGAGAGGACTTTATCTCTCTCTCTCTCTCTCTCTCTCTCTCTCTCTCTCTCTCTTTATATATATATATATATATATATATATATATATATATATATATATATATATATATATATATATACAGGGTGGGAAAAAATAAGGGTCCTATTTTTAAAAATTCATAACTTTTTTATTTATTGATTTTTTTAAATTTTTTTTTTTTAGAATAAGTAAAGGACCCCTTCCGAAGCAAGCATCAGCCGTATTAGCCCTAAGGAACGTACCCTCATTTAGAAAACATTATTTTTGCTTAAAAAACTCAAAACAGTGTAAAAAACAATACTTTAGTTTTTGTAAGTTTTAAGAAGTGTTTTTCGGCTAAAATTTGTTTTGTTTATTTCAAAAAATCTCGGAAGGGTCAGTCTACACACACATAAAGTTTGGTGAGTTTAACTTTTATTTTGTGGAAGTTATTCAAATTCAAGTTATTCAAATTTAAAGATAGGACCCTTATTTTGGCCCACCCTGTATATATATATATATATATATATATATATATATATATATATATATATATATATATATATATAAAATTGAAAATAGAAGCCTTTATCAATGCAAGATTAATTTTTTTTTACTTTAATCTTATTAATTTTGGAATAAAATTCATCATCAGAGTTAACCAGTATTGTGTCATTTTTTTTCATCAAAACACACAAAAATAAAAATAAACAATTTTTTTCCTTTTGTTTCTTAGATAAAATGTCCTTGTTATGGTGCATCCACGCCGATGTCGTTGGCGGTTATGAATTCAAATTCTGTTCGTAGAACGAAGAAAGCATTGAGTGCAAAAATATGTTTTAGCATATACCTTCTTAACTTTATGTGTACCAACCTCTTCCAATTGAAAGCTCGATGATTGTAAACTTGTAACAACAGAGCATATATAAGTAAACAAAATTTTGTTACATTCCAATGGCCAATATTTTATTTACTTCACGAAACATTCTCAAAACAGTCAATCTTTAGTGCAATTTTCTTTACGAATCTGTTTCGTTCATAGGGGACCAACCAACATTAGTATGCCAATATTGGATCTGTCTTCTTTCAACTCTTCAGAAATGACAAAAAGTTTTTAGTTTGAAAAATTATACATTTTGGCGTGACATGAAAGACATACGTCCAAAAACCAAAAATAAACTCACAGTAGATTTTCCTTACAAGGCAGTTAGCCATCTTGAAAACTCAATCTCTCTCTCATATATATATATATATATATATATATATATATATATATATATATTAGTATGAAAAAATATTTATGACAAGTGGCAAGTAAGCTATACAGAAGCGTTGGTGTTTCATTCCCGTGGGAAACACCTCAAACATCATCAGGTAATTAGCCTGATGATGTTTGAAATGTTTATTCATCTGAAACTAACTATACGTCAATTAGCGAATGCTTTACACAAGTTTATCTTGAACACTTTTATTCGTCAAATGGTTTCAGACCTTTTCTAGTAATGTCCAATGTCTGTCGAAACGTTTCTACCTGACTGTTTAAATGAACACCTATTGTTTTGTAATACTAATGGTTCATCACTTACCAAGGCCAAAAGCCGCTCGAGGATAAGGGTTAGTGGGATTTTTAATTGGATGATAGGAACAGCGCCATGAAAGGATTGCAAACTATGATTCTTTCACAGAACGACATTGGACTTTAAAAAGGTCATGTGGTATTCTGCAGGGGAACATTCCTACAGTAACGTATTCCACGGGTGGGATGTTCTTGGAAATAAACTTAGTTTATGGAACTTCCGTTTGATTTTAAATACACAGAAAGGAGAGTTGTTTGCAGCATTAGTAGAGAGAAGATTTCGGGGGTGGGGTGGGGTGGAGTGAGTCCAGAAGTGAAAGCTCAGCTGAGCAAGTCTATTTTAAACAATTATATTTAATCATTTTGATGGGAAAACGATACCTTAATAAAAATAAATTTAATTTTCAAAACGTCCTATTTAAAAAACAACAACAAATTGATACACATAGCAATCAGCATACAATTGGCTCTTAGCCTTTTATTACTTATAAATTATTTCTTATCAATTTAAAAGTTAAAAATCAACTTGAAAGTAGGCATTATTTTCAGTGAAACAACAAACTTTTCTGGGAACTTCATATTTATTAAAATTTCACTTTTGTAAATATATTTCTCTTTGCTTTATCACAAAATTAAATCATAATACTCGACGTTTGTCGATCCACTTTCATTTACACCGGAAATGGCAGTTTGAAAGCTTCAAAATCACTTTCGATTTCTAAAACGATGACCGTACGACCATTATTTGTTCACCTTCTACAAGTAACGGGGTAATTTAATATACAAGTATTATATTATATTAATTCTTTGGGTTTTCATAGCGATGACCGTAACGGCGTAACTTAATATGAAATTATTAATTAAAAAAAAAAAATTTCTAAAAAATACATATAAGAAAATTAACATTTTAATATCATATTCATAAAAAATAAGCTAAGGATTTATCCTTCAAAATGTCAAACCCAATAAATATTAGGTTTTATTCATAGGGTTTAAATTTCGCCATTTCGTAAGGCATTCTATAGCAGTCTTTCTTGTACAGTATTACAGTGAAAGTGAGAGACGCTATTCTTACCATGCTGATGATTCGTTCTCGACAATCAGTCCGACGGAGGTAATCCATTATGACTGATGGTGACCTTTCTTCTGTCAGGCTGAGGTATGGTTCTGGGTAGTCCTATAAAGTCCACACTCCCCTCTTTATTGCTAACTGCTTGAGGCGCCTCGACCGGGGAATGCTTACGGGGCTGCTCAGGCATTTATTTTGCTGGACCAGAGTGCACTACCTCTAATGACCGGACAACCAAATCCCACTTTCTGACCTTGTGTCATATCTTCCTGCCGTGGGAAACCAATGTCTTTAATGACGTATATTTCACTTAAATTATTTTTTCAAAGTGTAAATATTTTATTACAACTGGAAGAGCCTTTTTTTTTCTTGCTCTCTGCGCCTAAAACCAAACGGAATGTCCATGAACGGAGTTTCTTTCCAAGAACTTCAACCCGTGGAACACAATACTGCTCAGCTTCATTCCAGCTGACCAAAACATGGTGTTTTCAAATTCAATGTGAATAAACACCTATCGAGCCGTCCTCATAGGTAATCAAATTCTGTCCATTCGAACCATCGTTCCCAATCCTCTCATAGTATTGTTAATAATCCAACCGACAATCTCATGCATGGCCATTACCTTGCAAAGTTGTAAGTATTAAAAAAGAGAGCGGATTAAATGTACGAAACAAACATGGAAGTAAAACAGATTCCCGGGCAACGCTGGGTAGATAGAGCTAGTTTAATTTAAGTTTATCTAAATTTAGAGAAAGTAAAATCGAGTTGATTTTCTCAAAAGTCTGATATTTAAGATCGTCAGAAAACTAGAATGATGTCTACCAACAGATGACACAATACTAACCTGGCTTCAAAAATATATTATTATATCAAAGTTGAGCTAATAAACCTTTGTTTCCCTAAAGCTTTTCCCTGTATATTTTAGCCACACAAAATGTATTCGAAAATATTCATTAGTTTGGGGATTGAGTTATGTTTGAAAAACTTTAATTTTAATTGTTCTAATTAGCTGTAATTTGCAGTTCAACAAGTGCCCCATCTCTTACCAACTTTCTAACTATCACTTTCATCCTCTCTCACTGTATGTTGTTTGACCCCTCCCCCCGCTCTTATTATATACGTCATCAATTCAATTACTCTCTCTTTCGTCTCTCTCCATTTAGAGATAGTCGATAGGAAATAATAAAACTATTAGAATAATTCATTATAAAAAAGGGAATATCCACACATGCCGTAATAGCATTTAACCCGTTGAGAGAGAGAGAGAGAGAGAGAGAGAGAGAGAGAGATGGTGAGTGAGAGAAAGAAAGAGAAAAAGAGAGAAAGAGAGAGAGAGTGTGTGTGTGTGGAGGCTAATTTTTATATATGTCTTTTTATCTTTTAATATTCAACTGGTTTTACCAACTTATTTTCTTGATTCTAATAATTTACCCGGAACTCAATAGGTGACCCAACAGGTCAGATGTTTTCTAATATACTTATAACTCATTAGAAACATAATTAGGCGATGAAAGCGTTACACATTTAGAATCTAAACTTGCCTTGAAATACGTCCATTTGGGACGTGTCAAAACTAATTCCTCTCTTATCTGAACCGAAAGCCGCTCGGTTCTACATTTAACAGGGATCATTGTCAGTTATCTAGAAAAGGTCTGAAAGTGAACCTCTTCTGTACCGGCATTAACGTGATCGACTTTAACACCACGCATAGATTCGCTTATCTAAAAAAAAAAAGGCTGCAATCTCTGGGTCAGTTTAATGTCATTTCTGAACGGTGGCACTATATTTGCATGGTGACGTCAAAGGTCATGGTTATTTCTTCTTGATAACCCCAACACATTATTTAGACGTTTAGGACTGGTAGAATTAAGGGCTGGTAATTTGAAAGAAATACTCTACCCTAAATAAGGCGATCCGTCGTACGAACATCTGTAGATACGGACACTTGCCGTAATAATAAAAATAATCTAAAGTTTGTCGCTTTTAATAGAATTTATAGTGTTATATATTACAATAATGTATTTATTTATTTATTTATTTATTTCACCTCCCCCTATTCTCCTATCACCTATGTTTATTGTACCAAATTAAAAGCTGAGAAGTTATTTTTTTTATCACAATCTGCATAATAATATGCTCGTACATTCGTTTGTACGCACGTTATCACTTTTCATACGCATCAAAATGAGATCGCCCAATCGTCAAAGTAATTACTGGTAATCTGATGTCGCTTTTGTCCAAAATGTAGATTCATTATCATATATTAATAATGGAGTTTATGTATCTGTCTGTCTGAAGCCGAAACTCCGTCAGAGTACTCTTATTCACTCTGCCAGCTTCTATATATACTGCTACAAAAACTCGCCCAAACACCATGCGTTTTTGCCAATTTACATAATTAATTGCTTTTAAACTTCTAATAAATTAATATTCACAAATATACACTTATAACTGGTGTTCTCAAATTTACATATGTATTTAGAATATTTTCCTCCATATTAAGAAAACTTATTAATACAATTAATTAAAGACATTTTATTAAAAAAACGATCGCTTAGATGTTTACAAATAAAGCAATGTAGTTTTCTTACGTATTCTTCCGGAAATGACGTCATTGTCACAAATTAGTTTTTATTGTAAGCAGATAAAAATATTTCATTAAAATATATTTCTACGTGTGAACAAAACATTTTATTTATTTATTCGTTAAACAAATAAATATTTCTTTCATTAAATTTCACGGAGTCACGTGACCCTTGCAAATGTAAACATCACTCTTCCTTCGATCGGCTAATTCTTAAGTTAGTGTCCACGCTTCGCTACTTTAACGCAACATTAAAAAAAAAATAAAATACATTTTATCAAATTCAATCAAAGAAATATTTTTTTTTAACCAATAAATAAATAAAATATCGTTATTTTCTTACACTTACAAGTGATAAAAATGTTTTAATTTTGGCGTTTCATTTGTACCATTTTTTAACGGTTTTAACTTTGGCGTTTCACTTTTACGATACGATAAAACTTAATGTTTTTGATTTTTAAAAATGTTTTTAAATTTTTAATGAGGCTTAAAATAAAAATAAGTTGAATTCGTTTCGATCATAAAAATATAGTTGCCATCTTTAAAAACATTCAGAAAGAAGCTAGCTTACTTAAGAAAAAAGTAAATATCAAGCATTTCACTCTGAATAATTTACGTGACTGAGATAAGAATTAACCTATAAATATTGCCCCAGTCGAGAAGGATTTCTCTTCTTTTGAAATCCAGCTTTCCAAAAAAAAAGGGAACATGGGAATGGGAACAAAAATCAAAAATGGTTAATTCCTATTTTAGTCACGTAAATTATTTAGAGCGAAATGAGTTACGGCATTATTTCAAAACAACTTATTTTTTTTAACTTAAAGCATGTTTAATAAAAACGTGAAAAAGACAGTTATAGCAAACTTCATCGTATACGTGAAACCCCGAAATGAAAAGTTGATCAGAAAAATATAGTCGTCATCTTTATAAAGAGGCTAACGAAAAATGAGTCAAGATCATAATTTTTTAGCTTAAAAAAGTAAAAATCAAGCATTTCACTCTGAATAATTTACGTGACTGAGATAAGAATTAACCTATAAATATTGCCCAAGCCGAGAAGGATTTCTCCTATTCTGAGCAAGGACAGGTCTGATACTTTGATCTTAGTCTGAAGCCAGGAATTCCAATAATTGTTAGGTATTATTGGAGCCATGCACCTTATGTCAACGCCCTCCACCCAAATGAGATTCTATATTTTCAGTCGGTGGGCGGTAGCACTTTTTATACCAGCCGGAGGCGCCATAAACGCCAGAGGCGACAGAGGCGCCAGTAGTAATGACTCAAATGAACATTTACGCAAATGCAAATTGGGTGATCAGTTTTGCATACAATTTTAACATCAAATGATCCACCATTTCCGGGCCATTCTAACTTTTTAGGACAGTTAACGAATCTTCTTTTGTGATGTGAGATAAATTCGCTGCATTGTTTTTCGGTCGGGCTGGGTTGTTTCTACTTTTAAAAGCGATTATATGTGGTTTCATGACTTAGGTTAGTGGTAAAACTAATTTAGTAACCTGCTCTAAAAGGTTAGAATGGCCCGGAAAGACGGGGAAGAGATGCGACAGTCTCGCAAAAATGCGACCGACAGGAAGCATTTATTTGCTAGTATTACTAATAGAGGTTTGGTATTTGTCTGAAGCTGAGACTTTACTATGACTTCAACATCTGAAACTGAAACTATATAATCACTATCTTTTAATGCTCAATTCAGTTTACCTACAATTTCAAACTGACGTACTATCTTTAACTAACTACTCAATTCAGGAGGAGGGAAGATAGTGGAGTATCTGTTCTGTTGTCATGATACCATCATCCCAGGCATTACCGCTTTCTCCTTTGGGAGAGGGGGCTAGTGGAGTGTTTGTTCTGTTGTCATTAAACCATCCTCCCAGGCATTACCTCCTTCTTTGAGGGGGGAATAGTGTATGTTTATTTGTCATATATACTAGCAGTAATATGTTCTCCCTCTAGTCGCATATTATTGCTAATATATCTAAGTAATATTTCTCCGTTCTGTCCTTCTACTAATGCTTATCTTAACAAAAGCAACACTAGTGTACGTTTCGTTCAAAAAGCGCAGTGATTTACTTAGAACATACAATCCTTTTGGCTAAGATGAAAGTGTAGTATCTGTTTCGATGGATACTACACCCTATAGACCGGTATCGTCTTGGCCTTCGGGCCTTGATTCCGCCGGTCTGTGGGTTTATCCTGTGTAGTTCTAGGAGGTCCACCCTCCCAGGCTTTGCCTTCTCACCCTTTAAGCTGCCAGGCATTTTTTGAGGGTCATAAGTGTTCTTCCTCTAGGATGCTCACTTTCCGACCTTGTGTCACATTTTACTCTGTGGGAGGTAGATAAATACCTACAATGCCGTTGTTAAGTCCTTATGTTTACGCATACTATTGGGGTTGCCGTTACTAACACGTCTTTAGCCTCGACACAATAGTCAGTAGCAGTTCGTCTGGTCGCTATGGTTACGTTAAATGTTGTCACTTTCTACGCTCAAACGTTCACCCATAAATTAATTACTTCTATTACTTTGTCATATATTTCACGCTAGGAATTCGCGGGCTCTGCCTACAATTCAATTAAATATTTCTTTAAATAAAAAATCCAATTTAGAAAAATAACTATTTTACATAATTTATTTTAGTTATACAGGGTGGGCAAAAATAAGGGTCTTATTTTTAAAAATTCATAACTTTTTTATTTATTGATTTAAAAATTTTTTTTTTTTTAGAATAAGTAAAGGACCCCTTCCGAAGCAAGCATGAGCCGTATTAGCCCTAAGGAACGTACCCTCATTTAGAAAACATTATTTTTACTTAAAAAACTCAAAACAGTGTAAAAAACAATACTTTAGTTTTTGTAATTTTTAAGAAGTGTTTTTCGGCTAAAATTTGTTTTGTTTATTTCAAAAAATCCCGGAAGGGTCAGTCTACACACACATAAAGTTTGGTGAGTTTAACTTTTATTTTGTGGAAGTTATTCAAATTCAAGCTATTCAAATTTAAAGATAGGACCCTTATTTTGGCCCACCCTGTACAATCAAATCAACTTATAAGCATTTCGGTTACTTAATGAAACAATAAAATGCAAAATCCTTCTTTTGACAGCTATGAAAGAGAAAGAGGATATGAAAAAAAAAACAGCGAATAAGAGATTGGAGCTCAGTCGAGCACCTACCATGAAAGTAACGATAGAGTATTGATTTACTTCTCTCCAGGAGTTAGGCACAAGGCCAGTTTTTATCTTACTCCCACAAGTAAGATGTGACCCAAGGTCGGGTCGGGAAAGTGGGGTTTAAAAATTGCCTGGGCAGCCCCATCGGCATTCCCCGGTAGGGGCGCCTCAGGCAGTAAGCAATAAACTTACTCCTCCCCAAAGAGGGGAGGCGAAGCCTGGGAGGGTGGACCTCTTAGAACTGCACAGGACAGACCCATAGATCGGCGTAAATCAAGCCCCGAAGGCCAAGACAATACCAGTCTATGGGGTGCAGTATCCATCGGAACAGATACTACACTTTGATCTTGACCAAAAGGCCAACAGTAGATAAAGACTGGCAACGTTTATTCTAGAGCTCATAGAAAACCCAATCAGAATCAAGCTTTGTGTGCTTGTACTGGCTGCAATGTATTCTTTGTTTGAGAAAATGGAGGAAAGCTGTTCGTCATTCACGAAATTTTAACGGTTTTATTGATGGAGCAATTATCACCAAAGTGCATCTTTTTTGTCTATCAAAACGGACCAATTGGCATTTTCCCGGGTTTCCTTTCATGCTAAGCAATAATAATGCAGTTTTACTACTAAATAATCCTAAAAAACATTATTAAAAATTTGGCTGTTTACTGATATTTTATTGACCGGGGTATCTTCCGAGCAAAGCCAGGTACTTCCGTTGTTTTCAATAAATGCGAGTGAGTTAAACTCATATAAATATATATGATTTACACTTTGTTTGAAAAAGCATTTCTTTCCAAATCTTATCCTGCATTGTTCCAGTGTCTGACGTACCACTGTTTACGATTCTGTGGAGATGCCAGCGAATTCTAAATACAATCCGAAAGAGAAAAAGACGGAGAGCCAAAAGAAAAACAAACGTGTGGTATTTCTTTTAATGTAAACGAGTTTGATTGCAAAACGAAAGAACACAAGCGCAATTTCACACGGTCGCATATGAAAGAAAAACAAACGAAAGGTTACACGCTGATGCTACTCACATCGGGCAAGTGCGACCGAATTCACAACCAAACAGCAATAGATGCTTGCCTGCTTTTTGCTATTTATACCTCGTCTTAGATACGTCCTCTAATCTATGGGCGAGGCCGTTTTATCGGTTGGTCGGTCATGCTTCAATTTTCATTGTTCAATCGGTAAATTGAATGGGCGCATCTTATTTCAGATCCGTTCAAGTATCTAAATAAGAGGATATCTCCCTCGGTCGATCACGCTTAAGTTTGAAATAGCATTGCCGATGATCTGTCACGTATAATTTTGAAAAAATGTTTGTTGGTCTATCCCGCTTAAGTTTGAAATAGCAACTCCGTTGGTCTGTCACGTTCAAGGTTGAAATAGCATTTCCGTTGGACTGTCACGTTCAAGTTTGAAATAGAATTTCCATTGGACTGTCACGTTCAAGTTTGAAATAGAATTTCTATTGGACTGTCACGTTCAAGTTTGAAATAGCATTTCTGTTGGACTGTCACGTTCAAGTTTGAAATAGCATTTCCGTTGGACTGTCACGTTCAAGTATGAAATAGAATTTCTATTGGACTGTCACGTTCAAGTTGTAAATAGAATTTCTATTGGACTGTCACGTTCAAGTCTGAAATAGAATTTCTATTGGACTGTCACGTTCAAGTTTGAAATAAAATTTCTATTGGACTGTCACGTTCAAGTTTGAAATAGCATTTCCGTTGGACTGTCACGTTCAAGTCTGAAATAGAATTTCTATTGGACTGTCACGTTTAAGTTTGAAATAGAATTTCCGTTGGACTGTCACGTTCAAG
>OY744527.1:123651869-123679369 GCA_963556195.1 Sepiola atlantica
TGGTGGATTGTAACATAAAATGCATGCCAGCTTACAGGCTTCGTTTAAGTGACCTATGTTTCAATAGATTTTCTACTCGCTTTCGTAGCCAAATGGTAATGGACCTAGATCCAAGCGTTCGATCCCAGTCGACTCACACAACTTTTCTTTTTTTTTTTTTTTTACATTGTTACACTTTTGTGGAGAGGGAGGACTATGGCCCTTTTTTAATTCAACGTTATTATGTAGCAATTTTAAAAGAAATCAATGTAATACGTAGTACTTTATTGGAATATCTTTTTTTCTCTTACCTATAATCGGCGTGCTAGCGACCAGTAAAATACAACGGAACCACCTGCATTAAAATCCAACGTTTGAAATATTGGATTGTGTCGGGATTGAAACACCGACCACCATCTTTGTAAAACAATTAAACGTCGTATTCAGCTATCAGTCGAGATGAGAAAGCTTAAAAAGTAGACTCATCTGAAATCAGCGAACAACCTAACCCTCCTGCATTCTATATGAATGTGCTTAACCATGCACGTATGCATGTGAGCAGATGTAGATAGAGAGATAGAGGGAGAGACATAGAGGGCGGGAGATGAAGAGAGAGAGAGAGAGAGAGAGAGGCAGTAGGATGGAGTACGAAGGTAGGGCGGAGCAAGGCCCTTTATCGTTCTCAACCGAAAATAATGAAGAAAGACTGGATGGAGTTTCACACTAACGGGTCTCGTTTACTTTTTTTGGTTGGGCCCCACATAGGAAATACTTGTTTAGATAAAGTCGATGGAACCAGAAAGGGTCGAAGGGAGGGGGTGTACATAAAATAAAAAAAAACGAAATAAGAGAAACGTTGATCAGAGTTCTTAACACATTCCAAAAAACTATCTTTTCTTACTTATACTGGATTCGCAAGTGATTTTTTTTTGTTAGATGCGTCCACGAATCTCTATAAGATGCTCCGTGTGTCGGCCCGTCAATCCGTCACGCTTTAATTCGAAGTAGAATGTTCCTCGTTAAACACCGAGATTGAATGGTTGCATCTCGTATTAAATGTGTCTAAATATCTTTATAAGTGACTTTGTCCGTCGGTCGATTCGTAATGCTGATGTTTGAAATAGCATTTTGAAATCGTATTTCCGTCGCTTTGTCACGCTGAAGTTTTAAATAGAATTTTCATCGCTCAACGCGTAGATTAAACTGACACATACTATGCCCTCCTTGAACAAATAAAGGATTTAATATCTGTCTGTCTGAAGCCTAACTTATACTATTACTTCTATCAATAATGGAGATTTGTTATCTGTCTGTCTGAAGTCGAAACTATACTATTACTATCTTTTTAATACTAAATTCAGTTTACTATATTATTTCAGACTAATGTACTATCTGTCAATGCTCAATTCGAGAGGAAAGGTAGTGTAGTATATGTTCTGTTACATCCTTCGTTTTTTGGGAGGGCATAGTATCTGTTATGTTGTCATAAGACGATCCTTCTTGGCATTACTTCCTCCTTTGAGGAGGGGCAATGTAGTATATGTTCGTTCGTCATGATACCACCCTCCTAGGCATTACTTCCTCTTTTTTTGAGGGGTAATGTATTATCTGTTCTGTTCCAATAAAACTATTTTCCTAGGTAATGCTTTCTTATTTGGGGTGCAGTGTAGTATGCGTTTATTCGCCATGATACCGTAATCCCAGACTTTACCTCCTCCCTTTTTCTGTAGTGTAGTATCTATTTTGTTGGCATAGGATACTCCTCCTACGCATCACATCCACTTTTGGGGGTAGTGTAGTATCTGTTCTGTTATCATGAGACGATTCTCCCAGGTATTACCTCCTCATTGGGAGTACTGTACTAAATTTTCTTTCGTCATGATACTATCCTCCCAGGCAGTATCTCCGTTCTTATATGGCAGTCTAGCATATGTCCGTTCGTTATATATACTAGCAAGAATATGCGACGAGTGGGAGTATATTTTTTACTAGTCCTGAGAATATTCGTTTTGTTATGCAAATTATTTACTCAAGTATTTCGCAATAGAAGAGAATCCACCTCGAATGATCAATCTCTTATAAAAATAAGCAAAATTACTATTCTATCCCATGTTACAAAAATGTCCACTAAACATCAGCCAGTTCCTTTATGTTTGATAGTCAAAGAGATTTGTAATATATTACAGATCAGTCGTAATCAAAAGTAAACCACGCGACATTAATTTCAAACTATTTATAAAAGTTGCAATTTAGAAAGATTTAATGTGTATTTTATTAATTTATCTATCAGGAGATGAAGGTGGTTAAGTGGCTAACGACCTGGGTGTGCCAAGTTCGAATCCAGTTCGTTCCATAGAAACATTTTCACTTTAGATGTTGGCAACCTTCACGTGGTCTTTTCCGTAAGTATCTGGCGTCTTTCTGAGAATAATTCTGATTAGAAAGATATCGGGGAAATCGATGCCAACAATAAAATCACCTGATTCATGAGATATAAATGAATGAATGAATTCATCTATCAAGTCAATACAAAAATAATGTCGGAATTTGTATTCAAAATTCTTACTTAATAAGCTTAGTATAGGATGACCACAAAAATGCCACCTACGGAACAGTTAATAAAATTCACAATCCTTTCTGCAATCCAATTATACTTTGTACAAGTAAACTTCAGTCGATTCCCGACTTGTCCACCAAGTTACAGTCGTGAATGTCAAACAGTCTTTGTTTTTTATCGCCGTTCAATGATATGCTTCAAACGAGTGAAGGATCACACTCACGACTAATGAGACCAAAGGCTCCACGTAGTTTCACAGTATCAGTGTCCCCCGACTTACATAAACCCTGGAGTAATTTCATTATCATATATTTTTGATATAGCTCTATCTTATAAGATATCGAACCCTTTACTTGTTCAAGATTTGCTGTCAAGATATTCGTTTATATGGTATATATATATATGCAAATAAAACAATAAAGATAAATACTATATCTTTATATTATATCCTATCGTGATAAGTCAATGATCGATATAAAAGAGAGAGCAATACTATAAGAAAATGAACGATGAAAATAAAAATTAGCTTGAATACAATATTTATTAATTCATAAAATATTCAAATAAGAAATATAGAAAAAACGATTTTCCTTCCCTTAATCCTTGGATTTTCAAAAGTTTTCACCTTATATCTGCTTCCTCTATCCTGGATATTGACATGAAAACATTATATTTTGATACTTTTTTCATTAAAGATGTTTTTTTTTTGCTCACTACTTTTTATATTTTGAAATATTTGCTAAACAGTAATACAATTTTTTTCTGAATATTTTTTGTATTTTTCTCCGAGGTAAAGATTTTTTTTTTAAAAATCCATTGATTAAGGAAAAGAAAATAGTTTAAAAAAATATTTTATCCAATTTTTATTTTCATCATTCATTTTGTAAACACACAAACACACATATATACTAAAAAATAAGCGTCCAAGGAGGGGCAAAATAAATTCCCCAAACACACCAGTTTTGCACCACTTTTATGTCCCTTACGAAAATCAAAATCAAGATATAATGAAACTAAAATCATCATTTCAATTTTGGTCGAATTCCATTGCACGATTTTCATTCTGTCTAAATTTTAAAACTTGTGCTTAAGGGGTTTGAACAGAAAATTGAAATTCAGGGATTAAAATACTCCAAAGAAACTGTAATTAATGTATGTCTATAATAACTATTGTGAAAATTTCAGAAAAAATTGAGGTATCTGAATTTTCACGAAGGGTTTCCCCTCCCTTTTTATCCCCCTTGCATGAAACTAAATTAAACTAAATATAGCCCACATTAAGACACCTTACGCCCAGCAGATGTGTTTTAAAATTTACAATGATCGGTTAATTATTTTAGGAGTGAATACTGTACATACAATTGTATAAACATACACACATACCTAACTTAATATAAATAACCAAGATTTAGTTACATTTCGAAGAGCAAGATTTTATCTATGTTACAAATCATTTTCTCAAAGCAATCATTTTGGGTACAATTACGGTTCCGTTTCGTTAACCAGAAGACCAACCGACATTTGTGTGTCAATATCGGATTTTTCCTCTCTGAACGCATCAGAAAGCAAAGCAGTTCTTAGGTAAAAAAATACATTACGATGCGACAAAAAAAAATTCTGAAAAAAAAAAAATTGTATATCGATTTAAAACGGCGTTTAAGTCGAGTTTCAGAAAAAAAAAATCCTGTTTAAATCGTGCGGATCACAGCTGCCAGCAAAACTAAACGTTCATGTGCCGATGAACGTGTTCAACAACGCATTTTTCTGTGTCTGTCGAACACATGAAGAAGTTAATTTCTGGATGAACAAGCACGGTCAGAAAAGTATTAATAAGTCTAGATTGTTTGAAAGTAGGGGTGGGACGTAATGGGTGCACATTTCAGATTCATGCGAGTAGTATTTGTTTGTGTTCATTTATACATAAATAACACTAAACAAACAAACATTTTGAAAATTTTGGAAAATTCAGAAGGTGCAGGCCAAAAATAGCCGTTAGGGCTCCACGGGACTCAAAATCCATCATTTTTCGGTAAAAAAATGGTTTCATGCGACATTGCGGTCCTAAAACATCCTCAAAAGCTATGAATGGATATAGATGGTTAAATCTGATATAGTACTTTAATTTAGGACCATTTTCAAGCTGTGAAAGGGTTTTCATTAATGTAGAATAGCCAAAAACTAGTGAAAAATTACCTAAATTATAATAGTCTGCACCTTCTGAAATTTGCAAAATTTTCAAAATGTTTGATTGTTTAGTGTTATTTATGTATGAGTGAACACAAAAAAATACTACTCGCATGAATCTGAAATTTTCTACCTATTACGTTCCACCCCTATTGAAAGGCCATTTTAAAGCACTAAACGCGCAGATTGAATGGATGTTAATATACCTTTTTGTTTAACAAATAAGACACAGAACTACTTTATAAAATTCTAGAAGAACAGCGCGCTTAGCACTTTTATATCTGGTCGCACCCTCAATATCACACAGTATTTTCTCATTTCTTGCGTTCCTCATGCGTTCAGAATAGAATGTCATATTTTCTTGCTTCATCTTACTGAGGTGTTCATGCATTTTTATGGCTGTGAAAATTGATGATATGCATTGTTCTGACCCCATTCGTTTCCTGCTATTTTATCGTTCTTCTTCTAAAAATAAGACAGAGGCAGATATTAATTTTACGCGGTATGCTAAAGATTCGTCCCTCCACACTCGCAATAAAGGATACCGTAACGAGAAACCCCAAAAGGGCAAAGAAGTGAACACTTTATGGATTGCTATCACTGGGTATCATGCGTGTACTCAGTGTTTGAGTATTGATTTACTCCTCTCCAGGAGTTAGGCACAAGGCCAGTTTTTATCTTACTCCCACAAGTAAGATGTGACCCAAGGTCGGGTCGGGAAAGTGGGGTTTAAAAATTGCCTGGGCAGCCCCGTCGGCATTCCCCGGTAGGGGCGCCTCAGGCAGTAAGCAATAAACTTACTCCTCCTCAAAGAGGGGAGGCGAAGCCTGGGAGGGTGGACCTCCTAGAACTGCACAGGACAGACCCATAGACAGGCGTAAATCAAGCCCCGAAGGCCAAGACAATACCAGTCTATGGGGTGCAGTATCCATCGGAACAGATACTACACTTTGATCTTAGCCAAAAGGCCAAAAGGTGAAAATGTATTTGGCTGTGAGTCATTATATATAACTTTCTCTCTCTCTCTCTCTCTCTCTCTCTCTCTCTCTCTCTATATATATATATATATATATATATATATATGTATATATATATATATATATATATATATGTGTGTGGTTCACATAATGTTTCATCGTATTGCAGCTCTTCAGTAAGCAAGTGTTTTAAACTGTAATCGGAATCCGACCGTTTTGTCAACAGGTGGATTTCTTAATGCCATCAGAACAAGCTATGAAATAATAGGCATTTTAATGTTTATATACCCATTATCAGCTGCTTATATTATATATATATATATATATATATATATATATATATATATATATATATATATTAATATATATATATATATAAAGTTTACTCATTTTTGTTGTTGTGTGCTCTCGACATAATGGTGGAGAAGAGATAAGAGTCCGTGTGATGTTATTTATCTACCTCCCACAAGGTCAGATGTGACACAAAGTGGGATTAGATAAGCTAGCACCCGAGAGGTGAGCACTCTGGCCATTTAAAAATTGCCTGGGCAGCCCCGTCGGCATTCCCGGTAGGGCGCCTCAGACAGCAAACAATAAACTTACTCCTCCCCAAAGAGGGGAGGCGAAGCCTGGGAGGGTGTACCTCCTAGAACTGCACAGGACTAGACAACCCCAAATAGACCGGCGTAAATCCAGACCCAAAGGCCCGGACGATACCGGTTTATTAGGCGGGGTAAAAACAATTTCAAAATGTTCAATCTGGAGGGGAGATACGCGATGGTGCGCGTGGATATGAATAGAGTTTTTTCTCCCCACTTTAAAGCGCTGTGATATATTCAGATGAATAAAGCGCTTTAAAGTGGAGAACAAAATCTCTCTCTCTCCCTCTCTCTCTCTCTCTCTCTCTCTCTCTCTATATATATATATATATATATATATATAAACACACATCATTGCAATCTTTCAGGTTCGAATGATTATGAAGCTACGCTTAGAGAACAAATTCTAGATAGGTAACTAATATATATATATATATTGTTTAATTTTAATTCAGTTGAAGTTCTCAGAAATCAAGGGTCCCTACTTGGGGCTAACACTTGATCTCTATATGAGATACATCGATATCCGAGTGCTCCATTATAGTTCTCCTTTACCTGTCAAACATTGAATTGGTAAATAAGTGAGGAACATATATATGTTTATAAATAGTTTGATAACTTATTTCTGATAGTATATATTCGAAGATAACTATTTTAATTTTCAATTTTTATTTTAAATATAAAATTAAAATCCTTGTAATGCATAGATTATACCCCTTAAATTGCAAGAATATAAAAAATGAATCTAAGATCCCTTCAATTATCTCCCATTACTAAGGAACACTGTAATACGTTTCGCTGGATCGATTTTGAAATGGCTGTGATTTTATTTTATTATATTGTTAAATATAATTAATTATTGTGTGATTATCTTTCATAAACCTTTTATGAAAGATAATCGAACTCCAGTTTACATTAACACTAAATCTAACCACCCTACATGCATTATTAAACAAATACATAAAACTATTAATACTAGAATTAACAAACTCTCAGCAAATAAATACATTTTTGAGGCAAATATGCATATTTATAATAGGGCATTAAAGATTAGTGGTTATACAAAAAAGTTAGAATATATTGCGAATAAAAATAAAAATAAATCCAGGAATAGAGGTCGCAAAATAATATGGTTTTATCCACCATATTGCCATCTATCAACCATTAATATAGGTAAGTCCTTAAATTTAATAGATAAGCATTTTAACACAAATAATCTTTTAAGTAAAATATTTAATAGAAAAACGGTCAAATCGCTGGTGTTGATTTTCCTCCAGTTAGAGTTTATTTCCACTATATCTTTGAAACGTAATTTAGATCTTCTCACATCCCCACTATTAAGAATACAGTATTTTCATTGGTCGCTGTCAGATTCTATCCTTTGCAGGTGCCCTACACATCTGAGATTTTCCTGTGTTAGAAGATCCATCATAAATGACAGACCTGTACGTTCCAGTATTTCCTTATTTGTGGTCTCATCCTGCCAGCTGACTTTCATAATCTCCCTAGAATGCGCATAATGTAACCAATTCAGTTTTTCATTTCATTGCGATATATATTACAGGACTCCTCTCGAAAATGTTAAATAAGCACCTAGAATTTATTAAAAATTGTTTTAATGTATAAATTGGCTCATGCTAATCCACATAATACACCCTGAAGAAAATCATATTGACCCAAACTTCGCTTCAATACGGAACTTTTAACAAGTTGTGTAGTTGCTTTAGTTGCGTAATAACATGTTTACAGCACTCTTTTTTTTCATTGGTCGGTAACGCCTAACGAAAAACGGAGATTGAATGGACCCATCTTAAGAATATTTGTTCTTTTATTACCGAATCCTCAGTTGCTTAAAGTTATGTCGTCGAGAACTGAACAGTTTGAAAGCAATACAATCTCTACTGTCAGAACTGAACATTAATCTTGATTCATTTCAAACAGAAAACTAAGATTGAAGAAACGAGGAGTACTGCCTATGTACAAGGATGTGTCAAAAGTGTTGCAATATTTGCATAGTTGTGATTTTGCGGCGTGTACATCTCGTCGCCGGACCAGTTCAATCCATAGAACGTACCCTAGTGTGCTCGCTATTGACATGACAGTTGCGCATTGCATCATGATGTGTTTGATTTGGAGGCAGCACAGATGAACGTGCAACGTAGTCTAATTCGGGAAAACAGCTTTGTGTCAGCAACAAAATGTATCTGTTATGCAAAAGACGAATGTTCAGTTGAGGACACTAAGCATTTCCTGATAGTTTAGGTTCTTGCAACCTAAACTATCAGACTCCGTAATTTAGGTCTAATTCGGCGGATAGCACTTTTAGAGTAATGGGTAAGCTCACCATCTCGCAATCCATTGTGGTTAGTAACCTCAATGACCCTAGTAAAAACTATCGAGAGATGTCATGAATTACCATGCTGCATCACGTCCGTCTTTCTTTCGTTTCCACTACTCTGGTGTCTCTACAATAATTTATCGGTCACCACGTGCGTTTGCTAGCCGGGAAGATGCTAATACAACAACACAATAAATGACGGTTCAATTTTTTATTTGGCTTTACCAGTGCCTACAAACTTGAACAACCTGCATTCCGTTATTGGCATTGGAGGGCTAGAAAATGATCCCTCCTACTGAGATGGACATCTCGTCTTCTGAGGCTTTTCCCTCCTGGATCATGGCACTTTGGGTCCAGTGGAAAACATACAACCATCTGAAAAAAATTATGGGGCGATTAAAAGTTTCCATGATCAGATTGGCCTTAAACCTAACCATCTGCGTATGTGGAAAGGAGGCCCACAAAATAAAGCACTGCCTTGTCTGTCATTTACTGTGCAACAAGTGTCGCTTGAAAAATATTACAGATTACAACAATAAAGCAAAGAACTGTACAAAAATGTGAAACTAGCGCATAACCACATGCTTCAAAGACACGCAGAGAAGAAGATGTGCTCCTCTCCATCACCATTACCCGAGGGAACGCTTCGAGCCTGCCTTTAGCCTGTCAAACCAGCAGGACATTCGATCAAACTTCCGGATGTTTCTGATATATTCACAAAGGCTTTTTAAATTTGACAGTTGAAACAGTTTATTTGAATTCTTTATTTAACCTTACGCAGAGAACACGGCATTAAAATGTACTGAACGTCCTTTGTTTAAGTGATAAATGTAGAGTGACTAACAGAGAATAGAAATATCGAAAATACGAAATAATAACAAATACTACGAATCTACGTGTCCTATGAAGAAGACTTTCTGGTGAACTTGGGTGGCAGTGGTAGTTGATCGGAGCATGCGAGTGAAAATTCCTCCAATTTTCTGTATTGATGACTATCTTGGAATGCATATATAGAGCCGAATAAATGTAAAAATTATTGAAAGCGAACGAAATAAACGCATATTTTACGACAACACTTATAAAAGATTTGTCTAAATCCATGCCGAAGTAGATAATTTATATATCATATAATAAACATATTTGATACACAGAGAAAACTGGCTAAATTGCTATTGTATCTTATATATAAAGTGAAATTTCCCACTATTTGATCGACCAGTATAAACCCATGAAGCAAGCTACATATAAAATCCTGCTATGTATACGCATTAGTACATTATTGGTACGTGTTAAAAAATGTTGTTTCATTCGAATTCAATGATTTTTATATTTAATCCAATCAGCCGTTTTCAATTTGATTACTAACTTCAGTGCGGGAGTGAGTGCTCCAAGTAATAAGTCCTCATCGTAAGCGCATAACACCGTAAAAGATATCTGATACACAGCTTATTAGGGGCAATCTTTACGTATTGCACCGTCTGTCAGCTCACTTCATATTAATCACTACACCTATCAGGAATCACGCGGCTAATAAAATAGAGTTTCTATAGTTACCTTTACAGACGAATAATGATACACAAACATCCACAATCTTCTTTCCCGTTACGTTATTAGAATAAACATAACAAAATGTCCACTACAATTCTTTGGTTTCAACTCATATTTAATAAAAGTTACGTACTATTTTAGATTTTATTTTGTAACGCATTAGTGTTCCAGTTTCTGGTTTACTTACTGCCGCGTTTGTTGTTTGCGTGTGGCAAACCAACTTGTAGAGGAATCTTCTTTAATCAACTGAAGTACAACAGCTAAAAGTACAAAAATATATACAGTTTTTTTTCTTTTTTTAACAAGTTACCAAGTTTTAGATATTCCCACAACAAAGTTCAATGGTGGAGAAAAGATGAAAGATATATATTCATTGCAGTAGCAGTTACTTACTTTGCGCTTGACTGTTCTAACGGATCAGTTTGCACGAGTAAATACCAGTTCTTACCCGTCAGTTACCATAGGAACTAGCTCTAACGTAGTTGGCATTTCGCACGAGAAAATAACTTAGTACATAGGTCAGTTGCCATAGGAACATTCGTTGATTCAACGATATCTGTTCTTAGTTATAAAATAATACGAAGGTTTCAAGTTTATTCTATTTATACATCTAATTTCTGTTTATTTTTAATTTTAATTAAATTTTAATTAAACTTATTATTAAAATCCAGAACCAATTTTAGGACAAACTATTTGCTTACTCTGATCTTAAACCTACTACTTAGAAAATAACTTTATTTACAATACTTTTCTTCCATATAAAATAGCAATTCGTATCTACTGTTTGCGTATAGACACTATTATTTGCACACAAATTTTAAAACACCAGAAAATCCTCGCCTCTGCGTAAGTAGGTTGCTGCGAGGATGCTCTTTGTAAGCCATAAAACAATACGAACGTTTAAATGTTCAGCATTATTTATAAATTTAATGATTAAAGAACATTATTATTAATACTTGCAGGCAATTGAAAAACATCTAGTAAAAATTCTTACATGGGATTCACAGGTGGGAGGAAGAGTTTCTTAGTTTCTTCATAATTACAGGGCAATATTCGGGCACGGGCCCTGCTAGTATATCATAATTATAATGATGTATGTGTGTGTGAGAGAGTGAGAGTGAGAGTGAGAGAGTGTGAGAGAGAGAGAGAGAGAGAGAGAGAGAGAGAAAGAGAGAGGGGCATAGCTCCACCAAATGGGACATATGTGTCTATCGTTGTTTCCCAGGTATGGGAGCAATGTTCAGAACGTGGACGCCCACCGGTAGAGCCTACTCAGTTAAATAGGTATGCAGGTTTCCGCAGAGGTTGGTGCGTTTAAACTGTTCTCCCTCTGTTAGTTTTCCTGTGTCTTTTATTCACGCCTGACGTCAGCAAATTCCTCATCACCTCATTCCGAATCTCCCGTGAAATCATCGAAACGACTCCATTCTACTATATTTACATTCTAAACTATTTTACACTTCCAGATCGAAACTGAACATTTCTTAATGACTTTTATTTTATAGACATTTTGTTCACACATACATACATACATACATACATACATACATACATACATACATACATACATACATACATACATACATACATACACACAAACAGACAAGCATTAAGTAATTCTTAAATCCTAAAATTTGTGATTTTTGCCTTCATCGGAATTTACAATCAAGGTATTTTATTACGTCTCTCGGTGTATAATGCCACTATTCGCCCGTGCAGGGAGTATCGTTGCAACATCTGGACTGGCGAACCAACCACTTGCCACTCTCTCTTGGACAGCATGCAAAAAAGAATTTCTAACCTAATTAGTCCACACCTGTCTGCCAAGCACCAGCCCCTGTCGCATCACCGCAGTATTGCATCCCTGTACTTGTTTTACAAATACTTCCACGGAATGTGCTTTGATCAACCTACTGTACTTGAAACCCCCAACGAAAATACTCCGCCCCACCTGACTAGCAGCAAAAAAAACTACTTTCACACTGAAGAAGTCCCTAAATGCTGGAAGATTCTCTACTCTAATAGCCTTATTTTTCGGACTGCTTGCCTTTGGAATCCCGTCCCTGCTTATTGTTTCTTCGATCACATCAACATGCAGAAATTTAAATGTAATGTGAACAAACATCTTGTAGTCAAACTCCAAACCCAGGTTGCCCCTACCAAAGTAGTCCCAGTAGTAATATGCTAAGTTTATGGTGAACAAAAATAAAACTATTAAAAAGCAGGTACCTTCTAATTTAATCTCTAATAGAATTATGCTCCCTTTTCCATAAGAGGTTCTGTTTGTCTGTCTGTCACGTTTAAGGTTGAAATAGCATTTTTATATATGTCTCCCCTTGTCAGTCTGTCACACTTAAGTTGAAAAAAAAACTATTCGATAGGTCCTACGCTTAAGTTTGAAATAACGCTTTTGTTGGTCCGTCACGTTCAAGTCTTAAATAGCTTTTAGATCCGTGCAACCATTTTTATAAAAAGCCTTTTTCATAGGTCTGTCATGTTTAAATTTTGAATAACGCTTTTGATGATCTGTCACGCTTAACTATTAAATAGTCATTTTAGATCTGTGCACGCGCCTTTATAAGATGCTCTGCTGCTCGCTCGGTAATATTTAGTTTATAAAAGCTTTTTTAGACCTATATCAAACTTATGTTTAAAATAACATTTTTGTCAAACGCTGACGCTTTAAGTATTTAAACGCTGTTCTCTAAAATCTAATCCGCTAACTTTATTATTGCGACACGCCGTTGTATTTTTCTTTGAAGAATGTTAACTTGAAAAACAGGAAAACATATTGAACGTATATCACATCTACATACAATAAGCGTAAATATCTGCGCCGAAGTATGTCTATGTTTGTAAATACCAGCCTGTAATTAATGTGTCGATTAAAAGAGAAAATGGTTCAGGAATTTTTAATTTGATACTTGCTTTTAGATTAGAGTTCACCCCGAGCATGACCCTGCGCGCGGAGGGAGAATACACGCGCTGCCATTATATAGGACAAACTCAAACGTTTTCTACTTTTGTTTTTTGAGTGTCTGTTCGCGTCTCTGTGAGGGGCTCTGTCAATCGGTCAGGCTTCAGTTTGAAACATATTTTCTAGCGCTAACCGTATATTTTAGATACGTCCAAAGAAGCAGCACTATAATAGACACTGGGTAAAAGTGAAGAATAACTAATACTAGAAAACATGTACCTCTAAATAGAAACGACAACACATAATTTATATAAAACGATTTAGAATGAATTTCTCTATCACACTTGACTAGTTTTAACGTGTGTAAACGATTGGTAATTTTTTTTTACCGTTTTAAACAATTTTACAAATCGTTTCCACACTTAAGAAAAATGTTGTACTCCGCCATTTTTCTTTGGGGAAGGAAGAGGTGTTACGAATTTTCGAGTAGAGAATTTAATTCTAATGTGTTTTGCATAAATTATGTGCTATTGTTTTTTTTCGGTTTAAAAGTTTTCGAGTATAAACTATTCTGGACTTTTACCGAGACACTGTACGTCGATTGGTGTTTGCCACTTAAATTTGAAACAACACAACTTAGGTTAGTCTATTGTTTCCCCGATGAGTGAAGGAGAAATCCTTCTAGATTGAGACAATTTTAATTTTTTTTCATCCAGAGTTTCCTATTTTTGATGTGCTGGATATTCCCCACATAAAAACCCGACCTTGTGTTTAACTTTGCCCTCGTCGGGAGGTAAGTAAATAAGAACATGGACAGGGTGAACAAAATTTTAACCTAACCCGATTCCGCACTAGTTGCCAGGCTCCATCCCATGTCACATCACCGCAGTGTTGCATCCCTGTGTTTGTTTGACAAGTATTTCTAATATACTCCGATATACTTACTAAAATTTTACCTCCGCAATTAAATACCCCCGACCCATCCGACTAGCAGCAAAATCACACCCCTTCTCTGTAGAGGACCATAGATACCGCTAGATTTCTACTCTAATAGCTTCTTTTCTCAGATCGCCTGCCTTTGGAATTCACTCCCTGTTTCCCCGACCGTACTACATGCATACATTGAAATGTAATGTGAACAAACATCTTGCTGACCACCCCACACAGGTTGCCCGCTATAAATCTGGCACCTATCACAGTAGCCCCTTACACTTCAGTGGCAATATGTCTTGTTTGGGGCGAACTAAAGTAAAAATAAAATAAAATAGCAAGACATAATGATAATATAAAACGAATTTTCTAAAGTTAAATTCGTATACGAAGAAATCGTTCAGGTTCAACTATACGAATCAATTCGAATTGAAAGTTCAATATTCATTATATAAGTATATAGAGCTTAGTAATATATAATTAAAAATAATTATAATTGCATTTAAATCTAATTTCAGAATGAAAAACATCTAAAAGAACATTAATTTTACGTACGTTTTTAATAGCAGTCATAAATGAGTCAGCATTAACTCAAGATACAGGAAAAAATCCACCATCATAAGAGATCATGCCTCAAAATTCAGTGTGTCATTCACAAAGGTACAATAAAAAAAACTAAATATAAGGTTTAAGGAATCTAAATCGTGTGGTTAGTAGTCCGTGGAAGAGGCTTTTCATTTCGAAATCTGATTTGAATTGTAAATCTTCGAAAAAATATGTATCTACCTTTATAATGTAAGCCATGTTTATGCATATATATGTATATGTACACGATTTACTCTTAAACTAATTACCGGCCATTATAAATTTTGGAACGCAGCTGCTAGGCGTAAGGAGTGCAGATATAGGCTATATTTAGTTTAATATAGTTTTATGCACGAGAGGGTCCGGAAAAATTCAGATACCTCCGATTTATTGTTAAATTTTAACAATAGGTATACTACTGTACGGTTTTATGTTTTACACTAGATCTATTCTACTTAACCAAGAGATAAGATCATGACAATTGCTATCATTCCAGGTTAGAGGAGACATGGAAGTAATGGTAACTAAATTGTGACTCTTCACTTTCCGCAGTTCCCAAATTGGGGGTCACCATCGGATGAAATTTTATGTAGATAGTTGGTATACTCGTAAGGAAGGTGACGACTACGCAGCTATACTCATTATGTAGCAATACAAGTTTTATTATTAAAGTTTAATCCGCAACTACAATCTAACTTCGAATTCTTTTCTACGTCACATGATTAAACAAACCAATCAGATCAACTTCCGGTATATGTGGCAAGAGTTAAAAATAAATTAAAACTTTGTTAATCCTACTCAAGTAACTTTATGTATTTGTCAAAACATATCAACACTTAATTCTCAAAGAATAACACCTGCTAAGAAATCTGTAACACATCGCCAAATAAGATTATTCGAGGGTAATGCTAAGATCGGACTGAATTTCATCCTGGCCATTTCTCTTTTCAAAATAAGAAAATGGCAGCATTTAGTAGAACAGTGTGACATTCTATTTGGTTGATTCAAATAAATGCCATCAACACCATAGAATAAATAAACAAGAAAATAAAGATGTCACACATGGTATTTATTTATCCGTTTTGTTCAGGTATTTACCATTTACCTGTGGTTTAAATATACAGATCCACATTAAAAGCTGTACTGGCTTAGACTGCCATCCCGCTCCCTTTCTTATTCATATATATATATATATATATATATATATATATATATATATATATATATATGAACGAACGCAAACACACATAATATACTTAAGACAAATGCGCTACACATAAAAGTTTGTGTTTTATCCCACGAACGAATCTGCCCAGCTACCTACCAGTTGGCCTAGCGAATTCCTTCATGAAATGAAACACAAGCAATTCTGTGCAGCTTACTTGCCATGAGTAAACCTTTATATATTATATATATAGATGTTGTATATAAATTAAAGTCAGAAATTATAAGTTTGCTTGATTGGAATTCATGAATTTTTAATATTTTATCCGGTCAGATGTTTAATCTTTAATTACTAATTTTAGCATGGGGTTTGGAATGACTGACGCTCACAGTAATAAGTCCTCTTCCTTCGACCCAGAACACTGTAACATAAATACGGTATAAATCTAATCGGGGTTACTTTTTCGACTTCAACTATGTAGTGCATAAATTCATATTAATTACTACACCAGTTGAGCGGCTACGGAAACAAAAATAACAAAATATCCTATTCTGATAACAAAATATACAAACAAATCTTCTTCGCAAGTATATTATTCATTAATTATACATAGCAAAACGGTTACTACATTTCTTTGTTTTAGACAAAATATCACTAACAAGTGCTCAGTACTGTATCTAGTTTCGTTAATCAAAGATGAATGATTCGATTTTCAGAAGTCGCTTACAGAGATAGTGTCAGACTGTACAGGTCCGTCGTTATAGAAACGGAAGCAAACAACAACACGCAAAGAACATCGCACATAAGACGTTGCTATACATTTGATTTCTTTTTACTTTTCATTTTCCGTTGAAATCTAATCCAGATTACAAATAATACACAAATATCTACACTCTTATTTCCTAGTATTTTCTTTGAATATACATACGCCCCCTTACAATACTTCGTTTAAGACATAAGCATACTACTTTTCATTTTCGTTAGTAACACAAGCGTTCTTAGGTCTTTGTTTACTTAATGAAGGAAGAAAGCTGCATATCCATCATAGTAGCGAAAACTAGTTCTCACCGGTCAGCGTAAAATGGCATGAAAAATTAGGTCAGTTAACATGGAAACACGGGCGCCCGTCTTCTATGGCTGAATGCTTTTTCTGTCTTATGAATATTGTTTAGAAAAATTACTTTATTTAAAAAACGTATTTACTCATACAAAATAGTAAATTCTTTCCCGTGTCTATCCATTTCTTTACATTTCATTTCTATTTATTTTCCATTTCAGTCTCTATTTATTAGAGATTTTACTTATTATTCAAATGTAGGACCGCTTCGATAGACACGATAATTTAAAGCCCCCTAAATAAACCCAAATAAACCAACCACGTTTACCTAAGTACGTTGCTGCTAGAACAGCCCTTCGTATTTATGAAAGTTTTTAAGATAAATAAATAATTTATTAAAAAAAAACATATAGAAATGCGTTGTCCAGGTTTTTAAAAATATTTTTTTCAAAATATTCTCCTTATTATTGCCATTTTATCAACGCTTCCAAGTGTGGACTTTTCATTTTACCCTATTCACGTAAACGCGTGCTACACACACTGGCATATCAACATTAATAGTCGATAACATCAAGATGAATTTCAACTTGACTGCGATAAATATGTCTCAATCAAGAAGGATTAAACAAA
Organism: Sepiola atlantica; assembly: GCA_963556195.1. Classification (NCBI taxonomy): domain Eukaryota; kingdom Metazoa; phylum Mollusca; class Cephalopoda; order Sepiida; family Sepiolidae; genus Sepiola; species Sepiola atlantica. The sequence continues at coordinate 123,669,336 of OY744527.1, forward strand.
AAAGAGGAGTAAAAAATATGCTTATACTTTTGACAAGGGTGTATATCACCGAAAGTGCTAAAGTTTTTAGAATAAATAATTTATTTAAAAAACATAACGAAATGCGTTGTCCAGGTTTTTCAAAATATTTTTTCAAAATATTCTCCTTATTATTGCCATTTCATCAACGCTACCATGTGTGGACTTTTCATTATCTCTCTCTTTCTCTCTCATATATATATATATATATATATATATATATATATATATATATATATATATATATATATATATAAATGTTTATATATATATATATATTTATTTAATCATAAAATTGTTGTCGATATACATCTGATTAAAGACGACAGAATTTCGTCTTTTCGTAATTTTTTTAATCATTGTATCGACTTGGCGAGCAAGTTTCCGAATTTTTTATGCTACTTTATAGAGTATGGATTTTTTCGGCCATCTCAAGCGCTTGCTCGTTGTGTCGAGACAATGATTAAAAAAATTACGAAAGGTAAAAATTTCGTCATCTTTAATCAAACATATATATATATATATATATATATATATATATATATATATATATATATATATATATATATATATATATATATATATAGTCATCCACATACAGACTGTTTCGCTGTACCACAGCTCTTTAGTGCGGTTAGACCAGCCAATGCCTCAAGCCTGGATTAAAGCTCAACCGTCGTGCTAACAGTCGGCGCCTTTACCCCTGCGCTATCCTACGATACTGACTGAATGTAAGTGATATCTCAATGTAAACATTGTCAAGTGCCGAGAGCTCGAAGTAGTTTTACCCAAGTAGGTATACCTTAAAGCTAGTGGCAGTTGCCGATATCCTTACAAATAAGCTCTACCCAAGAAAGATATTTTTATAGTCATCCACATACAGACTGTTTCGCTGTATTACAGCTCTTCAGTGCAGATACTGCATGCCTAAAACACCCTAATTTAAATAAGTTACCTACAAAAAACGCACCCACAGGAACATCTCTTACTGCTTACAATACAGAAACATTCCCCTTTTCCGGATCCATAGTGATAGCAGTACTATGTTAACTCTAAAATACGGTCTCCAATAGGTTTAAATCCTCGGGATACTAACTAAATCCGTAGAATTTGAACTTTAATGGGCTGACCTTCACTTCTGGAAAATTCACAAAATACAAAAGAACGCCATCTGTATGTGTCGTGAAAAATAAGTAGAGGACCTAACCATAAAACGTGAAATCGAAAAAATGAACGATGTAACTGTTTCGGAGATTTAATAACAGCAATAATATCTCTCGCAATACCGATCCAAATACTACTTCCCCCTAACTGACTGTCGACACAATTTTATTATTATTTTAGCAAGAGCAACACTGCAACTCACCGCCATGCGAGGTATTAGAAACACGGACATGAAAGGAAACGGCCGAATGACAGAAACAAAAAAGCAAAACCATCAAGTAATACAGCAATAGTCAAACTAAAAATACATTTATTACCCTTTTTTTACGACACTAAAAAACTGTTTTACCATAAAACTAATAGTTTTATTTTTACTCCCTTCAGAAACTAAATCTATTATTTTATTGAATCCATTAATCAGTTCCAGATGCGGGATATTTGTATACAAAATACTTAAGTCATTAATCAGAATAGATTTTACTCTCTTGTGTATATTTCGAATCTCTAATTTTCACGTCATCTGCAGGGAGTTATTTATTATCCCAAAATGTAAAAAATACTGTAAAACATTTTCTTAAAGTGGAAATTATTTACTAGATTGTGAATCATTTAAACGATTCTAGAAACGACCCTACTAATGGGTTTAGAACTACATACCTTAGATGCTATTATAAAGCACCACTCGGTTTCTTATGCAGGTTCAGAATCGAATACACAGTTGTCATTTTTTTTCATCTTATTATAAACGTTTAATCCTAAATTCTCACATGACTCGATGTTAATTAAAATTAAAATAATTTCATTATGATCACGAGTAGACATGTTATAAGTGTGGTAAATAACGTACCAGCTAAACTACCTTCGAACAATAGCTTCTCTCAATATATATGAATACATTAAATATTTTAGCGTGAGGCACGTGATATATTTTGCACCAGCTGTATAGTCTGTAGCCGTGGATAAGAATTCGCATGCTATAAAGTACACAGTTATTGTCTTTACGCAATTAAATGTACTTTCTCTTTTTTCTCAATTGGTCATATCCTCATTCTTATATATATATATATATATATATATATATATATATATATATATATATATATATATATATATATATATAAAGCAATCGGACATTTGCTTGCATTCAGGCAGAGTTTTGCCCTGTGTTTCTTTCCCTACAACTTTTATTTTACTTTTTCAAATTTTAAATCTTGGCCTTTGCCAACTTATCTATCCCAGCGACTTCCTCTGATGATAAGATTTTGATCTTTGAAAAGCCTGGCTTAAGGAAAATTTAACTTGAATAAATTGCCTTTTTGCGGAATATACCTTGCTCTGAGCAATTGAATTGAAATTTGATTTGGCTTTTGCTTCTCTAATTCCTTTCCATTATTCTTCATATATATATATATATATATATATATATATATATATATTTCAAATATTGGTTGTTCTTTTTTTAATATTTTTTCATAAGCATTGATGATAAGTATTAAAATGGCAATAAAAGCCCTTACAATGCAAGACATATTTTTTTTTTTTTTTTTAACTTTAATCTTATATATTTCGGAGATATTCTCCATTTTCAGAGATTAATTTTCTTTTTTTTTTATAAAATAAACAAACTTTTAGTTTTGTTTATCGAAGAGACGTCTTTGTGTTGGTCTGGCGTATTGTCCGCTGTGATGGAATTCGCGGTTCTTAGGTAAAAAATAACAGAAGCACCTGGCATGCTGGGAGTTAATTTCAAATATATATATATATATATATATATATATATATATACACAATAATATTTTTTAAATAAATATTAAATATTTAAATACCTAGAGACATCGATGTTTCATGCTAACGCAATCTTCAGTCTAGGAACTAATTTTCAACGGTCGGTGGGCGCGAACCCCGAACACAAATCGCCACTGATTCGTAGTCGGTGATCTTAACCAAAGGGCCATCGCAAATTAATTAGTAAATGCAGAATAACTTTAACTGTAAATAGCGACACGTGGCCGTTATTTACAAGGCAGCTCAGAGTGACCTTCGAACCGGTGTTCGGATCTCGCATATAGCTATTAGTACTGCTTGTTATTAAAGCTACTCGAAAGTGCCCAGCTCTTGTGGGAAGGGGGGCTGATAAACAATAATATTTTTTAAATAAATATTAAATATTTAAATACCTAGAGACATCGATGTTTCATGCTAACGCAATCTTCAGTCTAGGAACTAATTTTCAACGGTCGGTGGGCGCGATCCACAGGTTAAAATCAAAAGAATCTTTACTGTTTTTACATAAAAGTGTTCAACAATAAATAGAGCTATTTATATAATAGGTTTATTCACACAAACATTCGGCTACACCTCATGCCACATTTCAACCAGAAGACTTATAAAACTGGCATCCTCGGGACAATAGAAAAACATACAAATATAAGTTTTATCTTTTGGTTACGGACCGATAACAAACATTATATATTTTATTTTTATCTATCGTCTCGGAAATGCCGGGTTTATAAGAGTTCCGGGTTAAACGTGTCATGACGTGTAGCTGAATACTGGTGTAAATAAAACTATTAAATCTTTCTATATATGTATATATTTATACCTATTTATATGAAGTTAGGCATGTGTATATGATTATATATTTGTATGTACAAGATTCAATCCTAAACCAATTAACTGATCATTATGGGTTTTGGAACGCAGCTACTAGGCGTACGAGTGGGTAATTTAATTTATATTTAGTTTAATATAGTTTGGTCAAAGGAGTTAAAAAATGTGTGGAATGCCGTCGTTAACATTCAGATAAAATTTTATCAATAGGTATGAGACTTCCATTAGTAAATATTCCTCAATTTTCAGTTTCCTTGGTGTAATTTAAAGGGGTTTTATGGAGTACAATTTGGGTACAACAACTAATTTGAAAATAAATTAAATATTTCAGATGTGAATTAAATTTTACCCATAGTTATCAGACACAAATAAAGCAAGATTCCCTGAATTTCAATTTCTTCGTAAGACCTCTCAAGCTTGAGCCTTAAACTTTAGACAGTTTTTAAAATTCAAATTATCTAATGAATCAAAATAGATTCATCAAAATTAAAATTTGGAATAAGGATTCTAGACATAGTAGTATCATATCTTGGATTTGATCTTTGTAAGTAGAGATAAAAGTGGTGTAGAATTCTATTAGGGGAATTAATTTTACCCTATTCATCTCTCTCTCTCTATATATATATACATATAAATATATATATATATATATATATATATATATATATATATATATTGGTGCAGAAAAATTGGTACAACATTCGTACCGTCGGTTTCAAGCACGGAAAGACTTAGCCATCCGGCTCTCTTCAGCTTCTGTTGTCATCTGTTTCGGAAATATGAAGACACGTGTCACTCTCGTTGGGACGCGTTATTTGCTTAGAGTGTTGTGTATGTTTGTTTAAATTTAGTGTAAGGAAGGTTTGCAAAAAAGGGGGGGGGGTGAAAAGTAACAGTTGAGATTTAAACCGGAGGAGATTTAAAGAGATATAAAAATATAAAAAATTAAATTAAAAAAAAATGATAAAAAAAAATAATAATTAAAAAAAAATATATATATATTTAAGCAAACATTGTCAAACATAACAGAATTCGTCTGTCTGATTATATATTTTTATTTTTACAAAAATGATCATTAAAAAGTTTTTTTTAAAATACAAGTAAGCATAATTAAGTAGATTAATTTTGTTATGTTAAACAATGTTTTCTTAAATGAAAGAATGCTGCCTAAGTACACACAATTCACATACCCACATATATAAGATATAGATAGGGGAAAGACATGCATGATATTAGACTAGTAAGAAATAGTGAACCATCTGGTGTTAAGATAGAAAAGTATCTGTGCACAACTCATAAATGGCGGATGTGTTTGGTGATACTTGGCAGGAAGTCGACTACCTGGTGATGTAGATTTCGAATGCCAGCCAGCCAGCACCTCTGGGAACATGTGTTAGTTTTCAGTTGGAGTTCCGGACATGGCTGCGCAAAAAAAAAAACGCGGACAAAGATAAATATCTTGCGAAACCTGGCGCACCTTATAAACAACCGTGAGTGTTGTCTGAACGACCCAAAATATCCGGGTGTGGCTCGTATAAAAAAAAGTTTAGCTGCCAAAGTGATGGATTCCTCATTATTAATTTTCACATTCAAGATAAAGACTCACTAACTGGAATTGAAAATTAAACTAACACCCCCCCACACACACATATATATATTATATAATATATATATTATAAATTATAATATATATATATATATTACAAATGATAGAAATATATATTATATATCTATAATATATATATTATAAATGATATATATATACATATATATATATATAATATATATTATAAATTATATATATAAACTAACACCACACACTTTATTACATATATATATATATATATATATATATATATATATATATTTATATATATATATACATATATATATATATTTATATATTTATATATATATATATACATATATATATATATATTTATATATATAATATAATATATATTATAAATTATAATATATGTATTAAAAATGATATAAATATATATTATATATCTATAATATATATTATAAATGATATATATATACATATACATATATATATTATATATATATTATATATTATAAATTATATATATATATGTATAATATAATATATATTATAAATTATAATATATATATTACAAATGATATAAATATATATTATAGATATATAATATATATTATATATATATATATATATATATATATATATATATATATATATATATATATATATATACATATACATATAAATTATATATATAATATATATTATAAATTATATATATATATATATATATAAATTATATATAATATATATTATAAATTATATATATAAACTAGCAGGGTAACCTGACGTTGCCCGGGGCGATAAAATAAAGTGGTTGAAATTAAATAGTGTCTGTAATAACTTTATATATATAACAACTTAAATATCTCTTCCTTTCTCTAGCCGTCTCTATTTCCCTCGCCCCCATTATTCCCTCCCTCTCCTAACTTTCTCTTTCCACTTTTCCAAACTGATTCTTCTCTAAACGTTTAGAGACGCGCCCCTGTCGTACAAAAGAACTAAAGATTTTAGAGCCGCGTCCCTGTTGTACCAAAGAACTAAAAGTTTAGAGACGCTCTCCTGTTGTAGCAAAGAACTAATCGTTTAGAGACGCGACCGTGGATGTTTTTTCTTGAGGCCATCAGCAATGATGATAATTTATGTATGAAAAAGTAAACTACTGGCATAATTTTCTAATGATTTTTAATGACCCGATTACCGAAAATATATATTCCATAATACTAAGTTCACTAATTTACGTTTTTACTAAGCACATAATATTATTAACGCACACGAACGTGCACGGACACATTATTTCAAATATATATTATTTAATATAACTCAAAATCTGATTTAGAGCAATTATTTTCTCTATTAAAAATTTAATTAAAAAGTTTTTTGAGTGCGGGTGCGAGTTTGGGTGGTTGCACCGCTTTAATTGTGAAATATACAAAATATAATGTGCCTATCTTACTCACCAGGTTAACGAGAATACATATTTCAAATTCATAATGATAGGTTCATAAAAAAGACCTTTATATATATGCACCCCTAAATGTTAACATTTACACAATCAAATAATCTGCCCATGTTATTCACCGTGTCGCCTAAAATATATATTCCAAAATTCATAATGATCAGTTCATTAGTTTAGGGCATTACCCTGTACACACACACATGGATAGTTCACCGTCTCAAAGAAATGTTACATCAAGTAACAGTACGTATCTTGATACACCACAAGACTTGATAACTCCTTGTCCTGGAATCTTGTAAGACCAAGAGACCACAAGAAATATATACTATAACATAATCAACTGGTCAATTGGGGAGAGGAAAATGAATGTTCTTAACTTCTTTACTAACTCAACGTTTGAGAGATAAAGGAGAACTTTAATAGAATATTCGAATACCTATGCATCTCATATAGAGATAAAGTGCTAGCCCCAGGAAGGGACCCCTTTATTTCTGAGAACTCCGACTGAAGTAAAATGAAACAAAAAATATATATACATATATATATATAATCACACATACCTAACTTTATATATAAATAAATATATACATGTACCTAACTTTATATATCTAGAGGTGATTCAAAATCAGTGTGGTATATATAATTAAATAGTGCTCAATACAATTTTTGTAGAGCAATACAATAATAAATTAATATTATACAGATGGAAATTAAATTACTCCATAGTTGTTTACTAAACAGACATCACTAATATAATTCATCTAGAATGGCTGCATTGTATGCATGGCTGTTATTTATGATGCGGCGTCTGAATAAACAGGGACAGCCATTCCTTATCTGAGAAAGGGCTAAACTGTAGTGATGGTCAAATGACTCATCTATCGACCCCCCCGTTCATCCACTGCGGGTGAATCTTGTTGGTCACATGAGAACAATGATAAGAGCGATGGAGAGAAGCCAAACATTAAAGCCCGAGGCAGACAGTTTGGCTTCGCTAACAAAACTACTACAGAAAAGAAGTCATTGTTGCTGAAGTGTTATTTTTGGATGTGTCTCATCGGTAGATTCGAACCCCGCTCTCTTTGCCTACGTTTTACATGTGTCCTTACATGTTTATGAGAATCTCTGTCAGTCGGTTGGTAGTTCTCTCACTCGTCCGTTTGAAATAACATTTTCACTTGTCTGTCACGCCTACGTTTTAAATGGATTTTTTTATTGGTCTGTAACGGTTAAGATTAAATTAGCATTTTTATTTATCTGTCAACCTTAAGAGTAATATAGTACGTACGTTTTTCTCTGTCACGCTCATGTTTGAAATAGCATTTTCGTCGGTCTGTAAAGCTTATGTTTAAAATATAATTTTCATTTGTCAGACTTAAAATAGAAAGAGCACATATGTTTGTCTGTAACGCTTACGTTTGAAATAGAATTTTCATTTTTCTGCCACGCTTACGTTTGAAATAGAAATTTTATTTTTCTGTCACGCTTACGTTTGAAATAGAATTTTCATTTTTCTGCCACGCTTACGTTTGAAATAGAATTTTCATTTTTCTGTCACGCTTACGTTTGATATAGACTTTTAATTTTTCTGTCACGCTTACGTTTGAAATAGAATTTTCATTTTTCTGTCACGCTTACGTTTGAAATAGAATTTTCATTTTTCTGTCACGCTTACGTTTGAAATAGGATTTTCATTTTTCTGTCACGTTTACGTTTGAAATAGAAATTTTATTTTTCTGTCACGCTTATGTTTGAAATAGAATTTTCAATTTTCTGCCACGCTTACGTTTGAAATAGAAATTTTATTTTTCTGTCACGCTTACGTTTGAAATAAAATTTTCATTTTTCTGTCACGCTTACGTTTGAAATTGAATCCTAATCGGTCTGTAACGGTTTAGATTGAAATACCATTTTTATTTATCATATATGTTTCTCTGTGACAGTTATGTTTGCAATGGAATTCTTGTCAATCTGCAACGCTTACGTTTGAAATAGCATTTTCGTTTGTCTGTCACGCTTCAAATTAAAACAACTTGTACGTGTGTCTGTAACGCTGATGATTCTTGTTGGTTTGTAACACTTAATTGTGAAATAGCATTCTCGTCGATCTGTAACGCTTACGTTTGAAATAGCATTTTCATCTGTCCGTCACGATTAAGTTTGAAATCGTATGTATGTTTGCCACACTTACTTTTGAAATAGCTTTCTTGTTGGTGAGTAACGCCTAGGAGTGAAATAGCATTTTTAATTGTCTGTCACGATTAAGATTGAAATAGTATTACGTTTCTTTGTAACACTTACGTTCTAAATAGCATTTTTTGTTTGTCGGTCACGCTTAAGGTTAAACTAAAATGTACGTTTGTTTGTCACACTTTCTTTTCAAATAACATTGTTGGTCCGTAACACTTAAATATGAATAGCATTCTCATCCTTTTGTAACGCTTACGTCTGAAATAGTATTTTCATTTGTCTTTCACGATTAAAATGTAAATAGCACGTACGTTTGTCACGCATATGTCTGAAATATCTTTCTTGTTAGTTTGTAACGTTTTAGTATGAATAGCATTATTGTCGACATGTAACGCTTATGTTTAAAATACCATTTTCATTTGTCTGTCAGCTGAAGGTTAAAATATCATTTACATTTGTTTGTCATACTTACGTTTGAAATAGCATTCTGTATGTCTGTCACGTTAAACACGCAGATTGAATCGACGCATCTGAATTAAGATGCGTCTAGGCATCTCTGTAAGAGGCTCCGTCCATCTTTCTGTCACGCATACATTTTAAATAGCGTTGATATTGGTCTGACATAATTATGTTAGAAATAGTATTTCAAGTGCTAAATGCGCAGATGGAAGCGTCGCATCTTGATAACATCGTTTTTTAAAACCTCCTTTTCCACCTCTCTCAAGAGTTGTTTTAAAAATCTTTTTTCATAGGTTACTTATTTTCTACTTCCTTTGTTTATTTCTTTTTTTTTCGATATCTCAAACGATTTATCATCAGTTGGCCTTTTCTTTTAGTCGGATGGACTTTTTTTTATATTGCTCATTCAAAATAACCGCCGAGAGCGACGGACAGCGGTAAACATCACCAAATATCTTCATCTATTCTTGAGATTCAAGACGATTTGTAAATCCTTGCTATTGATGGCTTCCGCCATCTCTTCCTGTATAGCGAGACAGTGTAAACCCCTTTTAAGGTGAGCATAGG
>OY744527.1:123684369-123724369 GCA_963556195.1 Sepiola atlantica
ACGAAACAATCATTTTCTAACACTCACCCCCACAAAAAAGAAGAAAAGAAAATAGAACAACTGTCGTAAGGTTGCCATCTACCCCCCCCCCCGACTCAGATACCCATCAGTACGTTTTTACGAGTGATATAGGTTCTCCTGGTGGCTGACATATCTACATCATGAAACTGAATAATGCCACGATGTTTTATTTACACAGTTGCATTCTATCTAACATATATATTTACGTTTCGCCAGATACAGAATTGCAATAATGGAATTCATGATAACTGCCAACTATAATACTTCTGCTGTGACATATGAGTTTACAATCAAGTTTTGTAAAGATCTGCTTGACAATTCTTGCATAATATTACTTACAAACATATAATCAAACAAGATAACACCGATTAAATTATACGCTTTTCGGCGGGTGTGGAGTCCCTATTATATTACTTACAGACTCAGATTCACGGGTAGAAATATAAATTAAAATGTATAAAAAATAGAATAACGTGTTAGTAATATGCTTTTTTTTATTTGCGGCATATCAATCCGTTTCAGGTTATTTAATGCAGAATCCAGTGATTTTGGTAAACGTGTTCATGCTTTAAATTATTAATATTTTTACATTTGTAATCATGAGGTTTTCATTATTCAGGATATAAATGTATGTTTACATCTCCGAATGTAGTTTTATGTCAGACAACATAAAAAAAAAACTATATTTAACTTATATGTAGTAACATTTTCGTATGGGTATACGAACTTGTGGCCTACAATCATTTTGAAGTGTTTCTGTGACGACAAATGGATTACTTATTTACAGCATAGTTTTCCCTTGAAAATGATCGTTCAAATAATTTAACTAAATCCCGTATTATTAAATGATCTAACTACATAACATACTATTAAATGATCTAACTACATCCCATAATATAAAATGATCTAACTACATCCCATAATATAAAATGATCTAACTACATCCCATAATATAAAATGATCTAACTACATCCCATAATATAAAATGCTCTAGCTACATCCCATAATATAAAATGATCTAACTACATCCCATAATATAAAATGATCTAACTACATCCCATAATATAAAATGATCTAACTACATCCCATAATATAAAATGATCTAGCTACATCCCATAATATTAAAGAATATATAGAAGCGTGTGTCTGGAGAGGGGATAAGTCTACTCATCCTTCTCCATATAATCGCCACAGCTCACTATTGGATGTAGTTCACTGCCTACTGCAATATAGAAAACACAACCCAAAAGAAATATTCACCTGGATTCCGGCCGCCATAATGTTTAAAAAGGGGTTCATTGTTTAACTAGTCGATTATTTCGCACCATTTTACTTTATTGGCAAGATACTGAATTCAGTGAATTAAGCGTAAGTATTTTCTGATTGATGTAGATGATTAATTATTGCGTTTTCTTTTTTTCAGGTAGCAGCAAACACTCCTGCCGCAGGTCAATTGCATCCCGGCGATGCCATTCTTGGCATTGGAGGTAGTAATACAGGCCAGCTGACGCATATGCAAGCTCATCAACTTATCAAAAGTGCTGGAAACTTTTTGCAACTAACGCTTTTAAAGTAAATATGAATTTATTTATTTTTTCATTGCTTAGAATTCAGATTAACGAAACGGATGGCGCGAAGCATCTCAGTGACAAAACACAATTAAATGTACTCATACACCTGGATGCAGTAGTCGAGAACTTTTCTAGTGTTTTATTTTATACACGTGTCTAAGACTATCTGTAAGACGCTCGTTTCGTCAGTCAATCCGTCACGTTTAAGTTTCATAATTAAGAATATCCGTCATTCAGTTTGATTTATTCAACGGCACATTCGACATTTATATGGGATACTCTGATGCCGATACCATCTATTGTAAATGATTAAGTGAGGACAAACTGTTTTACCAGTGACTTAAGAGAGTTCGTCATCGGATATGTGAGCGATTCCGTCATATGTCCTTTAATAAACCAACATAACAACCTGATGCAACCTAAAATCTGTAACTGTTAAAGATTCTTAGTAGATAGAACCGAAAAAGCTACTTGAACGAATGAAACAATGGTTATGATAGTTGAATCTATCTATATACTATTAAAAACTTATGTTTTGGGAGTTTGTCTGTTCGTACGCAAATAGAAACATGTGATTGGCTGACAAAAAGGAATAGGTAGAGTACACATTACTAAGGCAGTAATTTTTACGATGTCAATACTCGAGTTTGAATCTCACGGAAGTCGAAAGAGGTTCTTTTTTATTGGATAAATGTTTATAAATTTAAAGCAATTAAAAAAACATAATATCAAAACCAACATGATACACACACACACACACACGCACGCATATATATACATTGAATATGTGATATTTTATTTTAATAATCCACGAAAAGTAGACATAAAGTGTACCCGGCATTTGTTCAAAGCCAATTATTTTTGCTTAAAGCATAATTTCTAATTGTTTTTCCCAATAAAAACAATACGTAAACACATTCATCATAGTTACTTACTCTCTCATGAAAATGATAAGTAGCATATTTTTTTCACGAAATTTCACAAATATTTTTCTATAAAGCAGTAGCAGTTTGGTAAACGTAGAAATTGACGTGCCCATATACTCTACAAACATCGCTCAAGGAGTGGCTATAAACTAGTAAAAAAAGGGAAATTCTTTACTTAATCCCTATCTAATTAATTCTCTAACTATTAGTGTACATACTCCGTCAAAAATGAAGGAAAAAAATAAGTTTCGCCAGCGTTCGAACTCGCTATTTATCTAAATATATAACTAAAATATTCATATAAAATCATAGAATTGTGCGAGTAGTTTAATTTTTAATATATAAATTATTATCATCATTTGTTATAACCTAAAGAAAACACTCACCGTTTACTTTTTAGTATAGAGTGGAAGAGGTCTTTCCGAATTCATGTCCGTTTACAGATGGTGAGGTGAGGTAATGTTTTTTACTAGCTATTTGCTTTCTCGCTTCCTTTTATCACTTGAAATGATTTCATCCGGGGATTGAAAAAGGCACGGTTTTTGCTAGTTAACCTTTGCGTGACGGGATGGAAGTATATATGTATATATTTAGTCATTTATTATTGTTTTTTTTTCTCAATAATGATAGCTGAATGGAAGACATTACGATGGGCACTACCTTCGTGCTTAAGAGAGTTACTTTCCTTACATTATGTCGCCGTCTATATTTAAGGGACGTACATATTTATAAATAAAATATAGTTATCCACGAACATATGTTTCGCCGTTACTACGGCTCATCATCGAATCTTGCCATAGTCATCACGCTGATGAGTTATTGTAACGGCGAAACACATGTCTGTGGATAACTATTATATATATATATATACATATAAATACACGTGGCTTGATATAGTGGAGGATTACATTCTTACTGACCTAATTCACACGGTAACATTTTAAATAGTATTATCACACTCATATAAGTTTACGACTATATCACTGGTATACGACAGAGCACTAACGTTAAGCAATGTTGAGCCTGGTTGTTACTTAACTGGCTGACTTCTAGGGAATTCCAGAAATAATAAGTAAACACTCCACCTAAGTATATACAAATGGGTATCAGCTTGTCTCGAGGAAACACCGGCGATATGTCAGCGTCCTATTGCTAGTCTGGTTCATGCTACCCGTTCGCTGAGCATTACAAAAACAAACAAACAAACAAAAAAAAACAGATAAGAACCGCTCATGAACCTCCTTCGATATTTCTAAGGAGATTTAACTACGTCATCTTACATGGGGTCATTTTCCTAGCAAGAATGTCTCAATGTTTACGTAACAATATTGTAAACTCAAATTTGAACTTCGCAATTATTCTCGAGAAAAAATTTTTTTTTCTTTATTTGCAGAAAAGTGGATCAAGTTAAGTTAAACCCTAAATAAAATATCGCATTTAATAAATACTAGCTGAAATGCGCGTCTTAGTAGGGTTTATCATATAAAGGGTCCAAGAATGTTGAAGTTCAAAATGTCGTATCATCGATACGCGCCATAAACTGGTATCGTCTTGGCCTTCGGGTCTTGATTTACGCCGGTCTATGGGTCTGTCCTGTGCAGTTCTAGGAGGTCCACCCTCCCAGGCTTTGCCTCCCCTCTTTGGGGAGGAGTAAGTTTATTGCTTACTACCTGAGGCGCCCCTACCGGGGAATGCCGACGGGGCTGCCCAGGCAATTTTTAATGGCCAGAGTGCTCACCTTCTCGGGCGCTGGCTTTAAAAGTCCCACTTTCCCGACCCGACCTTGGGTCACATCTTACCTTGTGGGAGTAAGATAACACTGGCCTTGTGCCTAACCTCCTGGGGAGGTAAATAAAATGGTGAACATCACAATAAGCCAAAAATATAAACAATAAAAGCAAAACAAAATAAAAACAAAACATGGCGGCACTTTGGTGAACACTGAAAATACATCTTACACGAGTGAACTTATAGACTGTTTTTTAACTATTGGGTCACCACATAGCAAGGCCAAAGTCACTCGAGGATAAAGGTTAATGAGACGAAATGATTGTCAACACTATGGGAGTACTAACAGTTAGTAATGGTATGAACAGCGTTTGATTCTTTATGAGGCGGTTTACGACAAGAATTCATTGATATTTTATTTGAATACGACCAAGGCATAATCAGCAGTGAAGTAGTCTCGCGGTAAAGTGTTCCACAGACAAATAAGCTCTGTCCATGGAAATTCGGCCTGACGCTACACATATGGGTGAAGAAAAGATTTAGATAACTTCAAATTTTGCGGAGTTAAGCCCCTGTTAAAGGGTCACTAAATGATAAAAAATTGCACAGATTTTGAAAAACCTTAGAATATTATCTTTTACCTACAATTAAATATCATTGCAAATTAAAGATAACAGATTTTCAGTAGGGTTTTAATGCTGCCCCAAGAACCTATTTATAAGAAAAATATGGTTTGGTTTGTCTATTATTACCTGTTATGCAATATTCAGGCTATTTAATGCTGAAATATAAAAATTCAGGCTATTTAATGCTGAAATATAAAAATTCAGGCTATTAAATGTGGAAATATAAAAATTCAGGCTATTAAATGCTGAAATATAAAAATTCAGACTATTTAATGCTGAAATATAAAAATTCAGGCTATTTAATGCTGAAATATAAAAATTCAGGTTATTTAATGATGAAATATAAAAAATTCAGACTATTTAATGCTGAAATATAAAAATACTCTAACTTATTAATTGAA
Organism: Sepiola atlantica; assembly: GCA_963556195.1. Classification (NCBI taxonomy): domain Eukaryota; kingdom Metazoa; phylum Mollusca; class Cephalopoda; order Sepiida; family Sepiolidae; genus Sepiola; species Sepiola atlantica. The sequence continues at coordinate 123,689,643 of OY744527.1, forward strand.
TACAAGTTTCTATTTTACCGATAGCTGGAAGGAAGTTGACACCTTTCACAATGGTACGGGTGACCAAAGACTTCCAGCCATATAAATAAAATTCACAATACTTTTTGTAATCCAACCATATTCGGTACAAATAAACTTCAGTCCATGCTTGACTTGTCCACCAAGCTTCACTCATAGATGTCCAACAGTCTTTGTTTTATCGCCGCTCAATGATATAGGGGTTACTTTGGTGATCGTTTCATCAGTAGGGGTTATGATTCTGAATGGGTACCACACTCGTCGTATTGCATACCTTTAATTTCTCGTACCTTTTCTTCTCTCTCGCGTGGAGGGTTGTGTCTGCAACAAAAACCTTCATACCACGATTCAAGGCAGGCAAACAATCTTAAATTTTGATTTTTGTTTATTTCAGGGTTCAGTCTACCGTCGATCTTGGAGATCTTTCACCAACGTTAAGGGAGAGACCAAATTACTACTTTATCGTAGTTAATTCCTAGCTTAAGTCCTTAGCCATTCGAGAAGGGGGGAAGAAGGAATCTCATGCCTGTATTCTCTTAGGGAATTTAATTCCCATTTTTCATTTGAAGACTACATAGAGAAATCGTCTGTTCGGCTTGTTTCCAAAACCCAGACTGGCAAAACTCAGTTTCCCACACAAAATCCCGTAACGTCACAGAACCCCTATACGCAGGTGCACCTTGACCCTTGATCTGAGGTCTCGTCAACGTGGTGGCCCTGTCAACGTCTGTGAGCTCAGACTCTGAGAACCGCCCTATTTTGCACTCGGTTGTACGGGTTCGCCCGCACTAAATCGCGCAAGCCAAACGATCCCTCACACATACGCCCACTTCAACATGCGTCCGGCCCTACAGGGACATTATCCAACAGTCGGACCATAACACTCTTTTTTTTTACCTCTGGGGTTATCTAATATAATCTCTATCAAAACAATCTACGGACTATTCTTAGTCGCCAACCTAATAGGTCCCTCACTGTCAACCAAGCTCAAGTCCCTGTCCCATCGCCGCAATGTAGCATCCTTATGCTTGTTTTACAAATACTTCAATGGATTGTGCTCCGATGAATTGGCTGCTCTGATGCCCCCTCGTCGTAAGTTCACTAGACCAACTCGACAATCGACTAAATCCCATACATTCACTGTGGAGGTCCACAGATGCCGGAGAGCTTTCTACTCAAATAGCTTCTTTCCTCGTGCTGCTGGCCTCTGGAACTCCCTCCCTGCCCCCTGTTTCCCCGACGGTACTGACATGCAGAAATTTAAAACTAATGTAAACAGACATCTCGCTGCGCAGATCCCAATTTAGGTTGACCCCCCCAACCTTCTCCCTTTTCTTTCTTCTCAGTAGTCGATTACGTCAACAGTGGCGGACTGCCTTGTCCTGGGTGAACTATGTTAAAAAGAAAAAAAAAAAACTGAAGTGCGCCATTAGAGCTAAAATAAGGTCAGTGTCAAGAGAGGAGTGTGTCAGAGTTATTGACATTTTTGCACGTCATGTCCAAGTGTGATTATATGTGAACGCTGAGAAAATAAAAGCTGTTGGACATTCATGACTGAAACTTGGTGGACAAGTCAGGGATAAACTGAAGTTTATTTATACCAAATATGATTAGATTGCAGAAACCATTGTGGATTTTCTTTTGGGAGAGGGATCACCTTATATTACAGTGTAAGCAAATTCAATAAAACCGACTGGATTCGAACTCGGCTTAGCCGATTCGGTAGCTATTATACAATTCGTGCTTCACAGGAAAAGATAAATACATGTGGGGGGGGGGAGCATTAAAACACAATATCACATTCCTCGGTATATAATCGGCTAAAAGTAGGAAGCAGTTAAACAGGCAAGCAAACATGTCTCTCAGTTAAGATTCATGCCACACAAATAGCCATCGATATGGGCGTATGCCGGCTTTCGTGAAGCGGAATGTTCCTGAATTACTCTTGGAAGAAGCGTTCGCTGATAGCAGACACGTGGATACAATGAGGCGATTTTGATTACGCAAAACGTTATGCGCATTCGAATTTCCTCAAGATCTTATTTCCGTGGAACAAAGTCAAACCAAACTTTGCTTATTTTCAAAAGGCAGTATTTTTAGCTGATACAATCATTGGTTCATTTGTCGGTCAGCTTTAAAATTATGTTTATTCCATGATTTCTCTAATGAAGTGTATTATTTTGGAAATATTGGGTTGACATGATGTGTTAATGAGAAGAAAGTAGTAGCCACTATTGGGAGCGCAGGGCCGAGTTTCATTCCCTGCCGCTGACTTCTCTCAGCCCGGACCTCGGTCCTGCGCTCCCAGTAGTGGCTACTATTTTCTTCTCATTAACCCATCATGTCAACCCAATATTTCCATGTACTTGCATGACATTTTTCTTAAAATTATCATCCTGAGGAAGTCTTACAAATAAAGACGAAACGTTGATGAATACATAAAAAAAAACATATTTTGGTTTTTCCTTTTTCATTTCCCATTACGTCGGATTACCCTCATCCTTCCTTTCTCATGCCTTAATAAACATCATGTTTTATGTTGTAAAAAAAACTTAAGTGCACCCTTTGTTAGTTTCTATATTGCAGTTGCATATATCTTCCATGTTACATTTATTATGTTGAAATAAAATTATATAGTTACTTATGGCGGACCTTGTACACAGAGAGAGGGTATGTGGCAAATAAAGACAAATTGATAGAAAGAGATGACGCGAGTGAATGATAGAGTAAGGAAGAAAGTGATAGAAAGTAGATAGAGAGAGGAAAAGATGGCGAAAATTAGATGCGAAATTCAGGAGCTTTAGTAAATGTGGTAATAAATATCATGTTTTATGTTGCAAAGAACTTGTTAGTTTCTATATTGCAGTTGTATATTTCTTCCATGTGACATTTATTATGTTGAAATAAACTTATATAGATACTTATAGATTAGGAACACTATGTCATTCAGTTTTTAGCCCATAACACCATATTACTTATTTTATTCTTATCTATATAATAATACGCTAATGCAATTTCACGTTCTTACGTACGTTATCCCCCTCCACCCATTTTTTAAAAGATGGGATCGGTCAATCACCGTAGATGCTATGCAAAAAAGTAATTAAAAATGTCATTTTATGTCACTGTTGTGTGGAACGTACAACACTATACGTGTTTAGCGCCATTTCAAACTACAGATTGACTGATGGATGGACAAAGCCCCTTATCGAGACGCAAGGATGCATTTAAAATTATCTCAAAATGGTTGATTGCCAAGCAAGTACATGCGTCGTGGTCGTCGTGGTCGTCAGCAGCGTCAAGTGTCTGTCTGCAAATGAATCATGCGATAAGACATTTCAACATTTGTTTTAACGAGTGGGCTTCTTCCCACGAGACAGACTCTCAACGGATTTTTAATTTATTTTTCTTGGTTACCTCCCTTCACATCAAATGAAGAACTTTCAAGTCATTGAGATATTAGAACACTTTCCTTCCGATTTTGTAGACTTTTGGTATTTTATTCAAATACAAAACACCTTGAGACGTAGTGCAACGAATAAAGGTGTTAAGTACAATCAGTTCCAAGTAACAGTATTATTTACTCCTCTCCAGGAGTTAGGCACAAGGCCAGTTTTATCCTACTCCCACAAGTAAGATGTGACCCAAGGTCGGGTCGGAAAGTAGTGGTTGAAAAGCCAGCGCTCGAGAGGTGAGCACTCTGACCATCAAAAATTGCCTGGGCAGCCCCGTCGGCATTCCCCGGTAGGGGCGCCTCAAGCAGAAAGCAATAAACTTATTCCTCCCCAAAGAGGGGAGGCGAAGCCTGGGAGGGTGGACCTCCTAGAACTGCACAGGACAGGCGTGCAGTATCCATCGGAACAGATACTACACTTTGATCTTAGCCAAAAGGCGTTATTTAACACCCACCCACAATGGGAGTATGTGACACAAGGTCGGAAAGTGGGATTTGAAAAGCCAGCGCCCGAGAAGGTGAGCGCTCTGGCCATTAAAAATTGCCTGGGCAGCCCCGTCGGCATTCCCCGGTAGGGGCGCCTCAGGCAGTAAGCAATAAACTTACTCCTCCCCAAAGAGGGGAGGCGAAGCCTGGGAGGGTGGACCTCCTAGAACTGCACAGGACAGACCCATAGACCGGCGGAAATCAAGCCCCGAAGGCCAAGACAATACCGATCTATGAAGTGCAGTATCCATCGGAACAGATACCACACTTTGATCTTAGCCAAAAGGCCAACACAGCAAGTTTGAAGGTTCATTCTTCATTACAAACAATACTAAGACATCTACCCGATCATGGTCGACAGAATAAGAACAATTTACCCCCGTGAATTAAATAAAAAGTTTATTTCGAAATTCCATATATATATATATATATATATATATATATATATATATATATATATATATATATATATATATATCGATAAGATGCACCCGAAGAAGGTCGGGGTTAATATCGGCCGAAATTCTTTGATAAAAATATCAAAGATGAGTATAGTAGTCTAAATTCAAATAATTATAACAACAACAACTTCCTAACACAATATCGTGCATCATTGGTTCTTTTAAATATTTTATGAGGGAATATTCCAATATTCAAATATTTATACGCCATTCGATTCACGGTTCATTTCAATATGAAATAGTTTAAAATTTACTTAAAACGTGATAACATGATATGTTTCGTACATATATCTCTTAAATAGACAACAACAGCACAAAACATTTTGGCGGTTGGACATTTTGTTAAACTAATGTTCAGGACTTTTGGAATTTCGGAGATGAAAAAATACTCATAAAAAGCAAATGAGCAAATTTTAAATAATTTATTTTAAAATACATTTTAATAAATAATATATTTTAGAAATAAAACTTCATTGAATTGTAACAAAACGCTGCAAAAAACACGGTTGACAAAGAACTGCAAAATCTAACCAGTGATCATTTTTGTACAGCGGAAGTCTATTACAGACACGAAAACATGGCAGTTTTTCCTTAATGATATACTAAGAATAAATCTCTTTCTTTTATAGCACGATTGTAATAGTTGTCGTCTCGTCTCTTCGCATACAGCCTGCCCACAAGCATATAAAATGGTGTTTTCTTTTTCTTTGCAGTAGACATGTACAATTTAATTGAATTTAAATAAAATTTGTGAGAATTAGGTTTGAAGTCTATTACAGACTCGAACAACATAGCAGTCATTCCGTAATGATGTTATGCAATAATAAATCACTTTCTTTTATAGCAGCGATTGTAATAGCTGTCATAGTGTCTCTTTGTATATTGGTTGATCGTAACCATATAGAAACAATGGTTCATATTTTGGGTTTAAATCCTTATAGGTTTTACTTTTCTTTATAGTAGAAATTACATAATAATATTTAGTTGGTTTTACCTCTGGTTTCACTCCCAATACGGGGAGGGAGGAAGATATCTCTGAAACATGTCTGCTACTTTTAAGATTAAGAACCCAAGAGGAGTCAGACTATGCTTTCCTTTGTAAATATTCGGAAATTTTGACATTTAATTATATAGATTTAAAACTAATGCATATATAATTTGTGTTTTTATCTTTCAGACATGCCTTTGCTGAACCGACAGACGTCCGCCCGAAGGGACCCGTGAAATTTACCCCGTGGAAAAATTAACCATGAAACACAGATTATATTTGCACCAGATCAAGAAAGATGTTTTATATTTTTAACAAAGTCAGAAAGAGAATTTTAAGTATCGAAATAGTCAGCCATTTTTAATTATAAGTAGGAATTAAATTCTGACGAAACATAAGAACTAAAACTAACAGTTACAAGGAGTAAAAATGTTTTCTATGAAGACATTTTAAATTTATTACGATGATAGATTTATTCAATGAAGCCTTCCGTTTCATTTAATAGATTATGCTAAACAGTTATATTTTTATGGAAATGACAATCTAAATTTGGCTGTAAAAATCTGTTATGTTTCGTATACATCACGTGTTTATCGAGTAAGGCCAATAATATAGATACAGGTTGGAGAAATGTCAAATCAACATTTTACAACGATTAAAAATGTCTCAATATTTTTCACGATTTCTTAAAAGATTAAATCATATTCGAACAGAATATGAGATGAAACAACAACAACAAAATATGCAGCACCTTCAAGAAAACCCTTTTAACGTGTTCCGATTGAAGAAATATGACAAAAAATAAATTGCCCATGAAACAGGTCTATTGGTCGATATAATAACTAATTATATTTATATGTTATGCATTAAACCGCTTTTTTGATGCTTTCGGTTGCACGGGTAATATTACTAAACGAACGAGTTATTTAGTCCGTGAGGCTGGATATAAACAAAGAATACGAATAAGTGTAAAATTAGACTCGTACTGGATTCGACATCGTCTTGGACCATTTGACAAATGAGGCATACGTCCAGAGAAAATAGAAATTGTACAAATAAGTCATCTCACCATTTTTGCAGCATATTTTTGTTTACGTTTTTAGTAGCAATGTAACCATATCTTTTGCTGCATATTACCCACACAAACAATAGTATAAAAACCACAGCTTAATACATAACATACCGTCGGAAATAAATTTCCAATATTAAACACACACACACACCCACACACACACACATATATATATATATATATGTAAAATTGGTTACGGAAATGTGAACACGCAAGGTAACTTGCTAGTAAAGATAAGGATTCAAACACATCATTACAGCTGCACCAAGATATTTCGGTCGATTGATCCAACCATATTCGTTTGATGATGTTGCGTTTTTGAAACAAAACTCAACATCACCAAACGTACATGGTCGACCCTATCGACCGAAATATCTTGATGACACTTTAATGGTGTGTTTTTGTCCTTATTTTTACTATCATTTTACATTTTGTCTGAAATTTTCATTTCATATTTACTCCCTCATATATATAAATATATATAAAATAATAATATCAGATTTTAATCTTTGAAAAGTCTTAGCTTAAGGAAAGAATAATAAACATGTGTTTACCGAGTATACCTTGCATTGAACAATCGACGTTGAAATAAATCTGTCATCCGTACATGTTTATCCCTCTTCTTTAATCTATATATATATATATATATATATATATATATATATATATATATATATATATATAGTGTTATAATGGAAAAATTCCAGGAAGAAATCCGGGTAAGAGAGCTCAATGTGGTAAACAGAGCAATAATACCTTAAAATATAATAACACGAAATTACATGATTGTCGATGCAATAATTTATTTCAACCTTGCGGTTTTATTCAAGCATCCACCTTGACAATTACATTTTTGATACTGATAGAAAACTGCCGAGGATAATTCAGTTTTCTATCAGTATCAAAAATGTAATTGTCAAGGTGGATGCTTGAATAAAACCGCAAGGTTGAAATAAATTATTGCATCGACAATCATGTAATTTCGTGTTATTATATTTTAAGGTATATATATATATATATATATATATATATATATATATATATATATATATATATATATATATATATTACACTCACATATTATATTGTCCAGAAAGTGAAGTCGTTTTTAAATTAAATTTTCAAATAAAAATAAAATGGTAATAGACAACACGTTTAATCAAATGCAAATGACTGAATGCATGTTTAGCCACGTATCACACTGTCATTTATGTTTTAAATATGCTATTTTCAAGTAGAAACAGTTGAGGCAATGCAAGAATAATTTAGAAAATGGAGGCATAAAGCTAATAATTATTTCGAGAAATCTGTGCATTTTTCTTCTTTGCACATCGGCAATTGAAATGAGAATAAATCCAATTTAATGGCGTCTTCTGCTAATTTGTTTTCGATCTCGTAATTTAATGACACAAATAAAAGGCCAAATCTACACACACGCAGCAATAATGAACATCTGTGATATATTTATCTGTTTTAACCGCCAACTTTAGCCGATTTGCAATCTACGATCTGTTTAGTTAAAAAATAAAAACGGCTGAAATGCGCAAAGTTCTTCACGTGACATATACAGAAAACAACGATCCCGTTAACAGTAGAACATTTGCGATAAGACAACGATTAGCCCGCCCAGAAATTAGGCATTTCACATAGAATTAAACAAAACAAAGGGAGAATACCCATCAATTAATAAAACAACAAAGGGAGATTACTCATGAAGTTAAACGTGTCAGGAAGGAAGCAAAGCAATGAAGATTCTACGATTTATTCAACTCGTGTATTTTTTCACAGTATAAAACTTTATATTTGAGAACACTTAAAAGGGTTTTAAAAATATGTAAAATAATATTTTTTTTAGATATTTAAAATAATTATTGACAAAATTAATAAAATCCTTTTATGTTGATATATGAGAGTTAAACGGAAATATTTTTTGATTAAAAATGTTACAAATAATATAAAATGAAAATGTATTTCTAAAGAGTATTTTAACCTGACAGCTTATCAAAGAAATACGTTAGAATGATTTTAAAACAATCCGAAAAAACAGGGTACGAGTCGAATAGCTTCAATGAAGAATATTTTCCACAAATCACCGAGCTATAAAGATCAGGTATTCTTAATAATTTTAAAACAAACCTTTTGGAAAGGCTTCTTGAAATTATTTGTTTGAAAAATTGTCAAATGAAAATAGCTATTCAGGAAAAATTCATTCTTAATTTAAAAACATTTTCGTGTAACTCTTATGCTGTACTCGTATTTTGGGGCAATTTTTATTTTTTCATTTGCTGAATGCAAAAAAAAAAACAAAAAACAAAAAACAACGAAGGTTGGCTGCGAAATTTATGTAAAACACTCTCCGGGTTTTTTATCTGTTCTACCAAAGATCAAATAAAAACTCACAATATATAAAATTATTTGCTTTCTTTTTATTTTATTTGTTTAATAACTGATTTAAAAAAAAATGCGTGAATGAATAAAACAATAAAACACAATCTTTTTTTCTTTGAGTATTTTATTACGGTTCAAAAATGTTAATATTTTTAATGATCCAGTTTTGTCTTTGTACTATTTTTTATCATCCAGTTTTTATAAATATATTTAATGTCCTATTCTGGGATTTTTACTATTTTTAATGATCCAGTTTTTGTTTTGTTTTACTATTTTTAATTGCAATTAATTGTCCTACTTTCTAATCAAAAACAGCTTTCATTTTGTTCATTTATTGACCAGCAAAGAAAACCGGCGTTAAACAGGACGACTAATTTTGAAGCTTTTTAATATTTTCATCCCCAAGAGGTAAAAGTTAGAATGTCGAGTCTTTAATGTGAAAAAGCTAACCCCCTCAAAAGAAACACTCTGAATTGGGTAAAAATACCTGTTTAGCTTCGCCGGCATTCCCTTACAAATAAAGAGACATTAGGTGGCAGCCAATAAACCCATCCCACACGAAAATAAGGTCATAGCTGGAAGGATCGCCTACTAAGACAGAACACATACTACACTTTGATCCACTTATTTATCTGCCTCACCACAAGGACTAGATTAGACACAAGGTTGAGCTTTATGTGGGGTGTAGCCATTATTGAACGTCACAATGGCGTATTATAATAACCACTAATCAGATATGAGCACTTTATGAGACGTTGCCAATCCGAGGGGGTAGGGTTGTTTGTTTTACGGCATGCCGACCGTTTTCGGGTTATTTAATGCCGAACCCATTCATTTTATAAAATATTTTATGCATCAAATTCTTAACATGTTCACATATTTATTCATGCTATAAATGTATGTGTTTGTATGCGATCGGTTTGTAGATTAATTTGTTTTGCAGACGTATATATAGTCAGCAAGTAGTCTGTCAACGATAGATTTTATTTAATCTATACATGGAATCCTGGCAGGTACCACCACTTCGATTCACGGTGAACCTAGGAATAATATAAGCTATGATAATTCAAGCCTAGCCATTGGATACACTTTTATGTCAAACATAGTACGGATAAGAATAGAGAGTGCTTGAATAGATCATATAGTTGAACAATAGAGAAATCAGATAAAATAAGTAGAAATAGTTGGGAAAGAACTCTATGTATGTAATTACATGTAAGCGTGGGAAAATATAGAAATACAAGTTTAGACATGTCGCCCACTAAAAGTAAGACTTGAATTACCGTAGAGATATTGAAAAGTCGTGTATGGCTGACCACATATGGAGAGAGAGGGAACACCATCTATCCTTATAGGACGAAGAATAAAATTATAGACAGAGAAGAACGGCGGAGAGTGAGATTAATCTAAGAAGCAGTGCATACGTTGGGCGACAATGCTCTCCTAAGTAGACATAGCATAGAATTTAATACGGTAGTGTTATAGATGACGCTGTTTCTCCTGTGTAAGAACGGCCGGTGTAACACTTATCAAAACTAAATAATATTGGGTACTGTTATAGATGACGCGCCTGATTTCCGTGACTTCGCGTCGACAACGATCGGGCAGGTCGCGGAAGCGCCCGAGCGCTGACGGAATAATATCATTTTTTCTTTCTGTTATTTAATAAAGACATTGACAAAATTTTACCCCCCCCCCCAAAATAAAACATTTTAATCTATGTATTTTTTTATTGAATTTATTCGTCATTCAGTGATATGGCTAGTAGTTTCACGTCGTTTGACTATAACAGTGTAAGATGCTTCCATTACTCTATTCCTGACTAAGAAAATATTAATCAGAACTAAATATCAAAATGAAAAAAAAAATGGCATGTAAGTTTGACGAAACAGATTGTTGTATCTGCCAATTGTTATTAAAGCTATTTCGGTCAATCAAATAGCGGAAAATCTCATCACATTTTATATGTAAAAAGGATATACAAATTCGACTGAACACAGCAGAAAGGGAAAAGATTACGAAATACCAAGGTCTTATGTACGACATGAAAAGAAACTGGAGTCTTAGGAAAATTTCCATCATACCAGTAATTATAGGAGCAACAGAACTAATGAAGAAGAATTTCAAGAGCTATCTGGCGAGTATACCCGGTGAACTGAGTGCAAGAGAAATACAAACAACTGCACTTAAAGGGACGGTTAGAATCTTAAAACGATCTCTAGGCTGGAGTGTCTGAAATAGTCGGTGAATGTCTGGCATCCGGTAGAATGCCCCATCTCCAGCTGTGATATACGCGACACTGCTGGCCGTACTTCCGCTTTCTATCTGCTCCGAAACGAATTTCTGCAACGTTTTTCTTCACTCTCTACGGATCCGACTTTTCTCCTATGATCAAACTTCTCTGTTCGCAATCTAACTTCCCTCTGCCTCCTCCCCCAATCACTCCTCTTTTATCTCTTCCATTTCCAATCAGGAGCATCTCATTTGCATACCTCGTAGTCACCCTGTAGGCATTTAAAGAAACAAGTCGGCCATTCTTGTTTCCTTCTTCTTCACACGAGGTAAGCCACGCAAAAACGCGGTCGGTCGTTCTTGTTTTCTCTTCTTTTTCCTCATTTACACCACACGCCCCCCTTGATCTTCGAGATCAATAGGATACTTCGTAATCCTCCATCCAAGCAGGCCGCCTCCTCTCACGTCGAGGCCTCTGGGGAACAACTTCTTGGGGGTTAACATTTTCAGGTTCACTACAACGTGGGTCTAAGTCAGGTAGAGTCGCATCATTTGCTTCTCGGTGGCCCTCGATTTCCTCTTCTTTACTGCCCTCACTGCGTACCGGCAGTGTCATGCGACGCAGGTCTAGGATATGCCGGGGAACGCCGTTCACCATCACATTGTTCTTCGACCGCAATCCCGTTACGACCCCTTTTTTCCAACGAGTGGTACACTGTGCATTAGGGGGTTTCACCCATACCTCTTCACCTACTTTGATAGTGGCTTCCTCACTCTCGATTCCTGCTGTTTTGTTGCACGGGTGCCGCCACTTATATGTGAAAACGGCCCTATGAGGGACAGTTGTCTCGTCTTGTTTGGTTTTTGGCGAGATGTTGTACCAAAACACCGCCTCTATGGGTGATACGTTGCTTTTTTTCCGCAGCGGCTTTAATGGTGCGATGATTCCTCTCCACTATTCCGTTGCCACTCGGCCGATACGCTGCTCTAAAAAATTGCCTTACTCCCCACTTATCGCATACCCCTTTAAAGGCTTCAGATCGGAAAGCGGGCCCATTGTCCATCAAGAGTTCCTCAACCGGCCCTCTCTCCAAAAATATCTCCTCGATGACCCCTCCGATCGCCCATGCCGCTTCTGCCCTGATTTCTCTCCAGATGGCAAACCTTCCCGGTCCACAGTCGACCATCGAGAGATACAATTTGTGGCGATAGTGCGTCACATCAATAGCCAATCGCTTCCAGTCCTCCACAACGTGCAACTGTCCTGTTTCGTGTCTGGACGGTCTAGGGTCAATTGATTGGCACTCTCGACAGTTCTCCACCACTTCCCTAACCTCCTCCTCGGTGGTCTCCGGGTAAACCTCTCTGGCTAGGAATAACGTTCGTTCCCGACCAAAGTGGTGCATTTCGTGTGACTCCTTGACTTCTTCCCCTGCATAGCATACCGAGGAGACCTCCTTTCCCTCCTGCAGCCAGGCCTTCTTCACGCGTGTCATCGAATCCGCCTTGTTTTTTTCTGATGGGACCAACACGACAGATACTCTTAACTGGAACTCCGCAATTAGATCGGCGAGCGCTCCGAGTCTGCGCTTGATCAGCATTTCCGCAGCACCTTTGGTCTTAACTCTCTTATCGCCAGTTACTGCCGACCGAATCCACGATGCTGCCGTTGCCGAATCGGTTTTAATTTCAATTATTTTCAATCCCCACTTCAGGGCCAGATTGAGTCCTTTCATAACGGCATCTAGTTCTGCTACGTTGATATGGGAGAAGTCGTTGGTTTTTCTTAGCCATGCCGCATCCTCCACAGTTACGCCTCCCATCTCTAGTACGACGCCCAACGCCAGGTTACTGGCATCGCACCAAATCACACCCGCATCTCCGCTGCTGACATACCAGTCCCCTTTCACTGGGTCCTCATTCCTCACCCTCGCAATGATATCTTGCAGCATGTTCATAACCTCCTTCGTTACACGGCCCTCCCAGCCAGCAGTGCCTGCTAGTCGTTTAATAAAACTACATGCTATCCTGAGCCAGCCAGCGATAGGATAGTGCCCGACCAGCCTCCCGCAGACTGAGAAAAGTTCTCGCTTCGTCAGCTCAGATCCGACTTCGGGTATTACACTCCCTCGTTCGAAGACAAGGCTTTCTTTTCCATCTCGCCTTAGTTTCAACCCCAGCACTCGTCCTCCATCCAGGGCCTCCGCCGGTTTTGCAGTTAACCCATACTTCTCGACATGGCTTCTTACTTTCTCCGCTGTCACCTCTGCCTCCTCCACCAGAATGTCGTCAATGTACGAACTAGTGGCCTCCTCCACTGAACGGTCTTTGCTCAGCACTGTCTTCAGCACGGCAGTCATAATTTTGGGGGCTGAACTCAGCCCAAAGCCTAACCTCGTCAGACAATACACTCGCCCCTTGTACCGGACCAGCTGGTACTGCCAGAGTTTTTCATCTACATGGATCTGCAGATATGCCGATTTCAGATCGACAATTTTTGTGGCCCGTCCCATTCTTCTCCATTTCCTCATGACCTCCTCACATACGTCGATCCCCGTTCCAGTGTGGCAGGCTACGTGTCTGTTCAATTCTCTGAAGTCCAGTACGGGCCTAATCTTGTTTTTTGTAGGCTGAACAACCGCCAGTAGTGGCAACACTCCTTTTTCTTCCCCTGTCCACGGTTTCAGAATTCCTTCTTTTATCCACCTCTCCACTTCTTCCTCAAATCCTTTTCTTATTTCTCCTCGCAGGGTGTTTTCGTAGCAGCCCACTTTATTCTGTAGTTCCGGGGGTCCGGAGATCCATTTCCATTCCACCGTCCACCTCACGCCATCAAACTTTGCCAGGAAATCTTTGTCCTCAATGCAGCAAACCTCCGGTTTTGGTATTCTGATGGTTCTATCACCTTCCACTCCTGCCATCCCCACTGCGCCGAGACGTCCGAACGTCACTTGGCTCCCTCGTAACGTGGCGCCCCCCAGTCGGTTAATTGCACTCATACCTATAATCACGTCAACACCACCGACCAGATGATTCAACACTAAGGCTCGCAGTCCAATGGACACCCCTTGCACCATTACTTCCGCTGTCGTCTCACCTAGGCACTTCACATCCCTGCCATCCACGGTCCTAATAGTCCTGGTTCCGCTCCATGACCTAGCGACATTCCTCGCTAACAACGTTGTAGTACAGCCTGTGTCGACAAGGGCTATGGCTTTCTTCCCATTGACTACTACCGGTAACCGAGGCAACGTTCCATCATGCGCCATCTCCGCACAGAAGGGGTAACCACTGGCGCAATAGCTCCCCTTCACTCGTTTCCCTGGTGCCGTGCAGCAACACAATAGCGGCTAAGGTGCCCCACTTGTCCACATCGGTAGCACGTGATCCCCGGTCTCGGCTCTTTGCAGTCCTTGATCAGATGAGGGCCCTGGCACCGGAAGCACTTGATTGCAGGTCTCCCCTCCTGTCGCCTCGCCGGCTGCCTCTCATTCAAGTGAGGCCTCATGCACATATTTCCACCCACAGCTGCAGCCACGATTGGGCTTTTAACATTTTTCACTAGGACTCTGGCGTGAACCAAGAGATCGTCCACTTCCATAGTATGGATCCCAGTGATTCTCTGCATGTTCGTAGAGATTTCCTCTGGGAAGCCGTTAACTAGGTACAGCTTTACCGTCATCTCCAGGCTCCTCCCCACGTAACCAGCCAACCCTGCCAGTCTCCTGATCTCTGCCGCAAAGACGTCAACCGACTCGCCGGTCCACCTCAAACTGGAAAGCTTACCAAGTGCTTCGAATGGGCCCTCAGCGAAGGCCAATTTCAGCCTTTGCTCCACTGAGGCAAGGTCTTCCTTGTCTTCATCTCGCATCTGCTGGTAAATCGTGAGGGCTTCCCCCTCTAAGTATAGCGGCAGCAGGGTGACCACATCTTCTATCTTTTGCAGCTTCGCCACCATCTTTAATTTCTCCAGCCACTTAATCAGGTCACCCTCCCCAGTAAAGGGTCTCAGCATGTGAGTGCTCAGTCTCCACTCAGCCATGGTAATTTGCTCGATGTGCCGAAATAGCTTGTGATATACGCGACACTGCTGGCCGTACTTCCGCTTTCTATCTGCTCCGAAACGAATTTCTGCAACGTTTTTCTTCACTCTCTACGGATCCGACTTTTCTCCTATGATCAAACTTCTCTGTTCGCAATCTAACTTCCCTCTGCCTCCTCCCCCAATCACTCCTCTTTTATCTCTTCCATTTCCAATCAGGAGCATCTCATTTGCATACCTCGTAGTCACCCTGTAGGCATTTAAAGAAACAAGTCGGCCATTCTTGTTTCCTTCTTCTTCACACGAGGTAAGCCACGCAAAAACGCGGTCGGTCGTTCTTGTTTTCTCTTCTTTTTCCTCATTTACACCACACCAGCAAAAACAGAAAGATAAGAAAAATAAAAAATAAAAAGAGAGACAATATCTAAAACATCATTCAATTAAGTCCCATGTCTAACAATGATAATAATAACTGGTACTACTCCAGGATTTGAGCCGACAGCTCGCGGAAGCGTCCGAAACCTGCTGAGTCGAAAACGAGGCTGTCGAGATGAAAACGAGGCTGTATAAACAAAACCGCAAAAAATCGTGAAAAAAAAAAATGGAAAGTTGGCAGATGACAGCAATATAAAACGATGAATATACGGAAAGAAAAAGAAATGCATATATTTTTATAAAAAATATGAAAGAAATGAACAAACCCATAGCTGAAATAAATAAACTTTTTTTTTGTTTATTTTTTAACCATTTTTTTTTACTTTTTAGAAATGAACAAACCCATAGCTGAAATAAATGAACTGTTTATTTTTTTATTTTTTAACCGTTTTTTTTTTATTAGGCAATTTTTTTTAAATAGATTTTTTAGAGGGGGGGTGTTATTATTGCCCTGGGCCTCCTATTGTTCGTCTTGCCGTCAACCGGCAAAGTCGGCCGCATCGCGTACACTGCATTCTGGTGGGCAGTAGAGCTTTCTGCTGGCAGAAATTCATTACCTCCTCCGGAGATTCTACGCTTCGACACAATTGCTCAAAATTATTTTTTTTTCAGTTAGTATTAGCATCTCCTTCCAATTTTAATCGGCTGCTTGATATAAACGGGTTTGCAGCATTCTGATAGGTCAGGTTTTTTTTCCCCCAGTTTTGTTTACAGCCTCGTTTTCGACTCGGCAGGTCTCGGACGCTTCCGCGAGCTGTCGACTCGCTGCTGCCGATCAGTCACGGAAATTAGGCGCATATCCTGGAGTAGTACCCAATAACCCATCCACAAAATTCGACTTTATTCACCAACATAGTGTCATTCAAGGGTGATACACTGTCTCCAACGCTTCTCTAACAATTCTATGTCTTGATTGCTAGAACGATTTGTTTTTGACCTCATAATACGCTCCAGTTTCCAATATCACTTCTTTATTAGAGCACCATCTCTTTCTATGGATCATTTATTTGAGTTCTCCAAACCGCCAATAGTCTATGGGGGCTAGATCTAAAAAAAATAGGGTGTGTGCGAAAGCAATTCGAAGTGCAATTTTACTATCGTAGCGATCGACTTGTAACACTGTGCATTTACTTGGTGAAGGATAACTTCTTCTTCATTTGTGGTATCTTTTTGATGATTTCATCCTTCAAACGCCCCAATAATGCTATATAATATTCGATATTGATTGTTCTTCTTTTCTCAAGGTTATCGATGAAAAAATTACCGTGAACAGTTCAAAATACGGAGAACAAAGCTTTGCCTGCTGATGTTTGCGTTTTTTTTTCTTTGGACGGCTTTCACCTGCTGCTGTCGACTCAGCTGACTCTGAGATGAAATGGTGGTTAAATGTTTCATTCATTATCACATTAAGGCAAAACCTCCTTCTTGTTGCGTTGAAACAACTGCAAACAACGCGCTGAATCCTCGAAGCGTTGTTGTTTTTTATCGACAGTAAGAAAACGCGACACTCACTTTGAACGCAGCTTTTTTATCGACAAATGTTCATGCAAATTGCTGAATACACTTCTTTCTGATAAGTGCAACTCTTCTGCTATCTCACACAACTTCAAGTTACGATCGGCCAAACAGAGTTTGTCGACTTTTTTGTGTGTTTCCGGGACAACTGTTGAAATTTGACGACCTGCGGATTCCGTATAATTTGTATCTGTACGACTGCGTTTACAGTCAGCATACCACTGCTTAGCTGTTGTTTCAAAATAACACTTATGAAACCCTTCCTTGGCTTGAACAGTATTTTTCCTACCAAAAAGCAATGTTTTATCAACACACGGAATTCAGATTTTTTTTATTGTTTTGATAATGTGCAATGAACAGTAGCTTCTCATTAGTAACTATAATTTGCAAACTAATAATCCGAATGTGCTCAAATTTTGACACGTGACATTCAAAATTTAGTACTTTATAAAAATCACATGGATGTTTTTAATTTATGGCGCAATTTATATGTAAGGCCCAGGACTTATTGAGTGATATCTTGTGTGTGTATGTGACGTTGTGTAATGAGTATACGAGTGCGAGAGAGAGAGAGAGAGAGAGAGAGAGAGAGAGAGAGAGAGAGCAAGTGTGAGTGAAATAGTATAAGTACGTATGCGAAATTGAGTGAATATGTGATAGCGTCAGTGAGTGTCTGTGCATAAATAAACGTAAGTGAATGAAAACGATGGTTTCAGTGAGTGAGAGCATGTGAGTGTATCTGAGAGTGTGTGAGTAGGCATGAATGTGAGGAATGAGAGTGTATGTGTTAGTGGGATTGCGTCCATGCGTGCGTGCGTGCACGCACGTGTGTGAAAGTACGTACGTATCAGTATAAACCTCTATAATAAAATAAAGTCGATTTTTCTTCTGCCGCTTTGGCTATTATAGATTTAGAACCAAAAGCTTCACATGCTATCCTATTCCACTATTCACTTAGAGCACTCCTTAGTGTATGTTTCAGAAAATATATGTACATTTTGTCTTCGTTCATAATTACTTACATTTATTTCGGAATAGCTGCTTCTCTCAACTACGTATTCCACATAAAAAAGGCGGCAGAGATTTTTACTCTCATAAAATTATCTACTGTCACATCCTTTACAATCACCGAGGAATTTCCTTAATATACTTACTTACGCTTAAATCACCTTTTTTATTTTTTAACTCTCACTATACTAGATTTTAAATATAAATAATGAAGGCTCCCTCAATTTCACTTTCATTCTTCCAGTCGTTCTGACTGTATTTGATGAATTAAGGAACATCGGATTAGATGTCAGATACACAAATCGTCATTCGCATTCAGCAAGACCCTCCTGCGGCAATTCATGTCTTCTTATTTATTCGGTAACATTTTTATTCTCATATTCTTCACGTGATACAAAGAAAATTCACTCTTCTGTATATTATTCCGTATACATTTTCCCACATTCTAGAATATAGCATAATATAGCAACTAACGAACATTTTTTCAGCGTGGCTGTTTTGTTGGCTTAACTTATTACGAATTTATACCTTTTTCAAGACCACATACTACACATTACTGCCTTTTCAACCATGAAACCATACATTCCTTTTCGCTAAAAGTCAACTATTATATATTTTCTTAGTGTTGGAAATAGATCACATGTTACTACAATACGTTAAAACCTTCGAACGCATTTTTAAAAACTTTTTTTGGACCGGAGCTGGAAAAAATATATCTATTTTACATTAAAAACATCCGTTTCTTAATATGTTTTTTAAAACTAACATACGGTGCGCATTTGTTGTTTTGTTAACTTTGTTGGTGTTAGTGTATTTGATCGGTACAAAATTTCTGTACTGAAAAGCGTTCGATTACGCGATATTATTTTAGCCCTTGATAAGGAAGAATTGACCTTGTCTCTGACATTATCGTGCGCTTTTATCGTTTTTGTTGTGTTTTAACAGAGATTTTAAAAAGTGGGCAATCGCAAGTTCGACCCGAAAACAAAAAAAAAAAAATAATTCAATTTAAATTATTATTCTTCGCCATAGAAATACAAACAAAGAAAAAGTGAGTTTCATAAATAAATAAATAAATAAATAGATTTATTAAAAAACAGACAACGTAAAATAAAATAATCTTGTTTAACGAACAATTTAAAACGTATCCTTAGTTAAATATAACTTTACTTAATTTATTTTGTAACGAACAAGTTAAAATATCTTTATTGGCCTATACCTTTAATTAATTTTGTTTGTATATTAGAATAATCCTTTTTCAACGAACACTTTAAAAGATATATATATATATATATATATATATATATATGGGGAGGACTTGAATGCCTACTAGACACCACCCTCGGGTGTCTTCGGTCTCTCTGTACAAGGGTTTGTCAGAGACTCTGAGATGAGAATACTCTCTTGAAGTAAACCCTGACGAAATATATAAAAAAGATGGCGTGCTGTCTCTTCAAGTCATCCAGCACGTCTCCCGAATTGCGGACGGGGGCACCCCTCTACATATAGAGGGCAGCTTCGAATAAACAATTAGAAGCCTTTGACAATGAGGAAATGAATAATAAAAAATATGAATAAAAACAAAAATAAATACTGGCAGGCCGGCATTCAGGATTAAAAGGGCCCATCAACCTGTTCATACACCATGCGGGAAGATGTCAGCAATGGTGTAAACCTTCCGCCTCTGGAAATGGTGCTCCAGCCAATACAGAGGCCAACCAGGGTCAGTCATCAAGCCTTGGGACAAAAGGTCCTGGCCCCTATCTCCATCAAATGCAGCAAAAAAAAGAAACATAAGAGGCTTAAAAGTGCAACTATGAACTGTTGCACAAAAGAAGGTGTTATTGTTTTGCTACCACTACTCAAAGTTTGAAAAGTGGAGCAAAAAATCCAATGAGATTATAGCTGATAAGATCCAAGAATCTACCTTGCCCGAAGAAAAAAAAATTACTTATATATATATAACTTTGTGCTTCTACACAATATGCACCAAACTAAACCGACGTTTACCGAACTAAACTTAAAACAGTTTATGGTTAGTTTATTGTTAGCGTTCGGTTAAAAAAGTTTGGTTCGTATTCAGTATAAGTATCTATAACTAAACTCTTTTGTCCCTGGTTTGTAATCGAATAGCGCACGGCCAATTGCATTATAAGATATGCCTTTTTCCGCCAGGAATAACTTATCAAAAATCGACCTTGCGTCTAACTCTGCCCTCGTGGGGAGACAATCAAATATGAACTATTTATAGAAATCAAAACTAAAATAAGGGAAGACTGAAACAAAAAATGTAAACATGAGTATATTTTGAATTTTGTCTGGTGTCTGTTTTTCGCTTCTACGTGATTTACGCAATATACATTGTTTTTTTTATTTACTAGCAATCGAATGTTTATAGAATATACATAAAAATAAAGGTACTTCTACAGAATTTGAACCGACCGGTATTGTTTTACACTAACCCTAACCAACATTTTAGGTTTACTTTGGCAAAAGTCGGTTTCGTTCGGTTCAAAAATTTTAGAGACACCAAAATAAAATAAGGAATGGCTGAAACCAATTTTAAAAAAAAATTCTGTACCCAAAGAAAATATCTCTATTTTCTTTGGCGAAGATTTATAGTTTAAATAAAATGATTTTCTGTTTTCAGTTGCTCCATTTTCAATTTTTTTAAAAAGAACACAACAAAAACGAGTCGAAAAAAGCAATTTTATGGAGAGAAATTAGAATTTCTGCGCTCATAAACGAAGGTCTGATCCATTGGAACCAAATAACAATTACCTCAGTCTAGAAGTATTTTTCCTTCACTAACCGAGAACAGAACAGATTGAGATAAAAATAAAATACAACGAACAGAAAATAAGGAAATTAGAATTTCTGCGCTCATAAAAGAGGTCCACTTAATTGAGACAATAAAAATGCTTCGTTCTAGAAGGATTTGTCCGTCACTGACCGCGGAAATCTTCGTGCATATTTTTGGGTCACATTTACTTTTTTATTGTTGTGTGCAGTGGTTTTTATTATTAGGAAAAGTATAATAATGGGATCTTTCGCCATTTTTGAGATGAGGATTGATATTTGCTTATTTGTGCTACTTAAAAGCCAACCCCATTTACTTAGGTGATCGAAATAGTACTTAATCATCTTAGCTTCAACTTGAAAACGATGGAGGGAGATCCCAATCACCCAAAACGTAGAGCAATCTAGTTTTTACTTATGGAAATCGCTTCAGACAAGGCATGAAGGCACTTGGTGTAAGGAGCTAACAAGAACGAAAAATGATTATCGTAAAAACAGGAGATGCCTATTGTCTCTAGTCTTGAAAAATCAGGAGGAGGAAAACAATCAGCAGGAAGAGAGTTCCACAAGCCTGCGGTTCTTTAAAAGAAGCTACAGGAATAGGACACTGGAGAAGGAGGTATCGAAATATTGAATTGATAGAGATCACTAAACCAACGAGTCAAACGAACTGGAACAAAGGAAGCAGAGAATAGTTTAAGCAATTCTTAAGAATACATGACATAAAAGTATTTATAGAAAAAACTGAGACTAGCAACATCACGTCTGTGAGAGAGAGGGTGTAGAGAAGAAGAAATAGTAGGGCTAATAAAATTGCAGATACGTTTCTGTATCTTATAAAGAACCTTCAAATGAGACAGATATTCACCAGCCCAACACTACTCCATACAAGGTCTGATAGTAGATTTGTAGAGATAGATAATAGCCTTAGGTGTTAGCAAGTGTGTGGAGCGATATAAGGTGTTTAGAGCAATAGAGAGAACCGACTTTTGTTTGATTTAAAACAATAAATACTTATTTAACAAATCACATTTTAATCACCTAAATTACTTCCAGTTAAATAGATTCTTTTATATTTAAAAAAATGATACTCTAATATTTTTTTTCCATTAAATTGAATCATCATTATATATTTTATCCGGTTAACGCCAAAACATGGATACATCTTATTCTAGTTGCTAAAATTACTTACAGTGAAATGAGTTCTTTTCTGATTTAAGTTTTTCAAGTTTACTCTAATACTTATATTTTTAAAATCAAATAATTATTTTATATTTCCCTAGGGTAACGTCGGGACACAGATCCTGCTAGTGGTTTAATAAAATGTAGCAAAATACTAAAACGAAATTAAATAACTTCATCAGCATTAGAATAAGGATTATAGACGTAAGGTTTAGTAGCATAATAATTTAATTTTAATCTTCGTAAGAAGACATAAACAAAATCATAGTATGTGGGTGTTTGAAAACATTTAATTTCAACGAAGAAATACACCGTAGACTTTCCAATGCCTCCGTATTTGTTTACATACTGATGAGTCATTGATTAACAATATCAGAAGCCATTAGAGGATAAATGTTAATGAGATTGTTAATTGAATGCTGAAGAATACTATACTACTAAACCACAAAATCATGTTTACACCGCGATTCTCGTTAGATCACCGAAGTTAAGTGACGTTGAGCTTCGTCAGTACCAGATGGGTGACCATTTTGGAATACCAGACGCTGTACGACACCTCTTTGTAAAAAAAAAACTGCAAAAACTAACGTCGTCATCTATCTTACCAAGGTATACATACGACTGGATACCGCTTCCAAATTTAACATTCCCTTGAAACTTTCTCCTTTGGATAAAGCCGCCCCCCATTGCTGGGTGAATGCCGCACTAGGTACCACCAGGTATACTATGATAAGGTTGAAATTGATGGATGGAAATTAATAAATTTGATTACTTGAGACGATTACTTAAGTATTTGTTGACATATGGCTTGAAGGCGACCGTTGTAGTCAGCAAGGGAGCAGCCCCGCGGCAATGTGTTCCACAAATAAGAGGCTCTTGGAAATAAAGTAACTCACATAAGAGTTTTATTGAAACAAGGTTAAGCATGACTGAATGACGGACAGAGCCGATTATCGAGATGCGAAGACACACCGAAAGAATAAGAAAAGAAAAAGAATAGTGCAAATGTGTGTTCGGAAGTTTTTTCTTCCAAACAGGCAAAGTCAATAAGTAAGGCAGCAGTTCTACATGCGGATTGTTTCTTTTCATGTTGCGATGAATAGAACAATATGAGTTGGTGCCGTGCCAAGCCAACCATTTCACGACTCTTTCTTGGTACAGCATCTTCTTTAGGCGATATTCTTCCGAATAATAACGAAGTCTTTTTCTTCTTTTAATTCTTGTTTATTTGTTGGCAAAGTTTCATTTTTGCTCAGTTCATTTTCCTATTATCATTTATGATAAATGTTTGCATTCATAAACTGAGTACAATGTGAGAATGCATTTTCTTTTCTTAAATAATGTTAAGAACTGTACGCATACGTCTTTATGCATATATATATACACATATATATATATATATATATATATATATATATATATATATATATATATATATATATATATATATATATATATGAATTCTTGCATTTCATGAATTTATAAGTAGGCATCTTTGTCGTTATGAAGAAATCAAATATATACAGGGTGGGCAAAAATAAGGGTCCTATTTTTAAAAATTCATAACTTTTTTATTTATTGATTTAAAAAATTTTTTTTTTAGAATAAGTAAAGGACCCCTTCCGAAGCAAGCATGAGCCGTATTAGCCCTAAGGAACGTACCCTCATTTAGAAAACATTATTTTTGCTTAAAAAACTCAAAACCGTGTAAAAAACAATACTTTAGTTTTTGTAAGTTTTAAAAAGTGTTTTTCGGCTAAAATTTGTTTTGTTTATTTCAAAAAATCTCGGAAGGGTCAGTCTACACACACATAAAGTTTGGTGAGTTTAACTTTTATTTTGTGGAAGTTATTCAAATTCAAGTTATTCAAATTTAAAGATAGGACCCTTATTTTGGCCCACCCTGTATATATATATTTTATTATCCCCTAATATTATATTTTAGATTCATATGCAATATAGACCTTATCGATTCGATATGTATTACATTAACAGATTATTATTATTATTATTATTATTATTATTATTATTATTATTATTATTATTATTATTATTATTATTATTATTATTATTATTACTATTACTATTACTATTATTATTATTATTATTATTATTATTATTATTATTATTAGTTATGTTATAATTATTATTGCTATTATCTTCTTATTGATAGTAGAAGTATAATTATTAATATTAATATTAATATATGTTTCATGTTTTCTTTGTTGCTTTTTAAATGTTTAAAAATATATTTGTGAATTAAATAACGGATGTTGAGTTGTTTACTCAATTATCTGTTAGTGTTGCATGATACTACTCCTGCTTGGACCGCGGCAGTACACGTTTCGTATACCTGTCCCTGAAAGGGTCGTGGCAGTTCACATTTAATACTCGTCATTTTTAAAACATCATAAATCACATAGTTCATATATTGTTTGCATACCTTTAGATTTCTCCCTAGCCGTGTAGATGGTTGCCGTCTCGATGTCGTCTAGTGGATGAATTCTTTCCTTCTTGCCGTGAACCACACCGTCCTTTGTCTGCAACAAAAGCTTCCCGACCGACTCACCAAACAATCTCTTTAAGTTTCAATTCTTTTATTACAAGCTATGTTATTTATCGGCCTGGGCAATTAACTACGTCGAGAGAGAGAGAGAGAGAGAGAGAGAGAGAGAGAGAGAGAGAGAGAGAGAGAGAGAGAGAGAGAGAGCAAATCATTACTTTATCGTAGTTACTTAACAATTATTATCTTAACCATTCATAGAGGGGGGAAAGGATATCTCTCGCTTGTATTTACTTAGGGAAATATTTCCCTTATCTGTTGTAAATTACATGGTAACAATCACGTCTCATCAGTTTGCCTCCAAAACCCAGACTGGCTAAACTCGCTTCTCACGAATAACGAGTGACGTCACGGATCCCTCTGCTTCCCACGCAAGGGACTGTGACGTCATATAGCCTCTCGTAGGTGAACGTTAACCCTAGATCTGGGATCTCGTCACATGGTAAACTTTTCACGTCTGTGATTTCTGACTGTGAGAACAGGCCCTATTCTGCACTCGACTGCCGGTTCACCCCGCGTTAATTCGCGCAAGTCAAACCAACGATTTCCAACAGATACGTCCATTCCCATAGGGCCATTATCCAACATTCTTCCCCTCCCTATACAAAAAAACAATCCTAAGATTTTTAGTTTTACACACCCCTCCGCAGGGTCTGGTCAGAACCAGGGGTTAGCACAGCTGGACATCTCAGTTCCTCCCTCTTGACCCGACTGCTATAAATCAGCCTTATGACTTTTCCTGGGATGTAAGGAAATTCCCCTTACGATCGATATTGGCTCTATCGCCGTCCCTGTCACAATCGATAATAGGACACGCTGGGTGTTCCCCTGTCGCAAGGTTGCTTGACCACTTGACCCCACGGGAACCTGCACGCGGTACCTAGTCATACAATTCACCACCCCGTCCATTAAATTCTTACAGAATACAGGGCAAAACAGAAAACCCCCATTTTAAAATTCTCATAATCCCTTTCTGGTCAGCCATCTTATTTCTCTGTAAATTATGTCTTATCATAATATTCGACCGCTATGCTTTTTAACACGGACCAGAGCGACCCCTTAACTCCCAACCCAAGATGATCCGTCAATTCTTCCGAGCCAGATGTGCTCTCGTGGGCCCCACCGACCCACTAAACAACAATGACCCATACCGATGCGATAACTCCGAGCCCCCCAATACCATGCCACTCTTTTCATGGCTACTAAAATCGCTTCCCCTTCACGCGTGTGGCACCGAAACAATTCTTTGTCCATATAATCGCAAGCTCACCGGCTACGTCAACGGGTCACGCGTAGCGAACATAACTCAATCTCAACCCGTCAGTTGGAAGAGACAAGGCCCTACGGCCTGCACATCAGACCCGCTCATCACCCTTACCGCACCGCCAAAAGGTCAATTCTCCCATTCTAATTCCGTTTAATTGGCTGATCTCTATTTAATCTTAGTTACTATTTCTTTTTTTATATACTAATATTTCAACATGAGGAGGGCCCAAAAAACAAAAAAGCAAAAACAAAACAATGTTTTCGGCTTACCAGAAAAACAAGGAAAATTAATTCAATGAGTCTCTCTCCCGACGATACATTTAAATAAAACAAAAAAGATTCAAAACAATACAATTTGAGTGAAAAAAAAACACTCGACAAAAACAACCAATACAAGAATCAGTTCTCCCCCACCGAATGCATGTTTTTAAACTCGGACAGAAAGTGTGTGTGCAAATCCGTCCATTGTCTCTTTTTTTCTTTCTATAAAAGTTAAAACTGCGTGTGTGCAATAGTACGTTGTTTTTTGTTCTAAATTCATGTGTGCGTGTGTCACGAATTATTATTATTATTATTATTATTATTATTATTATTATTATTATTATTATTATTATTATTATTATTTACTCATTCCTTTTTTGTATGTGTTATTACTTTTTTTACTATTAAATTTTTTGTGTGCGTGTGTTTATTAGTTTTCTATTCAGTTTTTTTTCTATTCTGTTTTTACTTTTACGGCAATTTTTTTTTAAGACGCAGTCTCTCAAAATAAACAACGGCTTTTCACTTACTGTTTGAAGTTCTCTCTCTGCCTTCGCCGACCACGCCCATGCGTTCATTTATCATTTAGGACCCAAGTTCAAAAATTTTCTTTCTTTTACTTTCTTTTAAGAAAGTCCCGGTCACAGCAAACAAAAGGGTGTTTGGTGCATATCTACTCCTGCTTGGACCGCGGCAGTACGCGTTTCGTATACTTGTCCCTGAAAGGGCCGTGGCAGTTCATATTTAATACTCGTCATTTTTAAAACATCATAAATCACATAGTTCATATATTGTTTGCATACCTTTAGATTTCTCCCTTGCCGTGTAGAGGGTCGCCGTCTCGATGTCGTCTGATGGATTAATTCTTTCCTCTTTCCTTCTTGCCGTGAACCACACCGTCCTTTGTCTGCAACAAAATCTTCCCGACCGACTCACCAAACAATCTCTTTAAGTTTCAATTCTTTTATTACAAGCTATGTTATTTATCGGCCTGGGCTATTAACGATTACTTTATCGTAGTTACTTAACAATTATTTTCTTAACCATTCATAGAGGGGGAAAGGATATCTCTCGCTTGTATTTTCTTAGGGAAATATTTCCCTTATCTGTTGTAAATTACATGGTGAAAATCACGTCTCATCAGTTTTCCTCCAAAACCCAGACTGGCTAAACTCGCTTCTCACGAATAACAAGTGACGTCACGGATCCCTCTGTTTCCCACGCAAGGGACTGTCACGTCTGTGATTTCTGACTGTGAGAACAGGCCCTATTCTGCACTCGACTGCCGGTTAACACCGCGTTAATTCGCGCAAGTCAAACCATCAATTTCCAACATATACGTCCAATTCCATAGGGCCATTATCCAACATTAGTGTCCATATTGTGAAGTGAATCATATATATATATATATATATATATATATATATATATATATATATATATATATATATATATACACGCCGATTTATATGTGATTGGTTTTACTGGCAATAGGAGACCGGTTTTTATCGGTGCGTTTATTATTTGTCGCTAACCTGAGCGGTTATTTAAGAATATTCATTCGCCCTTAATCGGATTTGTCATCAATTTTTGTTATATAGATTTTTTGATATATTAATTTATTAATTAATTTATGCGTGCACTTTTTTAAATTAATTCATTTATAAATTATTTTTTCTCCGGGCATAATCGGAATACACTAACACGTGTTTCTCGTTATTAGCCGTCATCAGCATGCCTACCTCGGGCAGATATCGAACTCTCGATGTAAAAACTCGTAGTCTAACGTTTTACCCAAAGACAAGCGTAACCTTCCACATTTTATGCTCGACATTTTATCACCTACAATGTCACGCTGATTTTTTGTTATTGTTTTACTGACGATAGAAGACCGGTGTTTTACCGGTGCGTTTATTATTTGGCGCTACCCTGAGCTGTTATTTAAAAATATTAATTAACCCTTAATCGGACGTGCCATCAATTTTTGTATATATAGATTTTTTAATTCATTAATTTATAAATTAATTAATGCGTGCATTTTTGAAAATTAATTAATTTATAAATCAATTTTTTGCGTTCTTAAAATGAAGACATGGATACGTGTTTCTGGTTATGAGTCGTCACCAGCATAAGAGTTCGATACCTGCCCGGGGTAGTCATGCTGATGACGGTCCATAGCTAGAAACACCTGTCTATATCTTCCTTTCATGCACGCAAAAATAATTAAAAACATTCACGCATAAATTAATTTATAAATCAATAAATTAAAATCTCTTTCTCTATTTCTCTCTTTATATATATATATATATATATATATATATATATATATATATTTATATATATATATGTATATATAAACTTAAATATGATTCCTAATCGTCTTTGAAACGATCGTACGCCAAACCATTTTTGATATTGAATTATTGCAACTATAATAAAAATGTTATAAACCTTTTTATATTTTTATTTATCACTATTCATTCTTTCTCTCTCTCTTATATATATATATATATATATATATAGAATTATAAAAAGAAAAACTATACACACATTAAGGTTGTACACATAATAACTTATTTCGACCCCTTTAATTAGGTCTCCTCAGATGTATAGACAACCACGTCAAAAAAACCCTATTTTTGACGTGGTTGTCTATACATCTGAGGAGACCTAATTAAAGGGGTCGAAATAAGTTATTATGTGTAAAACCTTAATGTGTGTATAGTTTTTCTTTTTATAATTCTGTTTTTCTCTGTTTAAATTACATTGAGCTCTGTTATTCAGATTCTCTACACAAAATTGAAATCTACACACTATATATATATATATATATATATATATATATATATATATATATATATATATATACACAAATAAATATACGCACATTTCTCTGTATATACATACATATATATGCATACATACGCACACTTCTCCTTCTCTCTTTATGTATATAATATATGCATACACACATAATACATGCACACATGTATCGTGTATTTAAGGAATTCATATACGTTTCAAATTTCATAAAGATCCAGCAAGTAATATTTTAATCTACAGGGTGTCTCAAAAAAATGTACTCACTCGTAGAATGACAAGAAAACTTTTATTTCATCTATTTCTCTATGTTCATAAATAAAGGTTTTCTCGTCATTCTAAGAGTGAGTACATTTTTTTGAGACACCCTGTATTAGTACATTTCTTTTCAAGGAAGCGTTCTACCCTCTCTGCTTCCGTAGAAAATATATAAAACATCTCTCATTACACTCTTTAGAACGTCTACTATCTATATTTGAAATAACTCTTTTTTGTACAGCACATCACTAGTTTTTATTCATTTGAATACGAAACATTAAACATTTACTATGACATATGTTATATTTTAAATTGACGTATTGCAAAGCTAACTTAAACATATTTTTGTGAACTTTCTTTTTATCATAAAACTAATAATTTAGTGATATATGATCCTTTCCTTATCACATCGTATTACAAAGGAATGGTCTTATTCACACAGCCATGCTGCTATGGGATTTAGGAAATAGGGATAAGTCGATGTGAGCGAAGTGAGAGGAGAACAATAGCAAGTATTTAATTTCACATTTAATGAATAAACGCATTCTTTACAACCTTTATTTTATTTAACTGAATACAGTCGTTATTTCAATACTTTCCTCACACCTTTTCGTTTGTGCTTTTCTTTTTTGATTCAAATACATTGTGTTGTGAAGCGATGTCGTGTGTATAATATAAATACACACACTCGTTATTAGGATCCATGCGTATCATGTCTCTTCTCTTGACCGATTACAGGGACACAAGTCTTATTTAAAATAGAAGTTTTCTATGTATGAGAAAGATATATATATATATATATATATATATATATAGAGAGAGAGAGAGAGAGAGAGAGAAAGAGAGAGAGAGAGAGAGAGAGAGAGATGGAGAGGGAGAGAGAAAGACAGACAGAATCACTCCCCATCCACACCGGGGTTTGGTGCGAGCTATCGTCAAATCTAGCTGGCTACCTTTCGACAGAAAGGACGTAATTTCTCGACTTCCGCCATCCACCAAGGTTATGTTCTAACCTCCCATCTATCAATCATTCAGCGAGTTCATTGCTCACTTTGGACCCCCCACACCAAACTTATTCTTCCATTTGAAAATGAGAGACCTTGGCTAATATTGTATAACCACTGTATGTCAATAATTATATTATTATAACCTTGGATTAAATAATGTGAGGAGCTTTGGAGTAGAGATCGCACCGTAAGTTTGGGATTTTAAATCAGATTATGAAAAATGCAAACCATTGTTGCTGGATATGTTTAAATCACGATTACCGAAAAAAAAAAAAAATTTATTTTTATGGAACAAAGTTGAGAGAAAACTTCGCTGTACTTACTAACAACTATATTAATTGAAATTAAACGCAATATACATTTTAAAAAGAAAAAAAATACCGTAAAAATTTTGAATAAAATTTAGTCGATCTTTGCATGACTAAAATATTTTTTCAAATAAAAATGAATTAGATTAAAAGAAATCCACTTATTTTTGTCGGTCGATTTATTACATTTCGATCGTTTCTTTATAACACTAAAACAATAATTTATAAATGTACTGATTTACAAAACAAAATAGTTGATATTATTTGGATTATTTGGACTACTGTTGTCATCTTGGATGTTATTCTCATAACGTTTCGGCCGACGTAATGTCCGATCATTCTTCAGGTGCGTGTTGTCGCCTCGAGAATTTGTAGAGAATTTCGAATTCAACTTTTTATTTAATTTACATCTCGCTCTCGTTTTGTCAGCTATGCGGACCCATGGCGCAACGGATATAAGTGCTAAGTTATAATCAGTTCTAAGTGACCCTCTTCTGGAGGATAAAGGTTCAATCCTTAGTACGACCGATACGAAGAATACAATTACGAATTATTAAATACTTTTACCCGGTTATGTAGGGATTAAATAAATAGTTCCGTTGAAAATGTCGTAGTCCGAATAATCCAAATAATACAAATTATATATTCTCATCTATTAAGTAGTTGTCTTAAAACTTTGCGGTGCAAACTCAACATATGCCGTTGATTGAATTTCGTACTGCGAGGTAGAGTCTGAATTGATTGGGTAAGTATTACATTTCATTTGACGCTGAAAATGTATTTAAATACAGCTTTGTATCAAGATTATATATTCGTAGTATAATGGAGTATTCTGGATACGATTTAGTTGGTTGGTTGTTTGGTATTTACGGCACGTCAACCATCGTTGGGTGATTTAATGCCGAAATTGTATATATGTTTTGTTTACGATTGGTTTGTAGATTTATTTGTAGGTATAACTCTTCTAAACAAATAGTCTGTAAACGATGGTTTCTATTTAACACATAAATCGGGCGGGGCTATAATAGATAATACCATTCTTCCGGGTAAGAATGGACCTGAGAGTAGTGGTAACTAAGGGTTGACTCCACATTACCAAAGCCACCGAAATTGGGTCTCACCACTGAGTGCAGGTTTGTTTTATAATCAAGACAGTTGAGGGTGAGTACTTGATAAAGCTGGCCAATATTGGAGACAGGAAAACTGTAAAAACAACTGGGAATGATGGGTTTCGGGATTATAAGATAGGATAGAGGTGAACACCTTGCCCAAGAGTATCCAAGGTTGTTTAGTGCCTTGTACGAGATAAATTCTATTTAACTCATAGATGGGACTCTGACAGGTACTACCATTCCGGGTCGGAGTGGACCTTGGAGTAATAGTAATCGAGGATTAACTTCACTCCGAATACCCCTTAATTGGGACCTCGTCACAGGAGGCATTTTTAGGTCATACCCATGATTGAGGACTTTTTATTTTTGATCTAGAGTTAAAGATATCTTGCCACTCAGCATTTCATTGTTTATCTGTTCAAATGACTCCTTATAAAATATTTTGTGATATACTCAGAGTAACAACACAAGAGAAAATGGTGCTTATATTTGCGGTTGCACAACGCATGTGATAAATAAGGTAACCTCTTCCCCAAATTAATATATTTTTTATTGCATTTTCTGTAGAATTCAATAAAGTGAAAAACTTATCAAAAATATGAACATAGAAATAGTCAGAATCCAAGATGTCGTCTTCCACAATATTAAATACTAGCGGAACCCGTCGCCCGGCGTTGCACGGGAGAAAGTACTACCTATTGCATGACGTCGATTAAAAAAAGGAAACGGCGTATTGGTTTTCTCCCCCACCCCGTCTACCGTGTTGGCGAATGTTTTAAATGTAAAAAAGAAATGAAAAAGGTGGTAGTGTTGAAAGGGATCGAACGCTAAAACTGGCGATCATGAAACCTGCCTTCTTAACGACTGCTCTACGGTTTCGGGTTTAAAATACGCGTGAAAATAGGCCAGTTAACTTTATAGTATGTAGTAAATTAATACCAGGCAAATAGTAAATAAGAACCGGTGTTTTGTGAAAATTAAACTGTGTGTATTAGTTCCTGGTGTCGATGAGTAGAGTGACAGTACAGAATTGTTAGGGAGAAAAGTTTTTGCTACCACCTATATGGAGTTGGTTTTTCGGAGAGACGTTGATGGTGGGCCAAATGTAATATTTAGTGTAAGCTGGGAAAAAAGAATAACAAATGTACTAAAACACGCTCGAGTGAATAAGTGTAATGTAATGGTGAGTTTAGTAGCCTGTGATGCATGTGGTTATTTTCCTATTCTCCGAGAAGGTACAGGGGAAAAATCGTCTTTACTTTATATATTAGAAGAAGATGACAAATCTTCAATTTTTAAAAGTTGATAACATAGAACGTCATGTAATAATATGTTTAGGGGTTTTAGAGTGTGAATAATTCATTTCTGGGATTAGTTTTCGTATTTAAGTTTAACTTTAAGGTGGATAAAAGGTAAAATGTAAGACTTTGGAGTCTAAACATTTTTTATGCTAGTATGTTGCCTATCTTTTTATATGTTGTTTACTAGACTACATTTTACAAGAAAATTAATTTAAACAATTTCTTGGATTTTTTTAAGAGGGGGGTATTCACCAAATAGTCTGGACTAGTACATGAATTCGATATCCGAGATTACTCCATACCAAAATCAGACCGGCAGAGTCAAGGCCATTGTTGAGGTGTGATCCTGTGCAGTTCTAGAAGGTCCACCCTCCCAGGCTTTACTTTCTAGACCTTTGAGAAGGAATTAGTTTATTGCTAATCGCCTGATCCGCGCGTACCGGGAATGCCGACGCGGCTTCCCAGGCATTGTTTGTAGATCAGGGTGCCCTTTCTATAGGGCGCTGACTTTTTAAATCCTACTTTCCTGACCTTGTGTCATATCTTCACGCCGTCGGAGGTAGATAAATAACTCCTGGAAGGTCGATGATTATTTATGCAACATTCACAAATGTCTGTTTAAGGTTGGCTAATCTCTAAATTATGATGAGGAAGTAGTAACATCAGCGGAAGCTGTTTTCTTCACAAGCCCTTCGAAATCACGTAGCTTTTTTGCAGTTATTATGAGCTTGTGTGGTTTATGTCATCATAAACTTTGAATACAACTTAAACAGAATCTATCGAAAAATTATAAACACTACATACATCAAAATAATCTTGGAGTCATTATCATACAATGATGCTATTTTTAACATGGCTGCAATTGATATTGAGGATCTTATTTTAGAAATGGGTGCGAGAATTATAAAAGAATATACTTTAACTTAAAGACCAACAGGTCTCACAAAAAACAATACATGAGCTACAGAATTATCTATTATGATGTCAATTCTCTCACCCAAATTATCGCAGAAAAGGAATCAAAACTTTTCGCTTTTTATATTATTACTAGAAGTATCACTCAAAATCAAGGTGTGTTATTTGTCTTAATCGATCTGGAGGAACATGGAAATCATTGCGGCTAAAACAATAATTTAAGTAAGGAAAAAAGGGAAAGTTGTTGCAGCAATTGCATCTTCTTGTATCGCTGACACATTGTTCCCTGATGGTAAAATAACTCCCGGTGTATTTAAATTTCCACGTAAGGTTGCTAACAATACCACGCCTACTTACCAATATCATTTTATGTAACATAGAGTACTCATCACAGATTATGAGCCAGCACTGTTTGAACACGTCTACTAATTCCAAACCTTTAATAACGTAAAAGTTAAAACATTGCTTATAATATAGAATGAGTGTACCAGTTATATCTTATATATAAAGTAAAATCAGTTTTTACCCCGTAATTCTGTGATCATTAGCTTTTTTATTATTACAAGCTAATAAAATCTTCTTCAGTCATATAAGGAAAATATGGGTCAGTGTTGTTAAAAACATAAAAAATATTATCAATCAATTTTATATTTTATCCTGACGAATATTTTATTTTTTATTAGTCCTAAATAAAGGAAGACAACAAGTTCTTACCTTCACAGTCGGAAGTCCTAATACTGCTACCCCAAATGAGCGGATGCTAATTTAATGATATTTTTTTTTTCGATATTATTCGGTGAAAAAGAGGATATTTCGTTTTTTTTTCTTAGTATGAA
>OY744527.1:123734369-123784369 GCA_963556195.1 Sepiola atlantica
AGCCCTCAAAATCTCTTTTACGGATGTTCTCTCATCCGTAACAGCGTCGATCGCGAAAATTTTGAAACGTTCATGAGTAACACCAACATCATCTTGACTATCACCCAGTCTGTCACAAACAAATGTGTGCATGTGGAAGCATTGAAAATCTTGAGCATCGAGATAATGCTTCATCTCAGAATTGCCTTCGTCGATGAGAAGGCTAAACCATGGATTATGATAATCCCCAGCACCCATCAAATATATTACGGAATGAATATAAATATAGAAGTCATAGGTAGAAATAGAAATAACGTAATCTGATATTCGCGGAAAATCATCGGAGTGAACGGAAACGGTCATTAAGTCTTTGCGTATTGCTTTATATTATGTAGTAAATTAATACCAGGCAAATAATAAATAAGAACGGAGTCTTTTGTGAAAATTAAACTGTGTTTATTAGTTCCCGGTGTCGCTGAGTGGAGTGACAGTACAGACTTGTTAGGGAGAAAAGTTTTTGCTACCACCCATATGGAGTTGGTTTGGCGGAGAGACGTAGATGGTGGGCAAATGTAATATTTAGTGTTTGTTGGTGAAAAATAATGAACATTTACTATAACACGCTCGAGTGAATAAGCGGAATGAATTGGTGAGTTTAGTAGCTTGTGATGGATGGGGTTATTTTCGTATCAAGCAAATATGTACAGGGGAAAAATCGTCTCTACTTCATATGTAAAAAAAAGAAAAGAAAAAGAAAAGAAGATTTTGTATAAAACTCCTAATTCTGGTATGCCGGTTGATTGTCTGCCGCTGTCTTCAAAAAAGGAAAGCAAATAAATTGTGATTCACAGCTAAACTAAAGAAATGCCAAAATCAGTTTAATTCAAGTTTCACGTGTTTTGCTTCGGGGTGTCGATTTTTTGGAGAAGAAAATAAAAGTCCGTAAATATACCTATAGAATAGGGACCTTTAACAAAAACTCACCCATTTCGCTTGGTTTTCGCCAACTTTGAGATAAAATTGATTGTTGGTCTTATATTGTAATGATGACAATATAAGACCAACTATCAATTAATACATAAGCTAATTAGATAAAATTAAACACATGCATATCAACTTAATTATTGATGACCATAAAGTGGGGGGGGGGCCCAAGTCAAAAAGTGAGGGGGCTTGAGCCCCCCCCCCCCTGCCCCCGGTGCCGCCGTCCATGAAACACAAAAAAATATCATCAATCAATTTTATATTTTATCCTGACCAATATTTTATTTTTTATTAGTCCTAAATAAAGAATGGCGGAAGTCCTAACCCTAACCCTAACCCTAATACAGCTACCCAAATCACCGGATGCTAATTTAATAACGAATCATTCTTTTCGATCTTATTCGGTGAAAAAGAGGAACTTTCGTTTTCTTTCTTTACATTTTTGTTGCTTTTAACTGGCAGAAGAAAAGAAGGAGAAAGCAAAGGGGAATATAATACTAAATGCATATAATTATCAGTTGATGACGTTTAGACTAATGGTTTCACCATAATTAACCACAACTCATGAATGGTTATTGAGAAAGCAAGACTTGCCAAAATCAATCATATAGTTAACATGATTAATAAACAACTACTTAAAAAGGGACATGATGTTGACCAACGATTCTGATTTTTTGGGAGGTTGGGTAAATGAATTTAAATACAGAACTTTATCGAATGAGACCGAACATAAACTTCAATAATTTATATCTCTATTTATATAAAGTAATGCATGTGTGTACATTTATATATTTCTGTGTATAGGATTTACTTCTGAACTTATTTATCGATCATTAAGACATTTTTAACACAGCCCTATGCGTAAGGATGGGTAATGTGGCCTATATTTAATTTATTTTGGTGTTATGAGTAAAAGAGTGTGTGTAAACCCTTTGTGAAAATTCAGATATCTCTGATTTTTGTGAAATATGAACAATAGCTATTAGACACCATTTTTGTGAAATTTGAACAATAGCTATTAGACACCAATTAATAAATATTCCTCAAATTTATATTTTTTTAGAGTAGTTACAAGTTTTTTTAAGGTGCCACAATATGGACACAATCTCCCATTTGAAAATTCAAATATTTCATTTTATATTACATTTGATCCATAGTAATTAGACACACATTAAGAAAGATTCCCTGAAGTTTAATTATTTCTTATGACTCCTTAAGCTTATGTCTTAAATTTTAGACATTTTCTAGAATCAAAATCATATAATTGATTTCGTTCAAAATTGGAATAAGGATTCTAGACATAAGATTTAGTATCATTATATCTTGATTTTATTCTTCGTAAGAGGACATAAAAGTGGTGCAAAACTGTTCTGGGGCGGGTATTCTTCTAATTTAGTATGAGTTAACATTAGAAAAAAGTACGAACGCACAAGGTTATTAAATTCAATTCAATTGAGAACTGTAAATCTGTATAGTTCCCAGCAGATGTTATTCTGTGACCTCTGAGGTCGGACAGCTTATTTAGTAAAATCGTCATCGCTGTCTGAATATCGCTTTTTGAATTGAATTCTTCTGAGAACATTTTTGTAATCAGCTAGCATTGTCTGACCTCTGGAGTCAGCCTGTTCAGTAAACTTGTCATCGCATTTTGTCTAAGCATAGTTGCAAAAAAGAGGAAAGAAAAACGATGCTCAGAGAATAAGGATAGCCAGATGCAGGTAAAGGAATTGTCAGGAAGAACGAGATTACTGTTTTGACAGAGAGTCTTATTATAGAGAAAAAATGAAAGCGAGTGAAGGGAGAAAGAAAAGTAGATAAATGTTCTGAAAATATTGGTGAGAGAGAAAAAGGGAAGCACAATCCCAGACTTTTCAAAAACTGACCTCAGTAATTTGTCAATTTTAATAACAACTGAACAAGATTGAACGAAAGAATGAACAAACATACTTTCTTACAGAATACATTTTTTGTATACTAATGAGTCATCAATTATCAAGTCCCAAAGGCCACTCGGGGATAAGGGTAAACGAAATTTCCGATTGAATAATGAACAATACTATGATGAACATGGCATAATTCGATTACTTAAGAGGACGGCTCGACAAGTAGTTGTTGACATTGAACTTAAAGACAACTATGTTGTAGTCAGCAGGTAAGCAGTCTCATTGTATTCTATTTAGCAGATTGAACATTCTTGGAAAGAAGCTCTGCTCATAGAAGAATTGAGATATTTCTTTCTGCTTATTTGCCAGCTTTGCAATAAATATTATAATAATAATTCGCGTAGAGTCATTAGAGGCCAAAGTAATGCATGGGTGTCATAAAAATACTTTATTTCATTCTTAATGGTAAATGTTCGTAAAATAACACAGAAACTAAGTTTTAAAAAACTTGGCTGCCGATGACTATATTTTTCATTCTTTCAGTACGTCTATTATATTGAAGCCGTTGAAAATGGTTGGAAATCATTGAGAGAGAGAGAGAGAGAGAGAGAGAGAGAGGGTGGGTGATGGGAGGAGGAGTAGAGAGAGAGGGTGATGGGAGGGGAGTAGAGAGAGAGAGGGTGATGGGAGGGGGAGTATGGAGAGAGAGAGGGTGATGGGAGGGGGAGTAGGGAGAGAGAAACGAGATAGATTCCGTATACAATAATAACGGAGGAGAAGGGGAGGCTCGAACAACACACAATGATACAGGGCAAGAGTTATCTATATAAGTTTAGTAAGAGATATGTCAATTTGTGAGTTAATTGCAAATTACGGCAAATTAAAACAATTAGAGAAACCGAGAGAGATGGTTCGAGAGAGAGAGAGAGAGAGAGAGTAATAGATAGGGTGCGAGAGAATAGAAAAGAGAGAGAGAGGTAATGAAAGAGG
Source organism: Sepiola atlantica (assembly GCA_963556195.1). Taxonomy (NCBI): domain Eukaryota; kingdom Metazoa; phylum Mollusca; class Cephalopoda; order Sepiida; family Sepiolidae; genus Sepiola; species Sepiola atlantica. The sequence continues at coordinate 123,738,206 of OY744527.1, forward strand.
TGTTCGAGAGAGAAGGAGAGAGAGAGAGAGAGAGAGAGGGTGCGAGGGAGATAGAGAGAGAGAGTGAGAGAAAACTTCAAAAGAGAGTGAGGGAGATAGTGCAAGAGAGAGTCCGAGAGAGATGGTGCGAGAGAGAGAGGGAGACAGAGACAGAGAGAGAGAGTGATACATAGTGTGCGAGAGAGAGAGAGAGGGTGCGAGAGAAAAGAAAAGAGAGAGAGGGTGAAAAAAAGATATATATATAGAGAGTAATAGATAGGGTGCGAGAGAAAAGAAAAGAGAGAGAGAGAGAGAGAGAGAGAGAGAGAGAGAGAGTGGGTGCGCGCGCGAGAAGTCTGGTCAAAAATGATAAACCTGCTCGTAATTTAAGTGTTAAAAAATAATTTTTGTTTATTTTTAAACGTTACAAAATGATGTAAAAGTTATGTCTTATACATTTTTCTGTTCAGTGCAATAAATTGATTCGTCACTAACATTTCCGTTATGAGGACCGAACTTCCAAGTACATCACAACAAAAATAAGCTATACAGACCGCGTGAAGCTTGTCTTTTAAGCTCGTATGTATATACACAGATAATTTCACATCATGGTAAATAAAAAACATGCCTATTTTTTATTATTATCTTTTACCTATATCAATATATGGTATTCGTGTTTATGTTATATCCAATCTGGCGATGAATAAAAATACGAAGCTAATTCCCTTTTGATGGACGTGTGTTTGATAAATAGCCAAAGCACGCAGATAGAAACGAGAAGAATTATTTTTTTGTACTTGGGTCCGTCTAATGCACCCGCCCTATCTCCCACCCACTGTTAAGGGGGCATGGCTGGTTCTTTACCATCTGTCATGAAACAAACAATCGCAGATCACCGCCGGTGCTGATGTGTCAGTGACAACCGGGATCGATAAGCCTGCCACTATTGAAAAGAAGATTCCTGCTAATCCGGGTACGGATCAATCAATAAGCAGAGTCAGTTGTAAACAAGCTGATGTCAGATCAGCTATTTAGCTAAGCAGCAACATTGAGTAATAAAAAGTGCATGCATATAATGAGCATCTCCCCGTTTAAGAGAAATTAACATCAGTTTAGATTTATTACGATCGACCTCACGCAAACTTAACAATACAAAAATGGCGGCTTTTATTCTACTTTCTTTTTGTTGGGGAAGGACTTAAGCATCACGCATAGTATTCTTAATTGTATTACATATTGCATACCATACTTAATTCTATTACATATGGCATGCCAAAGGTTCCTTCTGCCAGTTCTTAATCGTCTACATGTCCCCGTTATAATCAATTCTAAGTGATAGTCTTCTTGAGGTTAAAGGTTCAATCCTTAGTACAGGCAAAACTACGAATATAATTGAGACTGACTTAAGTCTTTTACCCGGTCATGGCTGACGGAACGAGAACGATCTACTTTCGTGGATTAAATAAAGGATTCCCAAGTTTATATATATATATATATATATATATATATATAGTAGTATCTTTTTAAAAGGCTGAGGGCAATGCAAAGTCCCGGGTAGGATGTAAGCTGGAAGGAACAAAAATGATAAATCGAAATGGATATTACTGTTTATTTTTTCTTAAAATCTTACATAACAGCATGTGTGGTATTATCTGTTTGTGTGTTGTCCGGATGATTATTAAAAATTATGATGATAACACACAAACAGCTAACACCACACTTGCTGTTATGTAAGATTAAAAAAAATAATAAATAGTAAGTCCTATTTCGATTTATTATTTTTGTTCCTTCCAGCTTACATCCTTCCCGGGACTTTGCCTTTTAAAAACATACTACTACTATTTCCAGCAATGCTTCAATCAAACTACAATTCTCTATTATATATATATATATATATATATATATATATGGAAAACTAAAAAAGAAGGCCAAAAGACTATGTTATTTATGTGTTCATCAACGTTTTGTCTTTATTTGTAAGACTCATCACACAAGCATCAATTTGATTTGCCTTAAAGTAACGAGTTTCGGCTGGTTTGCAATTGAAAGAAAAGTAAAAATAAAGTGAGAGGGCAGAAACAAAACTGCGCGTCAAGTAGCAGCAGCAGTCTATAGAGTTTTTAGGGGGTGGGGGACGTGTTGATTGAGATTAATTTATTAATTCGGCCTATATATATATATATATATATATATATATATATATATATATTGATTATTCGGACTACTGTTCTCATCTTATACGTTATTTTCTCAACGTTTTATCCGATGTAACCTCCGACCTTCTTCAGGTGCGACTTAGCGAACTCGGGAATCTATGTCGCACTCATGAATCAATTTGAAATTCCGCACAGCTTATCGAATTTAACAAAACGCACCGGAAGAAAGTCGGAGTTTAGATCGACCGAGACGTTGTGACACCTAAGAAAAGTAAAGTAAAAAGTTTTGAAGTTGGAATGAACATACAATTATTTAGTTATTTACAAATTCAAAATGTTATGGTAACATAACACGTGATATATTTTCCTAATAAAGCCTTCGGGCATTCGTTAACAACAATTCAATATGTTTGCAATTATTAGGCTTTAAAAAAAATTAAAAATGAAAGATGTGAAAAAACTGTGATGTGTACGGGGACTGAGTTTCTATGATAGAATTCAATGAAAATAATTCAAGTTGTCAAATGCTTAGAATATAATTCGTTAAGTCTTAAAATGCCACTAACGAACTTTAAAAAAGATTTTAATACTGGCAACCAGCAGCAAGGACTGTAACGACCAGTAGAAAGAAATATGACCCGTTGGATCGCCCGTTAAGCACGGGTTAGATTGTTTTGAATTAAAAATGGTGAGTTTGCAAGGCCAGTTTAATATAAAAAAATATAAAAGGTGTTTTTTTTTCTTCTCGCTACCTATCTACCCTCTCTCTCTCTCTCTCTCTCTCTCTCTCTCTCTCTCTCTCTCGATATGTGTTGCATAGTATTACTCATTATGGGCGATATTACGTTTGTGCTTATAATGGACTATTCCAATCTTTTAATTCTTACCCTTGACTGTTAATAAACAGAGAGAAAGGGGGAGAGAGAGAGAGAAAGAGAGAGAGAGAGAGGGTGATGGGAGGGGGAGTAGGGAGAGAGAAAGAGTGACAGAAACGAGATAGATTCCGTATACAATAATAACAGAGGAGAAGGGGCGGCTCGAACAACATACAATGATACAGGGCAAGAGTGATCTATATAAGTTTAGTAAGAGATATGTCACTTTGTGAGTTAATTGCAAATTACAGCAAATCAAAACAATTCAAATTGCCTTATCAAGTTAAAATAACACTATTGTTAATGATTTTCAGAAGTAAGTCTATCAATTCAAATGATGAAAATAGATTAACTGCCACATGTTTAGGTCTATCTGATGAAATATTCATACATATTATTATTGTATATTATTTTAGTTTTTTTTTGTTCAAGTTAAAGATTTATAAATGAAATGCCTAAATAAATATAGCAAACAAATTAAAATATTGGAAGGAGAATAAATATGTAAGCATATTGAACCTAAAAATAAATTTAAAATGTTTAAAATGTTCCATTCCTTTATTTTAGTATTGACATCACCCACACACACCCAGAGAGCTATGTTATCATCTTTGGACCCTATATACGCATATATCATTTTTTAACATAACACATTACTAATAAATTCGTATCAACATATGCACAATGTGTTCATCAACTTAAAAATACATTTACAGCAGATTAAAATCTTATAAGTGACATATAAAGCATCGCAACCGATAAGAAATATTTGCCTACATGAACTCAGAAATAATAGAGAGAATTGAGTGTCATATATGCTATGATAGTACGTACGTCTGGCAGCCTGCCTCTACAATACATACTAACCACAGAAAAGAATGTCTATCTAGATTACATACCCTTTTAAAATCATTATTATTATATATTTACAAAATCATTGTTATACATTTATTTTTCATATTCAACAGATTTCTATGAAGACCCGTTACTACTTATCATTGACTCCCAAAGTACATTTCTTTTCGTGGGTCCCCTTAAAGATTCTGTCGAGCCCCAGAGCTCTATATGGACCCGGTTGGGAATCCCTGACTTAAAAAAAATTATGACGCAGCGTCTCTATAATGGCGTCGATGATAAAGCTCTCGCCTCAAGCAACTACATGCTGCCCATTCTACTTATCGCTTCCAATTCGCACACAGTATTGGTCATCGTCAAACTGACAAGCTAATTAACCATTATCCTCGAGTGGTATTTTGTCTTGGGAAGTGGTTAATCATTAGCATATAAAGAGTTTTATTTAGGTTTGCTTAAATAAGACTATTTCTTTCATTGTCAACCGAAAATATTGACAATAATGCTTGAGAACTGAATGTTTTAAGATTCGCCGTCACATCTCTATGGGGAGCTCGGCACGTCGGTAGCCTCACTTGGGTTTGCCAAATTTCAAATAGTATTTACATCGCCAAAATGCGTACATTACAAAGGACATATATTAAGATGACCCGTTTTTGTTTCGTTTTATTCTTTTCAAATCCGGCCATTTTATAAAGCCTCATAAAGTCGTAATGTTGAAATCGAAACGAGGCTACATCACCGTTGTACTTGTAATTCATAATCTGTTTAAATAATACCTGGTTAAAAAGTAATAAAGACCCAAACTCGAAAACAGCTGGAAGAAGAATCAACATAAAAAAATAAAGTGAATGATAAGAGGGGAGAAATAGTAGAAATAATATCGATTTTTACAGCATTAACAATTACTTTTCGCTAAATAGTCAGTAATTCTGTGGATTCAGCGATTGCAGCTTCAATCATTTTTGCTTATGTAAATATTGCAATTTTTTGTGATGGAATCAATTAATCTCAATGTTTCATTAATCCGAAAAGGTGCGAGATGCGTTCAAAAAGTATCGTTACTATAAACAGTATTTACCAATCTATAAATTAATAATGAATACATTCATTAATAATAAATAAAACGTTAAGGTTATTGACAATGCAGACAGTTTCCTCAAATGGTTCCAATACGAATTCACAAAGTCAGAAATTAACAACTGAATACAAAGGTCCTATTTCTTGTCACAAGTTTTCAAAAAGTATTGAGACTCAAATCCGAAATGTACTTTGAATAATATATTATTTCTTCAAAATACCAGGCCTGTCCTTATAGTAAAAAAAGGTTTAGTAGCATTTACTAAGCCAGAAATGAATAACGAAAAAAAGATTATATATATAAGAAAATGACGTCAGTTTGTACAAAAATGCGTTCAAACGTTAATTTTAAAATTAACTTTTAATAAAAGTGTGTTAACTATAGATTTAAACAATCTTATTTAATTACTATGATGACGAAACAACACAGTATGTAATTCTATTACAATTGACATTTCGACTTTTAAAAAACCCAGAAAAATGACGGCATTAAACCATGTCTATTTCGCCAGTAAAAGAAAAGAAACAAAAATTAAATTATTTATGTGATTTAAATTTTAACATTTCGTAAAACGTTCATTTTGTCGCAAAACCGATTTTTAATCACATATATTGCTACACTGAATTAAATCTCAAAAGATGTAAATATGTGTTAACAATAAGATAAAAAAAAGGGCAAAATGTGGTGCGATGAATGAGCGAAAAAAAAATGAAAGTAAAATTACTCCCGGGCAATGTCGTGTAGATAGAGATACATTTGTAAAAAATAGAAGAATGTTAAAAAAGCAACAACCAGATTGACGGTATATTTACCAAGACAGAAATAAACTACTAATCAGGTATAAGTTTTTTTAAAAGAAAGCTCAGTACAGACTCTGACACAATTTAACATCGTAATGGTTTTTACAATTTTTCTCATTAAACCAGAAAAATAATACTAAACGAACAAAGCATGAACGTAAATACAGATCAGCTATATGTAAATCATATTCCCAACAAAACTTTGTAGCTTCACACTTTTTAATATGTATTGTAAACGTAGGAGTTTCACATGTTGGCCGGTCATAATTCAGGAACGGGACATTTTGTATTCAGCACCGTCCTCTTCCGGAAGACATGCGCATGGGGTAACTGTCGTGCCTCTACACCGCCTGCTTGCCCAGAGGCCGTCTTTTCGAATCAGTAAACATGGGAGTCGGACGTTTGTTCCGCTTGTGATGGACGTTGGCTCTGGGGCAAGTAGCTTGGCAAAAATAGAGGTAAGCAACGCATAGTTCTCTAAACCTATTTGAATTTATACTTTTTATAATTTGCTTTGTTTTGTCTTAGAACATGTTTGTAAGACTTGTTTATTTTCATGTATTTCCAGTTTTACGGTGAAAAAGATGTTATAGTTCAGCGTTGGCCACGTGCTCGCAAATAAATACATATTCATCAGTATAATCGGTGTCCGAGATCTTTGCTCCAGTTTGCTTGCTGTTACATGTATATTAAATTGTCCCACCATATCTATGTAAACTTCTGAATAAGTATTTTCTCGTTTTTCCGAGTGGGTATAGAATAAATAAACATTTATTGCACTTCATAGACTCACCAGGTATTTCGAATTTGTACATTTATATTTTTTCGAAAAAAAATTGTTTTCACGTTATAGACGCACTACGTATTTTAAATGTTAACTTCTGTTTTTCCTCACATTAGCCTCATTGAGAAAGACTTTGAACAATAAAAACGAAACGTTGGTGAACATATAAACAATTTTCGTTTTTCCTAATTTTTAATTATGTTGGATTAGTAATTCCATAACTATTATATATATATATATATAGTCTCGGAAGTTTTTTTAACCTTCAAAACTGGAAAAAAATTTTTTTATTTCTTTGAAAGATTTTTGTCTAGTAAGTCAATCACTATATTAGTTAACTTCCAAGAATTTACTCTAATATAAATATATTTTTATATATGTTTTCTTATATAAGGGATCGTCATTTGTTTACCATGAAAACTGTTTCGGGATTTTAAAAACAAAACAGTATTTCTTTATCATGGCATCCCAGCAGTGTTGATCAGACACCACCTCCCTATTTAAAATTATTTTGTAATTAAAAAGTTTACGAATATTAGATTTAGTTTTGCCTCCAGATTTGTTTTTCTAAAGTTATTAAATATAGTTTCTCCTTACCTGTGTTGTTCCTTTCAAAGTGAGTTTACTATTTTACAGAACATCTATTTTATAGAGATAGATGATTCCATTATAATAACCCCCCATTTTTTTCCTCTTGGTATTTTCTTTATCTACAAATGTTTTAAAATTAAAAATATATATTTATCAAAATATTTCATATATACATATATATTTCCATACATTTATTTATTTATTTATTTCATCATGGACTATTTACATATGTTATACATTTTTATAGTAGAGTTTTGGATTTCTTTTATCCATTTCTTTTGATTTATTTCATATAATTTAAAAGCGTCAGGATAGCGTGTTATTGCCTTATTTAATTGTCTAAATATTTTCTTTTGATCTCCACCTTGTTTAAGCATTCTTATTACTAATGAAGGGACTGGAGGTATGAAATCCATTTATCTTAAAGTAACGCGGGCTATTCTTAGAAATTCGGGCATTATACTCCCATAAAATATATACATAGGACAGGTACTACTTTTATGCGGCATACGAACGATATGAAAGGGAAAATAATTTCTTTTATCAAACATTTTATAAATAAATCTACCATCCTCAATTTTTATATCTAAATCTAGAACGGTAGCATGTATTCCTGTATGTTCACAATTTAATTTTAACTCCCTAGGATATATTAAATGTTTTGTATTTTCAAACTCCTCTCTATCATTTATACAGACAAGGTCATAATAAACCCCCTGCAGCCGTGGTAATTATACGTTCTAGATATATCATTTTTTATTAATGATGACATATATATGTATTCATATCTATGTAAATAGAGATTTGCCCAAAAGGGGGCGGGGTCCAAACCCATAGGAATATCTATTGTTTGTATTAGTGTTTTATTTCCTATTTTAAAATAACTTTCTTTAATCAGGTGACTTATAAGTATTTTAAGGCCATTTTTTGAAGTACTAGTTTTACTGTTTTATATATATGTATATATATATATATATATATATATATATATATATATATATATATATATATATATATATTTATATATATATATATTTATATATATATATATATATATATATGTGAATTTAAAGAAGGCGAAAACGATTTTTTTCTTCTTTAAAATTATATTTATTTACCTCAAAGATATGAACAAAGATGCTTTCAAGCCAATAGGTCCTCGTCAAGCAACCTTTTTTTGTTAATCATTTTTTTTGTCGGAGATAAAACTCTCTCGTGAATAGTAGTCCGTTTACATATTGATCTAGACGGGTTTAAAGTGTCCCGCGACTTATATGGATAGGTTAATAAAGTAATATATTGGCAATTTTCGAAATGTCGTTTCGTATTTATTAGAAATTTTAGAAAGCCGAAAACGATTTTTTTATTCTCTATTTTAAAGTAAAAAAATGTTTTTTCTTTAAAATACACATTTCCCCTCTTAAAGAAAGCTTTTATACACACACACACACACACACACACACACATACACACACACACACACACATATATATATATATATATATATATATATATATAAATGTGAACCCACCAACGTTTATTTTCTTAATTTTTTTTCCTAGATAATTAAATAACACAAAATGCATGGCAAAATATATTTTAGTGCTGGGATTGAGTTATGGTTGAAAAAATTCTGTTTTAATTGCTTTAATTAGTCGTAATTTATAATTAACTGCATAAGTGACCCATCCATCCTGACTTTATATCATTTGTTTCGTCTCTCTCACTCTATGTTATTTCAACCACTCTCTAATATTTGTTAATGTCGTCTCTGTGAGCATTTAGAGAAAAAGTGAATTAGCCAATTTACATACACGTGTCTGTACATACCACAAAGACATATGCCAATATAATAGCAAAATAACAACCCTCTTTACTTCTATATAAGTACAATAAAGAATAATACTTTTATATAATAATAATAATAATAATAATAATAATAATAATAATAATAATAATAATAATAATAATAATAATAATAATTCGATACTAGAATGCAGGAGAAAGAACACGAAAAAAAATCAAGATTTAAAATGGGAATTTAACTAATTCTTATGGAAATGTAAAGAAGTAAAGTTGATTCCCGTTGTAATTGGAACGCTTGTAAGTGTTATATTATGAGGGGCCCTGTATGCCTAAAAGCGTGTAGGTCCACTAGTTTTGATTGTGAGAGGGGTGAACTTTGTTCGAGTTAAGTGCAGGTCGAAAAGACATCCATTTTGGGACAAATAAATTTGCCCTCAGAATAAGTAATTCCAAGAAGTCATAACAACTGGTAAAACCTGGCCAACTTCAAAAGTTGAGGTTCAATAAAGGTCAGACCAGCTCTGGTTATGATTTGTATGACAGGACAAAGGACTGTGACGTCACGGCCTCTTCGTGAGAAACTAAGGGTTTTAAAAGAGTTACGGGGTTGGAAGCGAGCCGGAAGGTCGACAATGTAGACGTTCGTTGTATGGTCTGGATCTCCTCGAGATCCAGCAGAAATTCCCGTGCATAGTCGCCTTCCCCAGCGAGAAGGATGAATGAGAATCGAGCGAACGAATGGATAAAACCCTTCCGCAACGAAGTCCAGAATAAAAGACTTGAATCTCTCTGAGGAAAAATTGTCTCCGCGTTTTTCTTCTGCCTGTATATAAAGTTGTATCCACAGATCAAAGGTCACCAACACCGATCACGGCCAGAGATATGCAGTGGAAACCGGTGGCACCAACGGCGATCACAACTAGACGACGAAAGAAATGTAAGGTAACTTTTTTGTGCGTAACATTTTTGGCCCTAATCTGTTAAACTTCGAAAGACTTAAAACTGGAAGAACTAAAACAGTAAGAAAAAGTGCACCATGTTTAATTTGATATGCTTAACGAACAATGTTTAAAGTGTTTAAATGAGATACACTGTTTAATGAACTGTGTTTAATGATAACAGAATTTAAAAAGAACTATGTTTTAAAAGAAAAAATGTTTTAATAACGAGAAGTGTCTAAAAAGTAATGTGTAATAGGACTGGCAGTTTAAAGGCTTAAAATGCTCTAAAGAAATGTGTTTAAAAGTGCCTTAAAAAGAAGTGTTTAAAAAGTTTGAAAATGCTGGAAGACTTTTCATAAAATTTCATATGATTTCGTATGGTCTTCGTATTGTTTTCGGTTTCGAGAAGATTAATTTTCAAATGTTATGTAACATAAGTGTTGTGGTGGCAACCACTCATTTGCATATACGAATAACGTTACACTATAAATGGCAAGCCTAGGTTGGCCTTAGTGTGTGTTACCTAAATGCCACCGGAAGTGACGCCGAAGAGCGTACATGTCCTCCCACCAAGACTCTCTGACTCGACACCTTCATTTGTACATACTGTAACTATACCTTTTCTTTAATACACTTATTATTGCATTCTCCTTGTTGTTTGCGTCTTCATTGTATTCCTCACTAATTATTGTTCAACCTTGCAACCACAACAGTTGGCGACGAGATATGAAGCGTCAAATATAACAGTTTGACGAAGAACTATTAAAAAAAAAGTACAATGCAAAGTGTTGACGAGCAAACGGATGTTACGCTAAAGAAAAGTTTCAACTTAAGTGAAAAAAAAACAAAAAAACTCGAACGTGGCAAAAGCGACAATTTACGCCGTTTTCTGGGAATCCGACTTGCAAACGAATGTAAAAGTGAATTTTTGTTTTGTCGCTAAACGACAAATCTGTTTTGTATTACTAAAGGACCAACTTGCAAACGAAAAGCGGATTTTGTTCTGTCGCAAAACGACAGGTCAGACTCGTATTACGAAAAGCAAGGAAGTAACCTACGAAAAAAAAAAGTTCACCAGTGGATTCTAATTACTGCTCCCCGTTAGAAAAACAACAACTAAAGAAATCTTTTAATTAATAATTTGTTTAGCGCGGTACTAAAAGGAAATACCATAGCTAGAAATTAAAGCTCAAGGAAAGGATTTTTTTTTTAAAGTTGTCACTGGATAACGGATAATACAGTAAAACGTCATGAAAAAAAAAAAAAAAAAATGGAAGACTTATCAAAAATGTTCATGCAATTTTTACAGGCACAAGCTGACCGCGAGGAAAGACAAAATGAACGTTTTGCTAAAACACTGGAACTACTAAAGAGTAATCGAGAAAATGTCGACAGTGTTAATTTCTCCCATACAACCATCTTTAATAGTATGGACACATTTAATTATGTGCCGGAGGACGGAAAGACTTTTGAAGCATACTATACAAGATACGAGGATGTCTTTCAACTGGACTGCAAAAATTGGCCAAATAGCCAGAAAGTGAGCCTCTTACTCAGGAAATTGGGTACATCAGAACACAGCAAATTCATAGATTACATATTACCTAAAAAAACTGCAGAATTAGAGTTCATGGAAGCTGTGAAATTACTAAAAGAATTATTTAATCCAAATATATCTCTTTTTCATAAAAGATGGCTGTGCATGAATCTAAGAAAGATGGACAACCAAGATTATTTGACATACGCATCAGTTGTCAATAAAAACTGCGATAATTTTAAGCTTGCGGAACTAACGGTAGAAGATTTTAAATGTCTAATCTTCGCATAAGGGTTAGTTTCCACGAAAAATGCAGAAATACGCAGACGAGTGTTGTCTAAGATGGAATCTGAGCAAGATTTAACCCTCCAGAAACTAGCAGAGGACTGTGAAAGGGCCATTACACTAAAAAAGGATTTAAAAAATATAGAAGAATCCGGAGTGGCATATGTAAGAAAAGTTAGAAAACCATACACACCAACCAAGAACTTTACAAAGAAAAGCAATCGAAATGGAACGGGATATTACAATCCTAATAACCATAAATATAGGACAGAATATAACAAGCCTCTTCCTAGATATAACTGTAAGAGATGTGCAGAAAAGCATTGGGAATCAGATTGTCCTTATAAAAAGAAAAAATGCTACATTTGTAAGAAGGTGGGACACAAAAGCGATTGCTGCAGATATAAAGATTACACCAGAAAGAGAGTACAGCAAACAAAATCAAATACGTAAAAGTGGAAATATTTAAAACACCAATAAAGTTACAACTCGACTCCGGCTCCGATATTTCTATTATAAACCTGAATACATGGAAAAAGTTGGGTAAAAAACCAACCATGATGAAAACGAGTAAATCAGCCCGGACGGTAACTGGTGGTGGTATAAAATTTGAAGGAGAAGTTGTCCTTCCGATAAAATTAAAAGGGATTACGAAGAAATTAAAAATATTCGTACTGAAAAATAGTGAAAATCTGTTTGGAATAGATTTAATTGAGAAATTTGGACTATGGGATAAGCCAATCAATACATTCTGTAAAAAAATAGAATGTTCTTCTCCAACAACAGTAAATATAAAAGACGATTTAAAAGAATTATTTCCTGAAGCATTCACGACTAACTTAGGTCGCTGTAATAAATTCAAGGCCTCGTTTGAACTTAAAGAAAACGCCAGCCCAATTTTTAGAAAAAAAGCGAAACGTTCCGTTCGCTGGGTTGGAAAAGATAAATAAAGAATTAGATAGATAGGAACAGACAGGAATTCTATCAAAATAGAACACAGCGAGTGGGCAGCCCCCACCGTATACGTAAAGAAAAAGAATGACGAAGTTAGAGTGTGCGCAGATTTTTCGACCGGGGTCAACTCCCTATTAAAAGATCACCATTACCCTCTACCAAGCCCAGAGGAAATATTCACGAAGTTAAATGGTGGTAATATCTTCTCTAAGATAGACTTGAGCGACGCATATTTGCAAATACCGGTCGAGGAAAATTGCTCAAAAATACTATGCATCAATACGCATAAGGGATTATACAAATACAACCGATTGCCCTTTGGCATCAAAGTAGCGCCTGCCATTTTTCAGCAAGCGATGGACACCATGCTAAGTGGTATTGAGTGCGCATGTGCATACCTGGACGACATTGTTGTCAGGAGCAAATCCCTACAAGAACATAAGGAACATTTGAAACAAGTATTTACTCGAATACAAGAATTCGGCTTTAAAGTAAAAGAGAGTAAATGTGATTTTTGTATGAGCGAGATTAAGTATCTTGGACACATAATAAACAAACATGGACGACGTCCAGACCCAGACAGATCTGCGGCAATAAAAAATATGCCAGCACCTGATAACGTAACAACCTTGCAGAGTTTCTTAGGACTCGCAAATTATTATCAATCTTTTATTGAAGGAATGCATAACTTGCGAGCCCCCTTAAATAATCTGCTTAAAAAGGATACACCTTGGAACTGGACGCAAGAATGTCAAACCGCTTTTGGCAAAATAAAGAGCGCACTAACATCCGAATTATTCTTAACGCACTTTGACACAAAATTAAAAATAGTCGTCGCTAGTGACGCTAGTTCCTACGGCTTAGGAGCATGCATTCAACATATTATGCCGGATGGGTCTAGAAAACCAATAGCGCACGCTTCGAGAACGCTGATACCAGCCGAGAGGGCATATTCACAAATCGAAAAAGAAGCATTGAGCATAATCTTTTCCGTGACTAAATTTCACCGATATTTATATGGTAGACAATTCTTACTTGAAACCGACCATAAACCGTTAGTCACGATCTATGGATCAAAAAAAGGATTGCCGGTATACACCGCAAATAGATTGCAGCGCTGGGGTACAATCTTACTTAATTACGATTTCCAGCTACAACATCTAGCATCAAAAAAGATTTGCCATGCGGATGGACTGTCAAGACTGATACCACAGAAACACAATCTGGAAGAATCAGTCATTGCAGCAATTCGGACAAATGTTGAAGTAAAAAATATGGTAGCAAACATCATTAAGGAACTACCCGTAACTTTGTCGGACATTAAAAGGGAAGCCGAGAAAGACGAATACATAAACATAAAAGAGAAAATTATAACGGACACAAAGGTGCAGGAAGTTTTCTCCATATGTAACGATGTGTTACTGTACAGTGAGAGAGTGGTAATACCCAAAACATTGCAGAATAGGATGTTAAGAGATTTCCATACGGGACATCCGGGGATAAATCGAATGAAGTCGTTAATGAGAAGTTACGTGTACTGGCGTAACATGGACACTGACATAGCAGCAACAATAAATAAATGTAAAGGATGCCAGTTAGCAGCAAAATCCCCACCTATAGTACACAAACCTTGGCCGAAAACCGACCAACCATGGTCGAGAATCCACATGGACTTCGCTGGTCCAGTAGGAGAAAACTATTATTTAATTGTGGTGGATAGTTACACAAAATGGCCGGAGGTAATGCGTTGCAGGAATCCAACAACGAACAACTCAATAGGGTTCCTACACGAGTTGTTTGCAAGATTCGGTGTACCAGACACACTGGTCACTGACAACGGAACGCAGTTCACATCCGCAGAGTTTAAGGAATTTTGCGACACGTTCCGAGTGAAGCACATCACGACTCCGCCGTATCATCCAAGGTCGAACGGCCTTGCGGAAAGGTTCGTGGACACGCTAAAACGAGCGTTAAAGAAATCCATTGGAACACCAACAGAAAAAGCTTTGCAACAATTCTTGCAAGTTTATAGGATCACACCACATCCTAGTACACCATCAAACATATCACCAGCTGATCTAATGTTTGCCAGAAAGGTAAAATCAGCGTTTGATAAACTGTTGCCAAGACAGGCAATTATCCGAAACACTACACACACGAGAAGAAAGAAATATAACTCGGGAGATCGAGTATATTTTAAGTGCTACAAGAATAACACATCTTACTGGGAATGTGGAGTAGTGGATAAACGCATTGGTGATTGTACATATATGATTAAAGGTCCACAGAGTATACATAAAAGGCACCTAAATCAGATAAAAAAACGTCATATCCAAGATGATGATTATACGACAACAGTCGAAGAGGAGGAAACCATAGATGTCATATACGAATCCTTTAATTTGGAACCGCCTCAATATACACCTGAACCCCGAAGATCAGGTAGGAAAAGAAAATTTAATGAACCATTGATGGTAAACCCAAAAAGAAAAAGATATTGAAATCTGTGTGACTTCAAATCTTGGGAGGGGGGTGTTGTGGTGGCAACCACTCATTTGCATATACGAATAACGTTACACTATAAATGGCAAGCCTAGGTTGGCCTTAGTGTGTGTTACCTAAATGCCACCGGAAGTGACGCCGAAGAGCGTACATGTCCTCCCACCAAGACTCTCTGACTCGACACCTTCATTTGTACATACTGTAACTATACCTTTTCTTTAATACACTTATTATTGCATTCTCCTTGTTGTTTGCGTCTTCATTGTATTCCTCACTAATTATTGTTCAACCTTGCAACCACAACAATAAGCATAACGAAAAGCCACCATAAATGGTTTAAAAAGATTTTCCAATTTTGCAAAAGGCTTGCCAGTTAGGAATCGCGAAAGTGTTAAGGTACAGCTTGAATGTCTAAGGTCAAGGGAATTGACTTGATGTTCAAAAAATGAAAACTCCAACTAAAAACATCCAAAAGTTTAGATTACTATAAAATAATAATAATAATAATAATAATAATAATAATAATAATAATTATAATAATAATAATAATAATAATAATAATAATAATAATAATAATAATAATAATAACATAGAAGTAAAGAGACTTATTTTTAGTTATGCAAGAAGTTATCAAAGTTCATGAATTTGGGAATTAAATCAAATTAGAATAAATAGTTCTAGTGGTTGTGACCCAATGGGGCATGGTAGGTATACTATAAATATAAAAATAAATTATTTTTACCTATAATAATCAAAAAAAAAATGTTATATAAGAAAATGTTGATAACTTTTGCTTGACTTCTATTTGTGATCTTTCGTAAATAGGGGCTAAAGAAGTAATACATTGGAAGTAAAAATAAAAAGATAAAAATTCCTAATCGTCTTAGAAACAGTCGTACGCCTAATCATTGTGGATCTTGAATTCTTGGAACTGAAATAAATAGTGCTATAAATATATTTGTTTCAAATTATTATTTCTCTTTCTGTCTGTCTGTTTCTCTCTCTCTCTCTTATATATATATATATATATATATATATATATATATATATATATATATATATATATATATATATATATATATATGAGAAAGGAAGGATGAGAGTAATCCGACGTAATGGGAAAAGGATAAACCAAGAGATATTTTTTTATATATTCATCAACGTTTCGTCTTTATTGTAAGACTTCCTCGGCATGATAATTTTAAGAAAAATGTCATGCAAGTACATCGAAATATTGAGTTGACATGATGGGTAGATAAGAAAAAGTAGTAGCCGTGGCTACTAAGAGCGCTTGACAAACACTCACAGCTGTCCATATTTATTTCCCTCTCTGCCACTGACTGACTTCTCTTAGCCCGGACCGTGGTCCAGCACTCTTAGTAGCCACAGCTACTACTTTTTCTCATCTACCCATCATGTCAACTCAATATTTCGATGTACTTGAATTACATTTTTCTTAAAATTATCATCCTGAGGAAGTCTTACAATAAAGACGAAACGTTGATGAATATATAAAAAATGTCTCTTGGTTTTTCCTTTTTCATTTCCTATATATATATATATATATATATATATATATATATATATATATATATATATAATAATAATATTTTTATAAATAAATATTAAATATTTAAATACTTAGAGACATCGATGTTTCATGCTAACGCAATCTTCAGTCTAGGAACTAATTCTCAACGGTCGGCGGGCGCGAACCCCGAACACAAATCACCATTGATTCGTAGTCGGAGATCTTACACGCAGGCCATTGTCAACTAGTTAGTAAATAGAGAAGAACTTTAACTGTAAATAGCGGAATTCGGCGACTACTTACCAAGCAGATAAGAGTGATCTACGAAACGTCGGACCATGCATATAGCTATTTGTACTGCTTGTTATTAAAGCTCCTCGAAAAGTGCCCAACCTCCGTGGGAGGGGGCTGATAAACAATACTATTTTTATAAATAAATATTAAATATTTAAATACCTAGAGACATCGATGTTTCATGCTATCTTCAGTTTAGGAACTAATTCCCAACGGTCGGCGGGCGCGAACCCCGAACACAAATAACCATTGATATATATATATATATATATAGAGAGAGAGAGTAACATAATGGTTAGTAAACAGGTCTCACAAAGGTTTATGACTGAATAATCTACAATATAAAATTATAAAACAAGTGAACGTCTGTTTATGTTTTTTCCTGAGTAAACAGATTTGAAATTTATAATTGCATTGAATTTTTATTTATTGAGGTCACAAATTCAATAGCGTAAAAGAAAATGAAATTTACAAATCATATCGAAAAAAACCCGCATTTTCTCATATTTATAAAAATCGGCCACAGTATTATATGTCTCCATCCGGACAACGCCGGATGAATGCAGCTGGTGAGTTATATAAACCTTTTTTTAAAAATTATTAGTTTAGAATAGTTTATAAAAGTAAAAACAAAACAAACAGTTTTGAAATGTCAAAATTATTAATTAAAAATTATTTTCGAATATCTGGAAAAAATGAAGCCGAAACTTTTCGAGAAAAACAACTTGTTTATTATCGATCCATTCAGAATCCGATAAAATGATTTATCGTTTTTCGATAATTGATTATCGAGAAATAGACGCGCAGACCAGGTAGAAAATGAAACAACAGGAAAAGTGAAAAAGAAAATAAAGGCACTTGGGGAGTGCAGACTTCCACCATATGCTTTTTTTTTTTTTATAGAATTCGGGATCTTTAATTTACTTATGTATTTTCGACTTATGCGTATCGTAATTGGTCGGTACTAATGCAGGTTGGTTTCGTCGGATATTTTACGCCGTATCAACCGTTTTCCATTTATTTAATGTCGAATCTATTCATTTTCTACAAATAGTTTATGCTTCAAATTCATTATATGTATTTTCACCTATTTCATGGCTTCCGTTCAGTCTTAAGATACAATCGATAACCCCTGTAAAGGTGGCGGTACGTGTAATTGTGAAGCAAGGGTTGCGCCACCCTCAACCACATCTCTCCTGAATCGGCACTGTTTGATTCCAGCTGCAAGGAGATGTCTAAGACGACTAGAAACAATGCCAAGATAAGCGGAGAGCCAGTGTGCCCCTGAACCGATGCTAGTATGAGGTGGCTATCTTCTAGCCGTCTGGTCCACAACTGTAATGTGGGATATTCCTGAGATGTTGTTAGGGGTTCGATATGGCTGAGGAAGCTTCTCCTTGACTTCAGTCGTTGGACCGTTGGTTCACACCCATGAAGGATATGGCGTTTATCACTGATATCTTTTGTGATCTCTACTCAGCTGGCAACTTTTCGTCTCACATCTAAAGGGGCAATGGCAGTGAGAAGATGCAGGTTGTTCAGGTTTGTTGGCTTCAGTCAGCCAGTGATCAAGCGGCATGTGTTGTTTAATGCTGAGCCTAGGTTTTTGATGCGTTAATATCTCCTAAAGTGGACAAGCATACTCCGCAGAGGAATAGCACAGGGCTAAGGCAGTACATCTTAGTGTGTGTGCTGTGGTTCCCCATTTGCAGTTGATCAGTTTCTGTAGAATGTGGTTCCGGGAGGTGACTTTCCTTTTTGTCTTCTTTACATGTTCCCTGAATGAACGGTAGACAGGGTTAGTGCGATTTTCAGGTTGTATTCCAAACCATGTGATGTTTAGGGGTCGGTTCCTGAGATGAAACGAGCACACTTGAGTTTTTGCAGGGTTTTATTTACTCCTCCCCAGGAGTTAGGCACAAGGCCAGTTCTATCTTACCCCCACAAGTAAGATGTGACCCAAGATCGGGTCGAGAAAGTGGGGGTTGAAAAGCCAGGGCTCGAGAGGTGAGCACTCTGGCCATTTAAAAATTGCCTGGGCAGCCCCGTCGGCATTCCCCGGTATGGGGCGCCTCAGACAGTAAGCAATAAACTTACTCCTTCCCAAAGAGGGGAGGCAAAGCCTGAGAGGGTGCACCTCCTAGAACTGCACAGGACAGGCGTGCAGTATCCATCGGAACAGATACTACACTTTGATCTTAGCCAAAAGGCCAAGAAGGAGTTTTTGCAGGGTTTTATTTACTCCTCCCCAGGAGTTAGGCACAAGGCCAGTTTTATCTTACTCCCGCAAGTAAGATCTGACCGAAGATCGGGTCGAGAAAGTGGGGTTTGAAAAGCCAGCGCTCGAGAGGTGAGCACTCTGGCCATTTAAAAATTGCCTGGGCAGCCCCGTCGGCATTCCCCGGTAGGGGCGCCTCAGACAGTAAGCAATAAACTTACTCCTTCCCAAAGAGGGGAGGCAAAGCCTGGGAGGGTGGACCTCCTAGAACTGCACAGGACAGGCGTGCAGTATCCATCGGAACAGATACTACACTTTGATCTTAGCCATAAGGCCAAGAAGGAGTTTTTGCAGGGTTTTATTTACTCCTCCCCAGGAGTTAGGCACAAGGCCAGTTTTATCTTACTCCCACAAGTAAGATGTGACCCAAGATCGGGTCGAGAAAGTGGGGTTTGAAAAGCCAGCGCTCAAGAGGTGAGCACTCTGGCCATTTAAAAATTGCCTGGGCAGCCCCGTCGGCATTCCCCGGTAGGGGCGCCTCAGACAGTAAGCAATAAACTTACTCCTTCCCAAAGAGGGGAGGCAAAGCCTGGGAGGGTGGACCTCCTAGAACTGCACAGGACAGGCGTGCAGTATCCATCGGAACAGATACTACACTTTGATCTTAGCCATAAGGCCAAGAAGGAGTTTTTGCAGGGTTTGCATGCAGGTGGTTACTTTCGTAGTAGAGGAGTAGCTCATCTAAGACTGAGTTGAGGTTTGTTTCTACTGACTGAAACGTACTCTCTTGGGATGTTATGCAACGTTCGTCAGCATAGATGAACCGCTCAGTGTTCTGGTTCATTGGTTGACATTAGTGTAGATATTGTATAGTAATGGAGTCAGCACACTACCTTGACGTAAGCCATTCTTTTGTCGGCGCCATCGACTTTGATTGTTGTTTAGGGTAACATTAAAAGCACCTGTCCTTTAAGATTGAAAAAGGATAAGCACTATGTACTCTTTCACTGATAACACCATATTACTTTCTTTCTTCCTAATATAGTCGGTTAAAAGCTGAAATGTTAGAAAATTCTCTGAATTAGTGTCTTATACGTATAGTTTAAATTTCATTAAAATCAGATATACGTATTTGAAGATTTAAGGGAGTTCTGCCCTTATGGTTATTAAGAGGTAGAGGCACGTAACGAAGACATTCGGGACCACTTCCACTGAGAATTTTATACATATGGTATAAATTTAATCAAAATAGGATATATTAAAAGTTTTAAAGGAGGTTCGGCCCCCATAGACCCCTTAGGCGTGCACTTAGAAATTTGAAAACACTTCCATTGTTTTCCTAGGTAAATTTGACATAAAAGTACACTTTTAGATTTCATACATATGGTATACATTTCATCAAAATAGGATATATTAAAAGTTTTAAAGGAGGTTCGGCCCCCATAGACCCCTTAGGCGTGCACTTAGAAATTTGAAAACACTTCCATTGTTTTCCTAGGTAAATTTGACATAAAAGTACACTTTTAGATTTTATACATATGGTATACATTTCATCAAAATAGGATATATTAAAAGTTTTAAAGGAGGTTCGGCCCCCATAGACCCCTTGGGCGTGCACTTAGAAATTTGAAAACACTTCCATTGTTTTCCTAGGTAAATTTGACATAAAAGTACACTTTTAGATTTTATACATATGGTATACATTTCATCAAAATAGGATATATAAAAAGTTTTAAAGAAGGTTCGGCCCCCATAGACCCCTTAGGCGTGCACTTAGAAATTTGAAAACACTTCCATTGTTTTCCTAGGTAAATTTGACATAAAAGTACACTTTTAGATTTTATACATATGGTATACATTTCATCAAAATAGGATATATTAAAAGTTTTAAAGGAGGTTCGGCTCCCATAGACCCCTTAGGCGTGCACTTAGAAATTTGAAAACACTTCCATTGTTTTCCTAGGTAAATTTGACATAAAGGTACACTTTTAGATTTTGTGTAGATTCTCCAACCTTTCATACTATAGGGAAGATACACACATCGCACAGACACACACGCACAAACATCGAGTTTTATATATAGAGATTTCGGACTGTTATCCTTATTGTGGTTGTGATATTCACAACGTTAACGCGAATGTACGCTCAAGTCCTCTAAGATGAGGTGTTGGTATCTACACGTGTTCAATTGTTATTCTTATTGAAATTGCTATATTCATAACCTTTCAGACTCTGTTCTCCACAGCTTTCTCAGATGACGTCTGGTTATTATTTACATATTTCAGACTGTTATTCCCATCGTAGGTTTTATATTAAGAACGTTCCGGCTAGTATATTCTACGGTTTTCTACGTATATCTTTTGTCGTAGTTGTGAAATTTCCGGAACTTCAAATTCAACCATTCAATCTGGTGTTCTCATTTCAATTTCACGGTATTTTCGGTTAATTCGTTTTTTTTTCTTTGGTAAATAATTATTTTAACATGGAGTTTATTTCGACGCTCTAAGTTAAAACCTTGGTGAACGAACCAAATTCTAGATCTTCAAATCTTTCAGCATTTATCTGAATTTGTCATATCTCAGGTAAAAATTAATGGCATCTCTTTTTTATCTTGTCTTTATTTAGAAGAATACTGTAGCCGCATATCGATGTTTAGATTGACGTGATTTGACTTTTGGTTTCCCTGTGGATCAATATACAAGGGTCAATATCCGATTGGTTCATTTCGTCATGTGACGTGGATGCCATTTGAGATGTGATTTTCAGTTGCTTAAAAAACTTTAGAAAAGGATCATGTCATTTAGACGCCTCGTGTCCGTCTAAAAGTAGCCAAAATAAACTTTTAGCTAAGAGAAAATGGAGATCATTTAAAATAATATTTTAAGTGAAAATAGTTGTCGTCTTCTTCATAGAGTTACTAACCCACCCGGTAGAAAACATCTTCAAATATGGCCCACCATAAATATAAGCAGATCGTATCCATACCCCACCGCATCAAGCTTCATAGAGACATGGGAAGTAAATATTGAAATCTCAGTAACACGGGAAAAAGCATGTTTATTTAGACAAATGCTAAGTTTTTAGTTCTGCAATTGCACAGAAATATTCTGAATTATGACTTTTCTAATTTACCCTTGACGCCTCAAATTCAGGTTTAAGTGCGTCCATTAGTCTGTCACGTTTCAATTTGAAATACTGTCATGGTGTGATGATGATCTACCATATTTCATGATTATATGGACTTTTCTAGACGCTATGTATAGAGGAGCCTACGATGAAAGACGGAGCAGTCTGGGAGCCTACTTTCTGTAACATACTATTTATTTTTACTGTAAATACACACTCTTGTAAATATACCACCGTGTTGTTTTATTTGTTATTGGACATTCAAGGTCACAACATTGGCGACAAGAACTCGGGCCTAATCGGACACAAAATAACTCGGACTTATGTTGAACACAGCACTGGCAACGAGAACTTGGATTTCTGTCGGGTACAACATAACCATTACTACAACTGGCGATGTTGGATTTTCGAAAAAAAAAAGACTTAGGTGATGTGCTCGGAAAAAATTGTTAATTATCACAGTAACAGCGAGAAGTTAAAAGCCATACTGGATTTTTAACACAAACCGTGTACCAAATATTCGGAAGGAGGTCTACATTAGAAAATAGGATTGAAAAAAAGTTTCGTTCTTGAATATTTCAAGTCATTCCCCAATACAGGGAGTTTAAATCTAAATCATTCGAGCAGGGAAAAAACAAGAGGTCTGTCCATTTTTCTTCGGTTGTTTATTGTTACATCGGGAACGCATACATAAGTTTAAACCGGCTTAGTTTTTTTCTTTCGCTAAAAATTGAGAACTTTATTTTCTAGTTGGAAAAGTTACGACCCTATAAAAATACACGAAAATGTCGGTAGCCTATTTTAACGAACGAAAATGGAGGAATTTAAAAGTGCCATGTTGGATAAGATTAAACACCACAAGAACAACAACTCCGACTAGAAGAGAAATTCCGAGAAAACTAACGGAATATCAGAAGAAAATGGAAATAGAAAAGCATATAAAAAGATTTAAGAAAATATTTCTCCATACAAAACAAAAACAGAAAATATTATACGAATTATAATACTAACATAATTTCATGTCGGTCATCCGGGTATTTCGAGAATTAAAAGTCCCATGAGAAGTTATGTTTATTGGACAAGTATGGACAAAGACATTGAAAATACGGTGAAACTATGTAAACGCTGTGCTTTATCAACGAAGACACTTCTTATAATGTTCAGACCCTGGTTGAAAACTGATCGACCGTGATCTAGGATCCACATAGATTTTGCTGAGCGACTGGATGGTTTCTATTACCTAATAGTAGTAAATAGTTTATCAACATAGCCGCAAATATTAAATTGTAAAAAGCCAACCATTAAAGTAACCATTAGTTTTTTACATGAATTGTTCGCTCGATTCGGGGTCGTTGATTGTATTTTATCTGACAACGGAACGCAATTCACGTCTGATGAATTTTAACTATTCTGTCAAACATTTGTAGTGGATCATATCACGATAGCGCCGTCTCATGCGAGAAGCAATGGTAAGGCAGAACGGTTCGTGAATACCTTCAAAAGAAAGCGAGAAGGACAGAAAATGCCATTTAATAATCTTTGAAGCTATCTAGAATGACCCAAATAACAATTTTCTATCTTTCATAACCCAAGTAGAAGGGATGTTGAAGTGTTATTGTCAACCCATACGAAATCCGGATGTAAAAATATCACAAAGAGACGCTTCAAAGTTGGAGAAAAGGTTTTGTTTTCGGATGTTCATAAACAATAAATCCTACTGGGAAACAGGGATAGTGGATACACGGATTAGGAACATGATTTACATGGTAAATAGACAAGTTTACCACAAAAGATACATGAACCCGATAAGTAAACGATATTAAGATATAGTTCAGAATAATACTCCAGAGGACGAACTATTGAATGTCATATTCGACACATTTGTGATACCAATCCCGCAAACAGGTTTTGAACAGCGAAGATAAAAAATAAAAATGTAAGACTACGGACTTGATTGTAATAAACCCTAAAAGAAAAAAGTATTGACTCCATACTGAGCAAGATTATAAAGGGGGTGTTATGATGTCATGGTAATTTACCTAAATCCGTGACTGGACTCTACTAGACACTATGAATTGATGAGTCTACGACGAAGGAGAGAGCAGTCTCGGAGAAGTATTTCTGTACTGCAATCGTACATTGAAAGACCGATAACAATTAACACAACACGGTGGTATATTTACAATATATTTACAGAAGTACATAATAGTATGTTGCAGAAAATCTGCGTCCGATAATGTGGTCATGACTGCCATCATGACTTCTATGACACTTCGTCATAACTCTATTCATAGTCCCTGGAAGAGTCCATCTATTCCCAAAATAGGGTAGATAAACATCACACCATAACACCCCCTTTTAAACCTTGCTTCGTATAGAGACAATACCTTTTTCTTTTCGGGTTTATTTTAATGATGTCTGTTATTTTACGGCTTTTACTTGATTTGAAGATATTTATTTTTATATTTACAAATGTCTTCTGACATAACGAATCTTTTCCCTTTTTCGCTTAAAAAAATCTCATTAATTTTGCATGTTTTGAATAAACGCTTTGTAGTAATTCGTAAAATCAAGAGAATTTGTAGGGACGATACATTTGCCAAAGTTGGCATATTTATTTTTATCGCACTCGCTTGCTTTGTCTATAATTAGTTTAATTTTCTTTTGTATTTCGTAGACTGTAGGTAAAACCCAATTGCTGTATTCTACATCCATTTTTTAAAAATCTATTGATTTTTCCTGTAAATTTTATCTAATGACGCGAATAGAACATTTTTCTTTTTAGAAACTGGTTGAATATATATTTTAAATTCAACTTTGTCAGTCATTATTTTATCTCTTTCTAGTCCACCAAAGAAAAAAAAACAAATTTCTAATAGCTTTCTTTTAATTTTTTTATTTAGTCTTTCTTCTTTATCATTTAAGTTTTTTTTTTTTATAGTTTTGCGCAAAGAATTGATAGGCATATCCCATAATTGAAACTTTTCCGTCCAATCCGTTTTAAAAGGTTGTTTGAGTTGTTTATCATAAACATTTTCAATTGTAATGTAACTGTAGTTGTTAGTTTGCTTTCAGCAACCCGGTGAGTAACATGGGCACATTCGTTTTTTGTAAGCTTTACTATTTAGAGTGTGCTCCCATGCCCACTCGCACCGGTCGACAAAAAACTTAAAAAATAAGCATTAATAGAGAAAACAATTGATTTACAACAAAGTGCGAGTTATATTAAGTAATACATTTTAAAAGGATCAGTTTGCACGCATAAGTGTCAATAATATGAAAGGTGCTTGGTAAAATCATAGACTATTGAATTTATCATTATGCATTATGAAATATGTATTCTTCGCAACAGTGTTTAATTCACTACAATTTACGTTTTTTTCTAACTATACGATTTAGTGGGGTGCCACTAAAACCTTACCCCCCAAAGAAAGAAAAACATTAACATTTAAAACTAATGCTATATTTATTTAGGCGGGTATTCCACTTATACTTATATATGTACTAGAAAAATACTATCCCTGAACAGGAAAAATACCCATCCTCGGACAGGAAAAATCAACTACTAAAAATAGCAACCGACAAGACAACAAAACTTGCGCACATAAAGGACATTATATTTTTTTCAGGTGGAGCTTTCTAAAAATAATTAATAATAACTGTAGCGTATTACTGCAGTTACATTGCACATTCAATCTTTAGACGTGTATTAATAAAATCTAGACCACCTCCAAAAGTTACTTTCTCGTTTGGAACAAACCTTCAGTTCTCTAGATTCTACTCTCGACGATGACGAGGCTGTACAATACCCTTCCGAATTTTTACATTCATCAGAATTGCCTGGTATGCAAACACACAAACGAAAGCTGAAAATAGTTATCTACATCTACAATGGATTTGGTTGCTTAACAACCTAAACTCACCAAATGATGACTTTCCCTCCAATTAATTGTATAGAAAAAGTCTTAACATAAAAAATTGTGATGATGAAAACAAACACAAGCTCCAAAGAAACAGAAAATTCTGGGAATTTGCTTTTAGGCCGGCCATCCATAAACAGCAAAGCTTTAATTCTTAAATTCATAATATATATTTACACAAAGTAACAATTAAAAACGAAAATATTTATTTCGGATTCAGAGAGGGCAAACGTTTCTTTTATACCGTTTTGAATTCTGTTTTACATTAACATTGTGGGGTCCGTGTTAGCACTGGACAATCATACGCAGCAAATAATTCAATAGTTCAAGATTGTGTATGCACTTTATTGGGTTAATCTACTTTCCCGTGCAACACCGGGACATGAGTAAGCTAGTACATATATAATATGGTATATCCGAGTTGGATGTATCGTCGTTAACTGAAATACCTTCTGTAAGAGAGCTCAATGAGGTACAGAGCAAAAGTAAAAATTAGAATTGAAATAACTCAAAACACCATTTCAGTTTACTTTTATAATTTATTTCGCCCTAAAGCGGGCTCTTCAGCAAAATAATGACTGACTACATAAATTAGAGTCTGATTTCTGTAGTTAGTCAGTCTTTGTTTCTGAAGAGCCCGCTTTAGGGCGAAATAAATTATAAAAGCAAACTGAAATGATGTTTTGAGTTTTTTTCACTCTTTACTATATATATATATATATATATATATATATATATATATATATATATATATATATATAATTTGTGTGTGTGTCTATGTATGTGTTTTTGTTATTTTGTTTAGGATGTGTTTCCTATTATAGGGAATCGATTCTTTTTTGGTCCTAATGTTTCGAAACCGTCCACTTGAAGAGCATTATCTGAAGTGCTTTTTAACTATATTTTGTCGGTATAGAATAAATGTGTGGTAATTCGAGTGACTGACATTTGCTTCATATTTCTATCCTCGATAGGGGGAGCGGACATTTTCATTATTGTCATTTGTTTCTGATAAGAACTTGAACGACATTATTATTATTATTATTATTATTATTATTATTATTATTATTATTATTATTATTATTATTATTATTATTATTATTATTATTATTATTATTATTATTATATCCTTCTCACAGTTGGTCAGTAAAAACACTTCCTCATTATCAGAGGTAAACGAACTATGCATGCACGAGATGATGAGAGGATAGAAATGGAGAATTAAAAATGGGGGTTGAGAGTTAAGAAAAATAAAAGACACATAAAATGGAGAGGGGCAATATATATATATATATATATATATATATATATATATATATATATATATATATATATTAGACCTCTTCAAAATTGACCTTTTTCTTCAAACATATGGAAACTGCTATTATTCCCATTCTCCAAGGTCTAAATTAGCTAAATATACCAGTGATTGTGATCTTGGACCTTGGCTATGCCTGCCTCAAGAGCCATGTAATTTTATTGTTGACGTTTTTCAAAAACGCTGCAAAATATGGGATATTATGTCCTTATTTTCATTGTAGCTTTCCAGAGGTTGATGCTATAGCATTGAAAGTGGTACCAAATGAAAGCTAATAAAATTGTCTTGCATATGGTAGTAAGCACAATAAAACACATGAACACCTGTGTAAATTTTAACTAATTTTAATGCACAAACAGCTGGGACACTACAAAAAATCAGTTTGGTAGTATGATAGCACTGCACTGACACATATATTGCATAAGAAACTGTCAGATAGGATGTTACTAATACATGTATTATCACTTGTTCAATGTGGCTTTTTTGAAACTGTCAAATTTTTTCCTGTGGTACTCCACAACTTGTAGTAAGCAGCTTCTTTGCTCTGGGTCACTTGTGATCTGAGTTGCAAAGTCACTCATTAGTTTCACACCTCTCTCAGCCACATCATTGGTCACTTTCACTGACCTCACAAACTTCTGTGCATTCCTGTAGCTGTCATTGTCTTCCCAGGTGTCAGCAGGAGTAGTGAGCCAGTCACATTTCACTCGAAGAGAATCAAACAGAAAGTGAGACTCTGGCCCTACCAGGTCTGTGAGAACTGTAGCTGCATTGATGACAGGAAACACTGGCTTGCCTTTCCTGTAACTCTCAGGTTTCTCTGTTTCTGACAGCTTGACTGCGAGCTTCTCTTTTGCAGACTTGGTCATGCTGGCATGTGAACTGAACAAGGTGAATGGCACTAGTTCCTGGGTCAGATACCAGCGGTGGTTGTTCATTTTCTTGAGAACAGAGGTTGCCAGTTCATAGTCATACTGCTTGTATTGCAGCATGTTTTTCATAAGCTGGAGGTCATGGATAGGTGCATCAGCTGCAGATGTAGTGGTCACCAAGAGGATGGTGTAGAATAAGGTCAGGAACTTGTTCATCCTCTCCAGCTTGAAGATAGTGTCCGTGTTGTATTTTAGTTCCTTGGAAAACATGAGCATCTTCAGACAGTAAATGTTCCTGGCCATCCAGCGGGCTTGGTGAATGGCACCTGGCTTGGCCCAGTGGATACCTCGAAGAGGTTCCTCACCAAGCAGGATCAGGCACAGCTCTGCCACCTCTCTGTAATCTGCCCTCGGACTTGCTTCATCAAGGAAATTGCTTAAGACTGCAATTGTGCTTGTCTTCTTCTGTTTCAAGTCTTGTTCAACTAGGCCCAGAACTCTTGGGCAGTCCTTAACCAACTTGTCCCACTTCTCTTTCACATTGCTGAACATTGGGTTGTCAAGACTCTTGACCTTGCTGAACACAGCCTCCCATACACTTCCAATTATTACCTCTGATATGTGATGGCGACAAGCGAAGTAGAATACCTTTTTGCCTAGTTTTTCTTCAATAAGCTTCGCTGCACCCTTGTTGATGCCACTGTTGCTTGCTGTGGTATCAAATACCAAGCCTACAATGTTGTCTGTGAGACCCCATGCTTCTATCAGTTCCAATGTAGCATTACACTGTTGGATTCCTGTGGAACTTTCTATGAAGGGCACACCAAGCAGCTTCCCTTCTTCATACTGTGGAGTACCAGAGACGAGCACTGCAAGACTTTCCACTGGGTATCTTTCACCAAGAACATCCCGTAGAAGTTTTCCATCCCAGTGTAGTGTGCAGTAATCTGGCGGACTTTCCTTGAAGTTATTCATGTAACTTTGGCACAAGTTATGACGAGTGTTTATCCTATTTCATCTTGTAGTAGAGGCTGATATCACAAAGTCATCAAGATCTGCGCCTCCTGCCTTCAACACTGCAGACACCATGGCTGTAGTCTGGTTGTCAGAGAGTGACAACCGATCTGCAGTGCTACAAATCTCTTCACTGGTCATAACTGAGTGTGGAAAGTGTAAGGTTATCGTACTTGGTTTTGATGAACAGCTTGGTGTTGTCTCAGTGTATTCTGAACCCTCACTAGTACCAGAGCCTTGACTGTTCTCTGGGTCTTCATCACTTGAAATTTTCCCAACTTCTGCTGCTGCAGCAGTCACTGATGATAACATTCTCTCTTCTCTTTCTTCTCGGAAGCTTTTCTCTCTAGACTTCTTCTCAAACACCTTATCATGACCTGACATGTGTGCCAGGCGAGTTGTCTGTTGGTCCAAGTAGAAATTGACGTCCTCTTCCTTGGTCTCCTTTGTGAGCAGCCTGTTGCTTCTTATCTCCTCCAAAACATCCTTTGCTCCAATATCAAATAACTTGTCTAAGTCCTTCAGAAAGTTAGCTCGTTTCTCTTCCTCTGGTTTGTTATTTCTTCCCTTGTTTTTAACAATTTTCCTGTACTTTTCATGGAGGATAATGAAACGGTTGACTGCATTTGGTCTAGTTAGTGTTTTAATCCTTGCCATATTCCAGAATGGCAAAACGACATCCACTGTATCATGGGCTAAAGACCTATTGTCACTGTTGGGATTATCATTCCTCAAATGCAGGAAATACTGGAACACCTGGCGATTAGTAGGAAGTTGAGAGCCCCTGATGCTGGAGCTGGGTTGCCCAATGAGATACACATCACTGAATGACCTTGTGGCAGGAGTTGCCACCTTTCTCTTTTCAGTTGGTTCATCCCGTTCACTTGTATCGCTGACCACTTTCCCACACCATAGTTGTCTTCCAGATGCCATGTTGTCAGCAGTTCACAAATCTTAACAAAGCAGCTTTAACTTACAATCTGAAATGAAGAGATAAAACATACTTAGTGATAATAAATTATATACATGCATTAAGAGTAACATTTTTGAGATAAAGTTATGTATTATATGATGGCATCCTTTCCAAGCATAAAAAATATATATGTTTGTGCATTAAAATTAATTAAAATTAAAACAGGTGTTCATGTGTTTACTACCGTATGCAAGAACATTTTATTAGCTTTCATTTGGTACCACTTTCAATGCTATAGCATCAACCTCTGGAAAGCTACAATGAAAATAAGGACATAATATCCCATATTTTGCAGCGTTTTTGAAAAACGTCAACAATAAAATTACATGGCTCTTGAGGCAGGCATAGCCAAGGTCCAATATCACAATAACTGGTATATTTAGCTAATTTAGACCTTGGAGAATGGGAATAATAGCAGTTTCCATATGTTTGAAGAAAAAGGTCAATTTTGAAGAGGTCTAATATATATATATATATATATATATATATATATATATATATATATATAGAGAGAGAGAGAGAGAGAGAGAGAGAGAGAGAAGGACAAAAGATTAAGAGAAACAAAATATAAATAGAAACATAGTATAAAATGGAAGAGAGATAAATGTGGAGAAAAAGAGGTAAAGAAGGGCGAACATTGATATATAAAAGAGAAAGGAGAGAAACATGTAGAAACAAAGAGACAGGAGAGAGACGCACACAGGGAGAAAAATTGAACCGTGATAAAGAAACAGGTTTGAAGGAGCGATAGAAAGAAGAGAAAGAGTGAGATAAGAAAAAATACACATCGGGGGGGGGGGGAGAGAAGGAGAAAGAGAGAGAGAGAGAGAGAGAGAGAGAGAGAGAGAGAGAGAGAGAGAGAGAGTGGAGGGGAGATGTGAATGAGATGGAATTGTTTGGTTTCATTATTTACGAGTGAAACGTAACGACCAAGATAAAAGTGAACCAAAAGTGTAATATGCATGGAAAGATCATTGGCAAAGGGTGGACAATTAGAAGGAGTTTAACTTAGCGTCACACAGGAAGGGGACAAAATAAATAATCCAGGAACATTTGGTTAGAAACACGGACACTGGTAATTCACGCGGAAACAAAATATACAAAAGTAAGTAAAAACAAGGAAGTTTTTATGTTTTCCAAAACGAACAGGATAAAATATTACGGAGAGCAGACGATGTATCTTTATCTGGGTAAACAGCAGCAATCTTTCAAACAGTGAGAAATCGAGATTCGATTGTGGAGAAACAACTTTTCTGTGTAAAAAAGAATGAATTCGTAACAGTAAAAACTAAAATAGCCTCAAATAAATTCATGTTTACAAACTACAGCGATAAATGAATTATGCAAATTGAGCAATAAATATAGCTGGTAAAGCGTGAACCTCGTAGAATATGTGAGTAACGAGGAAGACGATGCGGCCTTTTCCGTTGCTTAATTATGAAGAAACAAAATGTCGGCTTTAAAACCAGAAAACAGATTAGACATGAAAACAAAAAAACAACCCTGAATGAAGAAACACAATGTCGGCTTTAAAACCAGAAAACAGATTACACATGAAAACAAAAACAAGAACCTGATTAAAGAAATAAAATGTCGGCTATAAAACCAGAAAACCTTACACATGAAAACAAAAACAAGAACCCTGATTTAAGAAACACAATGTCGGCTATAAAACCAGAAAACATTACACATGAAAACAAAAAAAAATAACTCTGATTTAAGAAACAAAATGTCGGCTTTAAAATCAGAAAACAGATTACACATGAAAAAAAACAACATCCCTGATTTAAGAAACAAAATGTCGGCTATAAAGCCAGAAAACATTACACATGAAAACAAAAACAAGAACCCTGATTTAAGAAACAAAATGTCGGCTATAAAACCAGAAAACAGATTACACATGAAACCCAAAAAACAACCCTGAATTAAGAAACACAATGTCGGCTTTAAACCGAGAAAACAAATTACACATGAAGAGAAAAACAACAACCCTGAATTAAGAAACACAATGTCGGCTTTAAACCGAGAAAACAAATTACACATGAAAAGAAAAACAACAACCCTGAATTAAGAAACAAAATGTCGGCTTTAAAACCAGAAAACAGATTACACATGAAAACAAACAAAAAACAACCCTTAATTAAGCACTCGTCTCATTAACACGACAAAAAAAAAGACTTTCCCTTCTTCTTCTCTGTGTCTTGCGTCAGGTGGAATTTCTATGGACCAAGCTTCCTTGCAGGGCTTTCCCGCCGGTGAACATTACTGCGGGGCTGCCTCTTTGCAGATTACAACATAGACGTCTTCAAATTCAATGCCAACGAATACTTGTAATAGATAATCAAACTGAGTTCATTGATTTGACCAATTTTTATACTCCCATAGTGTTCTTCATCTTTCGGCTGACAATCATGGCATCTCCATAATCAATATTCTCGAGTGGCTCTTGACATTGATATCTGATAACTAATAATAAAAAAGAAAAATATATGACCTTAGATGACCTTTCATTAATCTTTTAATCCCCGAAGAGGATTTTACAAGAAAGGCTGAGGAATTTTGTAATTACGAAGAAAAGTTTAAAAGACTGCAAAAAAAGTTTCTTAAAATGATAAACATATTCCTGAGTACATTTTTTCACGATGTCAATATCCTCTATTAACATATTTGGATAATTATTTCTACGAGAAACAACACTTGGATTATCAGAATAATATGTGAGCAATGATGACTTTTCACTCATTTTCGAAGATTCGTGTAATTCTTTTTCATCTTAATCCGTTTATTTTTATTGACTATTTTACTGATAACAAAACAGGGAAAACAAACGTTTAAAAGACAAAAAAAGTAATACATTTCACTTATATTATTATAATTCCTTGGTCGTTATATTTTCTATTGAATCTGTTAAAACATTAATAACATCTTTAATTATCAGAAAAATATCATCAAAGATGACTTCATTCCTTTTCTAATTTCTTCTTATGATTATAATTATTTTTTCTTCGAAGTTTCTTCATTTTTCTGTAAGAATATTACTGATGAAAAAAAAACGACCATAAATGTAAAAAAACACTTAAAACCGATTTCTTTCTTTTCTTTCTCCCCCCCCCCCACACACACCAAACGTCTAATTGAAAAAAAGTTACCAAAAAGTAGTCATCAGATTTCTGGATACTTTTTCCTAGCATCGTTATATTTTATTCGTGTAATATTTTCATATGGTTCAATCGTCAAAAATGTGGGAAATATCAGCATCAGCAGAATCTGAACGAAGTTTATCAACTAAGTAACAAGATGGGGAATTCGCAAGCCTTTTTCAGAAATTACCTAACTCAGAAGTAAAGTTTTAAGGTTGACAAAAACTTCATAAAAATCAACTTATTCCTGGATACACTTTTAAAATCATTATATTCCTTTATATTCTCAACTGATAAAATAAAAACACCGGAATTCCACGTCAATAACTTGCATAAATATATCTACACAATTATCTCTATTATCAGAGGATTACATGTCACTGTTTTACAGCTATGTCCTACTGACATTCTGCCAATAATTTTTCCAATATTTCACATCCACACCCCAGAGATATTAAATAAAACATTACGCTATTTAGTGAATCAACCTTTTCACAATTAGTATTTTAAAAAGTATAATTTTAAATGTTTAGAAAATATCTATCCTGAGTTATTTTATGATAAACATTTTTACATTAGTTTTTAATTAGTAATACAGGGTGGGCCAAAATAAGGGTCCTATCTTTAAATTTGAATAACTTGAATTTGAATAACTTCCACAAAATAAAAGTTAAACTCACCAAACTTTATGTGTGTGTAGACTGACCCTTCCGAGATTTTTTGAAATAAACAAAACAAATTTTAGCCGAAAAACACTTCTTAAAACTTACAAAAACTAAAGTATTGTTTTTTACACTGTTTTGAGTTTTTTAAGCAAAAATAATGTTTTCTAAATGAGGGTACGTTCCTTAGGGCTAATACGGCTCATGCTTGCTTCGGAAGGGGTCCTTTACTTATTCTAAAAAAAATAAAAAAATCAATAAATAAAAAAGTTATGAATTTTTAAAAATAGGACCCTTATTTTTGCCCACCCTGTATAAGCTTTTGCTTAAATTTGTTTGAATATTAGTAGTCTCATAATTTCAGGGGCCATAAACACTTCACATTGTAACATTATATGCATTTGTGCTAAACAAATCTCTAAACGCGATTTTTATATCGACCTTTTCGCTTTTTATACAAACTTAGTTTAATGAGAATCTGTCATTACGCGCATTATCAAAATAAAAAAAGTAAATTATAAATATATTACTTCCCAGCGTCATCACGCATTCTTCTTTAACTATTTACATTTCTAGTAAATATTTCTGACATTATTCTTAACTTTTAGAACATGTTCTCAGAATATTTCATATGCATGACACAAGGAATAAAAAAACGCTAGAATTAATAAAATACATAAGTATAAGTGGGAAATATTCGTAAATGTTACATAAAAGAAGTTGCTGACATATAATAGCAGATATAAAATATGAGTTTTAATTAGAATAAAAGAATAAGTACAATTAAAACAATATAACCAAAAAAAGAATAAGAAAACAAAAAAGGAAACACATATCGAGGTACGTTATTTTATTGCTAATAACATGATACAACAATAACGAACGAGAATTGGCTAGTTAGCAGCAAAGTTTTCGTTGTCAGCATTTGTCATCATAGAAAACGCGAATAAAAACAGACGGAAATCTTATACAATAAAACAGGCATAGATAAAAAATAAAATCAAACGAAAAACCTAAAACAATCAAACAGGACGTAAAAATTTAAAACAACAGCCGTCAGAAAACGAACGTCAATAAATAAGATTATAACAAACACGAATACGTTATTATTGGAAGAAGGGAGGTAAACACCAACGAAAAAGAACAGGAGTACCAACGTAAAGGACGAACATGAAAAACCGTACATGAACATCAAACGAAGTTAAAAACAAATAAAAAAACGCACACAAAAATATGTAAAGAAACACGGTATAAAAACAAATGTATGATAGTACAGAGAACAGTATAAAACCCATCTAAAATAGATATGAAAACGTACACAATTGCTGATATAAAATATACACAAAAATACATAAAGAACGCACAAAAGCACACATAACACGTTAAAAAACAAATGTAAAAACAAAGATCACAAAGTACATAATAGAAGACATAAAAAAACCCAAAGCAGTAAAGAACTCCAAGAATCTAAAAATTTCAAAAGTATATGAAAAGGTAAAATTAGAATATATAAAAGTAAAAATAGAATATATAAAAGTAAAAACAGAATATATAAAAGTAAAAATAGAATATAAAAAATTCTAATAGAATATATAAAAGTAAAAATAGAATATATAAAAGTAAAAACAGAATATATAAAATTAAAAACAGAATATATAAAAGTAAAAATAGAATATATAAAAGTAAAAATAGAATATATAAAAGTAAAATTAGAATATAAAAAAGTAAAAACAGAATATATAAAAGTAAAAATAGAATATATAAAAGTAAAAATAGAATATATTAAAGTAAAAACAGAATATATAAAAGTAAAATAGAATATATAAAAGTAAAAACAGAATATATAAAAGTAAAAACAGAATATATAAAAGTAAAAATAGAATATATAAAAGTAAAAATAGAATATATAAAAGTAAAAATAGAATATATAAAAGTAAAAATAGAATATATAAAAGTAAAAACAGAATATATAAAAGTAAAAACAGAATACATAAAAGTAAAAATAGAATATATAAAAGTAAAAACAGAATATATAAAAGTAAAATTAGAATATAAGAAAGTAAAAACAGAATATATAAAAGTTAAATTAGAATATATAAAAGTAAAAACAGAATATATAAAATTAAAAACAGAATATATAAAAGTAAAAATAGAATATATAAAAGTAAAAATAGAATATATAAAAGTAAAATTAGAATATAAAAAAGTAAAAACAGAATATATAAAAGTAAAAATAGAATATATAAAAGTAAAAATAGAATATATTAAAGTAAAAACAGAATATATAAAAGTAAAATAGAATATATAAAAGTAAAAACAGAATATATAAAAGTAAAAACAGAATATATAAAAGTAAAAATAGAATATATAAAAGTAAAAATAGAATATATAAAAGTAAAAATAGAATATATAAAAGTAAAAACAGAATATATAAAAGTAAAAACAGAATACATAAAAGTAAAAATAGAATATATAAAAGTAAAAACAGAATATATAAAAGTAAAAACAGAATATAAAAAAATAAAAATAGAATATATAAAAGGTAAAATTAGAATATAAAAAAGTAAAAACAGAATATAAAAAAGTAAAAATAGAATATATAAAAGTAAAAATAGAATATATAAAAGTAAAAACAGAATATATAAAAGTAAAAACAGAATACATAAAAGTAAAAATAGAATATATAAAAGTAAAAACAGAATATATAAAAGTAAAAACAGAATATAAAAAAATAAAAATAGAATATATAAAAGGTAAAATTAGAATATAAAAAAGTAAAAACAGAATATAAAAAAGTAAAAATAGAATATATAAAAAGTAAAATTAGAATATAAAAAAGTAAAAACAGAATATATAAAAGTAAAAACAGAATATATAAAAGTAAAAATAGAATATATAAAAGTAAAAATAGAATATATAAAAGTAAAATTAGAATATATAAAAGTAAAAACAGAATATATAAAAGTAAAAACAGAATACATAAAAGTAAAAATAGAATATATAAAAGTAAAAACAGAATATATAAAAGTAAAAACAGAATATAAAAAAATAAAAATAGAATATATAAAAGGTAAAATTAGAATATAAAAAAGTAAAAACAGAATATAAAAAAGTAAAAATAGAATATATAAAAAGTAAAATTAGAATATAAAAAAGTAAAAACAGAATATATAAAAGTAAAAACAGAATATATAAAAGTAAAAACAGAATATATAAAAGTAAAAATAGAATATATAAAAGTAAAATTAGAATATAAAAAAGTAAAAACAGAATATATAAAAGTAAA
The DNA here is from genome assembly GCA_963556195.1 of Sepiola atlantica. NCBI lineage: Eukaryota > Metazoa > Mollusca > Cephalopoda > Sepiida > Sepiolidae > Sepiola > Sepiola atlantica. The sequence goes on from OY744527.1 coordinate 123,775,703, forward strand.
AACAGAATATATAAAAGTAAAAATAGAATATATAAAAGTAAAAATAGAATATATAAAAGTAAAAATAGAATATATAAAAGTAAAAATAGAATATATAAAAAAAAAACAGAATATATAAAAGTAAAAATAGAATATATAAAAGTAAAATTAGAATATAAAAAAGTAAAAACAGAATATATAAAAGTAAAAATAGAATATATAAAAGTAAAAATAAAATATATAAAAGTTAAATTAGAATATAAAAAAGTAAAAACAGAATATATAAAAGTTAAATTAGAATATAAAAAAGTAAAAACAGAATATATAAAAGTAAAAATAGAATATATAAAAGTAAAAATAGAATATATAAAAGTAAGTTCTTTCTCTTGTTCTCTGTTAACATTTTCAAAAGGTTATGTATTAATGGAATACCCAAAATTATATAAAAACTCAAACATAAATACAAAAACTAGAAAGTTTGAAGTCTCCTGCAGATTGAGGCCTCATCTGTAAATGGGATTTGTGTGATAGAAATGTCTAAAGGAAAACAAGGTATTTATTTGGTTGAATGGTTTTACAGCAACATCCTTCCCTTTGGAATTATTTAATGCGGAAACACAATACCTATTGTATACCAATAATTGAACACACGTTGCAAATTTACGCACAGATAGGGTGGGTCAATTGTGTGTTCATACCTTCCAAACGTTAATAGTACGTAATCAAAAATAAAATATCCGATCCGATTTTTTTATGGAAGTCGCTCCAGACTAAATATTAATCCACTTGATGTAAGGAGCTAAAACCAATACTACTGCAAGGTGAAATTCTATCCAACAGTAAGTGTTACATGGATAGATTCCGACACAGAAAACAGCAATTCTTCCTCCTTTGCCAGAAACATCGCTCATGGAATGTGAGGACTAAAGGACAAAATAAGGGAAACGAGAGTTACGAGGCTGCCGAAAGTAAATCCAATGTCCACTGTCTACTTTTCCTATATAACAGACAGTATATCGCAGCGATTTGATTATGTATTATTAACAACGACACTGGCTAAAATAACAAAAAGATAGCGAGACATAAAAAATAATTTATATGGTGTCAGTATGCATAATTTACTTTGTAAATCAGGCATGGATATCGGGAGATTTCGACGAATGCGACACTCTAAACAATTACGGAAGCTTTGCAGGAAAAAAATCTGCGATCATCACCACCACGGAGGTTTACAAAGAACATTAAAACCTCTTCTAACGGCCCTTCAGTTCCTGGGGCTTTATTATTCAGTTCACTACAGTGAAGGATGGAGACGGTATGGGTTCGTCGTTTTCGTTGGGCTCGCAGCTTCTTTTATATATAGTCTCACCGTCTTTGATGCCAATGAGGTTTATGGCAGTCTTCTTTTTGGAAAGATTCAATGGAGCCTGTTATGCTTCGAGTCGATGCTACTTCCCTTAATGTTTTTGCGGGGATTTCGATGTTACGGACCGCTTGAGTTATTTTTCATTCGTTGGTCGCAGACGGTCACCAACGAAAGCACTAACGGTTTCAATAAACGTGTGGTCATCGCCGGTATGCTACTGTTGCTTTTAAACGTTTCGATGAACTTTTTCGGGCTTCTGCTATCATTTTGCGTCGAGCCCAACATCGGGGATATTATCGTGGAAATAACGTGGCCGGGAAAAAGACGAAACACCAGTCTCGCCATCACCGACGGCCTAGACAATTTGGATCTGAACACGGAATGCAACTTTTCTATCTGTCGTGAAGAAAAAAACTTGAGTTCGGGGGAACCACCGATGGTTTTTGAAAAAGGGGTTATTATAAGTCTATTTACGCTAAACACGGCTATCACCAGCGCCTCGGTGTCGCTATTAGTCGTCCTATGCACACTTATCGTTCAACAATTCGACAAACTCGCTTGCCGTCTGACGGCGGCCATCACGCCGCAAGGCCGCTTACTCTGCGATCTCGGACAGATCAGATACGAACATCAACGTCTCATCCAGCTCGTAGAGACGCTAGATTGCGGCTTCAATCCTGTGATTGCTATCACTTTTCTTACGAACATTGTTATCTTTACGCTCAACTTTTACAACTTATTATATTTCCAGAGAGAATCTGGCTACCACACGATTCTATTCAGCATCTGGTTTGTGACTATCGTCTCGCAGTTGGTATCCATTTCGGCGGCGACAGCCTGTGTTAATACTTCGGTAAGATATTTAACTATTAATCACGTCTAAAAAGTTTAAACATACATTTGTAATTTGTTACTTTCCCATAAACCAAATGCATTCTTAGCACGCTAATACACATAACAGCTGAAAGGAACAAGTTTAACATCACACTCTCACCTAACTAAAACTCTACATCTTATTTGGGTCATCCGTAATTCTAAAATTATGATTTTCATGAATAAATGTATGTATGCTTACTATCTATGATATAAATGTTCTATCTCTAACTGTCCCTCCAGGGATGCAACTTTAAACAAAGCACTATACCAAGGTCAAACCCAATTGTTCTCTCGTACAATTTCACGAGAAATCCAATCATGCTATTTATTTTTATTAGGTAATTTGATACTAATATTTACAGCACATCATTTCCTAATTCAAAAAGTATGAAACTATTTGTATTTACGTCTTACAAAAATACTTGTAATTTTTTCTTACAAAAAAATAATGCTTCTAAGTTTTCTGATTGGAAAAGTAAAAGAAAGACACATTTTAATGTTTGGTTTCTAACCGTTTTTAAATTAAAAAATATTCGATGCTTCTACCTGTAGTAACATTACATTGCTTATAAATACATGCGAGCTAATGCACCACACTAGTGTATTCGGACATAAAAAAACACCTTCTTTGAAAACATCGGAAGATCTCGGTCAGGTGAAAACATGTCACGTAAAAATGTCTCCCTGATTGAGAATTTTGAGGAATGTTGTCAAGTGTTTTCTAAATCTGTCGAATCCTTACACGCTGGTGTTGCGCGAGAGATATAGCTCGCTGCGTGGGTAGAGGCCGAACTCTTGGTTACAGAATTTGGTTGGTATGATGTATAAGATGAAAATACCGACCAGATCGCACACATCTGCAGTGTTATTGGCTTCCATCGGCACATCAAAGGTGTCTTCAGGGTTGGATTTTTAACCCATGCCCTATTGTCAAAGAAGAAGAGAGAATTTCTTACATGGAGGATGGTTTCTATTTCTACGTGGCTGATTTCAATGAAGGTTTTGGCGAAATTAATGACTTTGTTGAGAATCTCCCTGTTGATGGAGGGATAGAAGTCTGTGATGTCGAACTGTGTAAATTGGCATTGTTCTGTATTATGAATGGCTTTTAACTAGTCGATAGTTTCTTGTGAATTGACCCAAAGTCGTACATCTGCGTGGTTTTAATGTGTTTATTTATTTTTCTGATTATATGCTGACCAATAATTATATATGATTAAAACCTGACAGATTCACACAATCCCACCGATAGGCTAATAAACGTTATTAGGTAAAAGTTAACAGAATTAAATACAAGACCCCAATATAGATCCCGTATAGGTACCACAACATATAATACGATGATACCGTTTAATAAACAGTTTTTAATTGATAAGAATACCCACTTCCATTAACACCAAGCCCCTACTTAGCTAATAAACTAGAATTATAACAACAGTTTTACACAATTAATATAAATATAACACTTAAACCCTTTAATATCAGTACTCCAGACAACCGGTAAATTAATAAGTCTGCCACACCATAATCTAACCGACTCGGCGACCAATAAATGATACCACACACCATTACCTCTAAATATAAATACGCCATTGATACACTAAGACATACAGCATCTCTAACAAACAATTAAATTATTTTTAAATAAAACATAGTTACGATTAGGACCCATACAACCATACAGTGCGTCCCTATGAACCCGGTACTTCCCCAAAAGGGACGCTTGAGCAAATAAACCTAAAAGTATTACCGGCTATCTTAGAACTTCATACTTCAGTTTTTTTTATCATTTTCGTGAGTCGCTGATAATTAAGATGGGTTATAACGGTCTTTCCTAAATTGCAAAGGTCAATTCATGTCAAAGAAACCATGGTAGGTTTATGAAATATGTAACGTATGGTTTTTAAATAAATAATTTTTATTTTAGCTCTCACATTCTTTCGATAGAACACTTTGTTGATTTCTTTTCAACATACAACGACGAACTATATATATATATATATATATATATATATATATATATATATATATATATATATATATATATATATATATATATATGTATTGATATATATTTACTTCATCCGATATATATATATATATATATTTATTTACTTAAACTAAATTGTATGCTTCATACAATATATATATATATATATATATATATATATATTTACTTCATACAATATATACATATATATATATATATATATATATATATATATATATATAAATTTATATATATATATTCATTCATACAATATATATATTTATACAGGGTGGGCCAAAATAAGGGTCCTATCTTTAAATTTGAATAACTTGAATTTGAATAACTTCCACAAAATAAAAGTTAAACTCACCAAACTTTATGTGTGTGTAGACTGACCCTTCCGAGATTTTTTGAAATAAACAAAACAAATTTTAGCCGAAAAACACTTCTTAAAACTTACAAAAACTAAAGTATTGTTTTTTACACTGTTTTGAGTTTTTTAAGCAAAAATAATGTTTTCTAAATGAGGGTACGTTCCTTAGGGCTAATACGGCTCATGCTTGCTTCGGAAGGGGTCCTTTACTTATTCTAAAAAAAAAAAAATCAATAAATAAAAAAGTTATGAATTTTTAAAAATAGGACCCTTATTTTTGCCCACCCTGTATATACTGTATGAGTATGTATATCTATTAATTTCATACAATATATATATATATATATATATATATATATAGATAGATAGATAGATTTATTTATTTCATACAATATATGTATATATATATAAATATTTATTTTAAACAATATATATATATTTATATATATATGTAGGGCTTTACGGAGCCCTCCAAAAAGGAGTGCGCTCCAGGAGCACGCTCCTTCTTGCTGGAGCGAAGGAAAGGAGGGCTCATTTTATATTCAACGGGAGTGGAGAGGGAGCAACTCTATTTGGGACTAAATATCGTGGTTTTATCGCTCCGCGCTCCTCGCTTCAAAATTATTTGATTTTTTTTTTGTTTAAACATTAGTTTTTTATTCAGAAATAACAAGGAAAAGAAAAGAAAGTATTAGAGTTTACTCTTAGTTATTATTTAAAATTACATATCTGGTAAAGGTATATGAGAAAGAGAGAGGGGGAGAGAGGGGGGGAGAGGAAGAGGGAGAGGAAGGGAGAGAGAGAGGGAGTAAGAACAAGAGAGTTACGCTTGAAAATAGAATATTTTTACATCGACATGTTAAATTTTTGATGGGACAGTTTTCTTAATACAGGAGACAATTTGGCAACAAATGTATTCAAATAAGCCAGGGAGTTTATAGATGTCTTTGAAGTTATTTTCTTATAGATTTGAACTTTTTTGTATTTATGACAAGGATGTTTATTGCTGATTGAATACATAAGCCAATTTTTCTTTTAATTCGTGTTTTTAAATAAAGAATTTTAGGTTCAATTATACTATAGGAGCCGTTGGATTTTCTCACCTATTTCGCTCAGTATTCACCCAAATCGATTTTTGGGGTGAAATGATACATTTTGTCCTGACAAAAAATTCTAATTTATTTTTTTAGCATATATCAAATTGAACTTTTATGCCACATTTTTACCCGTCGTCTTTTCGGTTATGTTATGTTATTCACTAGTATGTTTTAACCTTTTCATGTTTCATGTTTAAAAATTCGTTAAATTCCGTTAAAACTTGCTTTTCTAAATGAAATGTTCAAAAAAGTGTGTAATAAAATTTTAAAGTATTAAAAATATCAGTAGTTCAAGGGAAAAATATCTTTAGTCCAAGGAAAAAAACAATAAAAACCAACATGGCCGCCAGCAATTAAAACCTGGAATTAAAGTTAGATTCTCAACACTTTAAAAAGTAAATGAGAATTTTATGCCAGCACAAAAAATATAATTAAGACCAACAATCAGTTTTATCCAAAATTTGGGAGAATACCACGCCTAACGAGCGAAAGAAAAGTGCCGTCCCTATTCTACAATTAAACCGATGTTTAAACTTAATTAAATTAAAGAAAATATCTTAAATTTTAATTTAAAAAAGCAAATAATTAGACTTTCTGACTAATTTGTTGTCTTTTTAGAACCGAAAGTGGATTAGATATCTTTCTTTATCTTAAACTATCTACTATATTATATTATAGATGTTTTTGCCCGACCTAGGAAAACTTGCTCCAGTTAATTTTTCGGGGAGGAAAATTTGACCCGATATTTTTTCCAACTCCCAAGGTCTAGGCCAGATATTTTGAATTAAATTTTAAGACATTAAATGGATCTCTTAATTGATTATTGACAATTTATTGATATTTTTTGGCCAACGCATGAAAACAATTTTTTTTTTCAATCTTTAAAAAATAAACGCCATTGGGTTTTTTTCGCCCCAAATTGTACTATTGAAAAAAATGGATAAATCGATTTGTTGGAAAGTACTTGCGCGTTTCTCTGTTGTAAATAATAATATACATTATACAATATAGTTACGTTCATAAAATAAACAAATATTAAACAACAACACGACGATTAATGTTGCCCTGGCTGTCTCTCCTCTTTTAGAGAAATGTTTTCTTAAAAAAAAAATCACTAATAATGTTTAAAAGTACAACTTTATTTACTTAAAAAAATATAAATTCCTTTCTAAAATAAATAGAAAACATATCGGGTCAAATTTTCTTTTCCTGAAAAAATAGGTTGTTAATGTAATGAAAATGAAAATTGTTTTAAAATACTTCAGGGATTTTTCTATTTCTATTTTATACCTAAGGAAGCGAAAATTTACGTATAATCCTATACTTCGTCCGACATATTCTCCTATAACTCTCAAAATATTAGCGAGATTTTGTCAAATATTATCTTAAGGTTTTACACTTAAGGTGACATCTCAACCCATATTGACGAGATCCTTTGATGCCCACCCCTATCCTTCGACCACTCATTGGCAGAATAGAACGTTTATGAAAGAAGGTATATTTTCATTATGGAGCGCTGAAAAAGATCTGCACCCTTTTTATAGGAGTTGGAGCAGGAGCGGCTCCGTTTTGAAAATGGGGAACGTGAGAGGAGCCAGCTCCAATTTTGGGCGTTGGAGCATTAGTAAAATGTTTCACTGTAAAGACATTATTACACAACGAGATTCGTTAATATCTGAAGCACAAGATCAAGCGGCACCATGTCGTTTAAAAAAGAGAAAGAAAAAAATTGTCTATTATCCTGATGAAGATTCCTGTGTGAATCGAAAATTTGAATTTTAAATAAATAATATGTTTATTTAAAATAAAAGTCTCTGCATTTTACTGGTTTCAAAAACCGTTTCAAATTACAAAATTTAAATGCATTCTATACAGTGGAAACATTTGACTAATACTTATAACGTTCGACCAGGGAACACACACCACTTGTAGACATTATTACACAACGACACAAGCGACACCATGTCGTTTAAAAAAAGGGAAAAATGTCTATTATCCTGATGAAGATTCCTCTGTGAATCAAAAATATGAATTTTAAATAAATAATATGTTTATTCATAAAAAAGTCTCTGCATTGTACTGGTTTCAAAAACCGTTTCAAATTATATATATATATATATATATATATATATATATATATATATATATATATATATACAATAATATTTTTATAAATAAATATTAATTATTTAAATACCTAGAGACATCGATGTTTCATGCTAACGCAATCTTCAGTCTAGGAACTAATTCTCAACGGTCGGTAGGCGCGAATCCCGATCACAAATCGCCACTGATTCGTAGTCGGGGATCTTATCCATCGGCCATAGCCAATTAGTTAGTAAATATAGAAGAACTTTAAATGTAAATAGCGAAATCGGCGGCTATTTACCAGGCAGTTAGAGTGATCTCTCTCTCTCTCTCTCTCTCTCTCTCTCTCTATATATATATATATATATATATATATATATATATATATATATATATATATATATATATATATATATATAATTAAATCTTTAGTAGTACACAATTTCATTAAGGCAAGGAATATAGACATTTGTGACATTTTTTTGGAGGGGATTAAATTGATAAGTGTTTAAAACATGAGAAAAGGGTATAATTACATAAATTTAGTAAGCCGGCTTTCGTCAACACACATGAGAGTAAATACGTAGAAGTAAAATTCAAGCACTACAATTAAAACTTAAAATATCGAGTAAAATGAAGATCAGTTACAGTTTGGGGCGAAAAAAGAAATTGAGGGTGTCGCAAGTGCATCACATTAAGTCCCAGAGGTCACTCCTTTTGTTTACATGATAAATTAATATTGATTATTTTTAGGACTTTAAGATGTAATAGCGAATGTGATCTTCTTATGACAGAGAAACTGTCACTAGTGTAAGCCGACTAACATTCAGCACTATTAATAAGGTATTGGACAATAGCTGACCCGGATGTGTTGACTAAATTATTTAAATTATTTTGT
>OY744527.1:123789369-123791869 GCA_963556195.1 Sepiola atlantica
TGCTAAAGTCCGACAGTTGAATGTGCCAGCAGAGAACATCACCACTGGCAGACCCAAGTTGACTTGGGAGGACGTAGTCAAAGGTGATAGGAAGGCCATGGGTATGGATTCCATCAAGCCTTGCCAAAGACAGGAGTGGAGAGGAAGACTTAGATTTCGAGACTAGACAATCAGGCCCCACCCTCATCAGAGGATTAATTGTGGCCTGATTCAACAAATAAACCGGTTGATGATGATGATGATGATATATATATATATATATATATATATATATATATATATATATATATATATATATATATATATATATATATAATTATTATAAATAGGTGTTGTTTATACCAGTCGGGTATACGGTTTCGACAATCAGTCTGTTGGGGTGGAGTATTATTCTTTGTAGGCCTCTGACCTTCAGTATTTACTTTCTCTCTGTGAGAAGGGGGTTTATTTAATGCTAATCGTTTGAAGGGCTTTTTGAAGGGGACATTTTACGAAACTGCTTAGGCATCTTTTGCAGGCAATAGTGCACTTTTCCCAATGCGATGGCTTTTCACAACCTCATCTGACCTTGTATCTAATCGGCTGAACACGAGATAAATAATACTATTGTATGTATATACACTTATAATATAAAATAATAGAATGTACTATATATATATATATATATATGTATATATATATATATATATATATATATATATATATATATATATATATATATATATATATATATCATAGTATTTACTTTAACAGTAGGCAGTGAGTGCATAGTGCTTGCTTGTTGTATGAAAGTGTACTTATGGCAAGTGAGCTTCACAGACACCCCTGTGTTACATTACCGGGGAATCATCAGGCTAATTGCATGAATCTACATTTTACGGTTGTTTTCATAGTTAACCAATTTACATTTTACGGTTGTTTTCATAGTTAACCAATTCTTACTCTAGCTTCTAACCAATTAGAGTACTTCGTTTATTACCCTCTTATTACCTATTTTTTGATCAGCCAATGAGTGTTACTCCCTTTGATCAAAAAAGTGTCCAGGGTTCTACACTTTTAAATTGGTCAAATTAATATAAGGTGACGGTAGTCTGACGCGGGAAAAACGAAGTTAATTTATCTGTCGCAATGTCCTGTTAACTTTCATCATCTTAGATTTATGATTTTACGATTATACAGGCTTTTGGTTAATTATTTATTTTCATTAAATAAGTGCGTTATTTTTTTTTTAAATGTAGTTATCCCAAAGTAAACTTTATTCTGTGTATACATTTAATTGCAATTTCGCTTCTATGATTTAGTAATTTTTAATATCTTTGAAATGTAAAATATTTAGTTTCTCGCACAAACGAGTTACACAAATCGTTTTAGTTCATCTTAATATTTCTCATTCGACTATAGGCGACCGTCCGTTTCTTTTAAATTCAAGTGCAGTTTCCCCTATATATACTTGTTATTCGGGTTTAATTATGTATATATAGTCGTTAGGTTAATTATGTCTTCAGTTAAGAAGTTATTTTGTAAAGGGCAATGTACTCTAATTTTGCAGTTGCGGTTTTGTATCCATTACTACCTTTGTTTTTTTCTATTTGGGTAATTATTATTACTATTTGTGTCCTTACTATTTATTTATTTTTGATAATGATATATGTTAACTATTGGTAGAATACAGTCTGACTATTATTTCGTAACTAATATATTGCTTTTATTTTTATTTAGTAAATAAAATATAATAATTTTATTAGTATAGATATGGCTAAACAAAACACATCATTTCCTTTCCGTGAACCTACTCTTCCTGTTGCAGAACATATCACCATTTACTTCAAAAGCATAACACAAAATTACAGGTATTTTTTGTTTCAAATGTATTTATTATTTTCGGATCTTTTGTTCAAAACGTAATTATTATGATTATCATTAAATCAATAAAACGCAAATAACTTAAATTAAACTAAATAGTCGATGTCTCACTCATTCTATCTTTCTCTTTGCGTGCGTTTTCTATAATTTCAATAATGACCTATTTTTTCTTTGGATTATTTTGTTTTAAAATATTTTAATTCTTTTGTTTAACTATTAATAATAATAATAATAATAATAATAATAATAATAATAATAATAATAATAATAATAATAATAATAATAATAATCATCATCATCATAATCTTCATGATTATTATTATTATTATTATTATTATTATTATTATTATTATTATTATTACATGAATGAACCTAAACTTAATAAAAATGAAATAAAACAGTGGCTTTCTCATTCGCTAGGGGAAATATTTCTGTTGCGAGAGCGTAAGACTGACTATCTAACAGACTACATCCCTGGTTCAATCCCTGATTTCTGCATCGAATTATTTTTTCTATTAGTTCATTTGGCACCCTTATATTCCTCGACGTTGAATTGCAAATCTCTATATCATTATTTATATTAAGTTAGTTATATGTATATGTTTATATATTTGCATGTACATGATTCACTCCTAAA
>OY744527.1:123796869-123809369 GCA_963556195.1 Sepiola atlantica
CACACACACACACGCACACGCACACACACACACACATTATAACAAAATTAGTTTTCCACTTTAGGACCCGCGCTAACTTCTACCCCGTCGTCAGTGTTTTGTTTTTTAAATTGTTGATTTTAAAACCGTTCTGAGTTTGTTTATTTTCTTGTTAGCTATTATGTTTCAAAACACAAATTTATTAAATCAAATTGTTTAATTAAAATAATAATTGATTTAAAAATGACTATATAAAAACACGCACACACACATACACACACACACACACACACACACACACTATAACGAATTCAGTTCAGGTAAACTTTTTTATTTCCGAGAATTAAAAAACTATTCGTGTTTACTGTATTTGATTTCTTTCACGACCTCAACTGAATTTATGATTCCATTCTTTTTTTTTAATAAATAAATTTAAAAAAAAGATGTGATTTTTTTCTTTAATGTCAACAAAATAAACTAACACATTGTACTGGAAAACTATACAACTGATTGTAGAATCAAATTGTTTAATTAAAAAAAGGTCATTAAACAAACACACACACACACACACACTGTGTTCACTGTATTTGATTTTTTGGTGCTTTTTCATTTTAGGACCCAAGCTAACTTTGACCCCGTCGTTACAGTAAGGGTCAAGGTTAGAGTTAGGGTTAGGTTTTTTTTTCCTTTTTAATTAAAAATATTTATATGTATGGGGGGAGGGGAGAATAACAAAAATTGGTGGAAGGCGGTCAAAAAAAAATTTTTTTTTCTTTTTTTAACTAAAAATATTTCTATGAATGGTAATATAAAAAAATTGAGGGGGGTACAAAATTTTTTTTTTCTTTCTTTTTAAACTAAAAGTCTTTCTATTTATGGGCGAGGGTACAACAAAAATCGGAGTAGGGTCGAATTTTTTTTTCTTTATTTTCAACTAAAAATATTCTTGGTCATAAACACAGAAAATCAATGTCTAACCACCAGAGAAATATGACTGGGGCTCCATCGGTTTACGCGCGAGCGTTCATTTCTGATGCGGCAGCCTAGCAAAAATATGCGACCGGAGGGAGCATATATTTGCTTGTAACTTTAATGGAATATTCGAGTATACATGTACATGTATCTCATATACAAAGTTTTAGCTACAAAAAAGCCCCTTGATTTCTGAGAACCTCGACTAGAGTAAAATAAAACAATATATATATCCAGGTAAAAAAGATCCACAGGGTGGTAATCCAGAGAATTTTAACCGGGTTTATAAAAAGTGCTCAATATCAAAATAGAGCTTTATATATGATAATTTTTTTATTTACACAGACATGTACAAAATCTGCGACACTGGCATGTCGATGTTATCGATCAACAGTTACTATAAACTGAGATTTCATCAGGAAGAGTTAGAATCCGATCTTAACCTCAGATCATATTTGGAGAGAATGAAATGGAGAGATAAAGAAAGAGAAGAAGCAGAAAAGAAATTTAACATTTCAAAAATTGGGGGGTCACGTGATTTAGGGCCGTTAAAAATCAAAAATCTAAAAAATCTAAAAAATCTAAAATCTGAAACAAACAGGACAAATAAATAAATAAATAAATAAATAAATAAAATAAGGTGGAAAGAGAGACATATAATAATTATTTATTTATTTATTTATTTATTTGTCCTGTTTGTTTCAGATTTTAGATTTTTTAGATTTAAAATTCTAGTTTTTATTTTTATTTATTTTTTAAACTTGACTAATCGAGAAAATATTTATATGAATAATAGTGCAAACACTGATGAAGCATATTTTTATGACATTTTTAACGAATGGTGTACACTTTTACGTCGCATTTCATCTTGGGGTATCAAATCGGTGAGGAAAAACTTAATCCCAATTAGCACTTAGTTAATGCTTGCTTTTCAAACTTATCCCAGACAAAATAAACGAATAAATGACATTAACGAAAAAGGCGATGAATTTATTACTTGCGTGATTCGGCTGAGTTATAGAGTTTCAAGCTCCAGACTCTGGGATCCATGTTTCGAATCTTGCTAGGCTACGCCACGCTAATGAGTAGTATAAATGCGAAACACGTGTCTGTGGATAATTATATATATATATATATATATATATATATATATATATATATATAATAGAATGGTAGTTTGCTTGAAGCATTGCTGGGAATAGTAGTAGTATGTTTAAGAAGGCAATGCAAAGTGCCGCGTAGGTTGTAAGCTGGAAGGAACAAAAATAATAAATCGAAGTGGGACTTACTATTTATTTTTTTCTTAAAATCTTACATAACAGCAAGTGTGCTGTTGGCTGTTTGTGTGTTGTCCGGATGATTATTAAAAAAATAATTTATTTAATATTTCGAGAAAATCTTCCCTTTGTCAAAAATAATAAACACCAAAGGAAAAATCCGTCTGTGTAGAGAAGTCACCAAAAGGGATACTAGAGAATAGGGTAGGGGCAAACAAGTCTCGCAGAGAATAGAAATTAATAGATTTTAAAATTATGTTTTGTATATAAATGTAGTGTTCAAAAATATGTGTGTAATATTAGAAAAATGATATTTATTGTATGGTAAGGAATTAACTGTTAGTTTTGATGATATATTTTTTTGTTTCCGTGTTTTATTTTCGCATTTTTTTGTTTTGTTTTTAATATAAAGTAATTAATTAATCTCTTTTTTATTATTATTTATAATTATAAATTTTATTAAATTCATTGTTTATCATATATTCAAAAAGTATTATTAATTGTGAGTTTCATTAAATTAATGTAATTTGTTACTTATTATAGGATTTAGTTTAGACTTAATTGAATCTAGTTAAATTTATGGTTTAACCGTGAGAAAGTGTAAGGGGAATAACTCTGCCAGTTACTAAATCGGGTCTTGAATGAAATTAATTGATAGATTCAGTCGGTAGAAGTCTGAGTGTAACGTTATATTATTTATATATATGTGTATTATTGTTTATTTATTTATTTTTTTATTTTCTATTCTTGTTTTTTATTTTTATTTAATATTTTTTTATTTATTTTTTTAATTAATTAATTTATTTATTTTTTCTATATTTGCATATTATTTGTATGCATTTGATATGTATTTAGATGTGGGGTAATAGGGGCAAGTTGTTAAATTGATTAATAATGCCAGATTATGAGGTGAATTATTAGAGTAGGTCAATTATGTTTTTTACTTGTTAGGGGTTGTTATTCTCATATATATACAGGGTGTCCCAAAATAATGTATACACCCTTTGAATCGTTATAACTCGTTCAATTTACTGAGTTTGATTTGCAAACAAAATTGATAAAAGAGTAGAACAGTAAGATACACATTTAAAAATACTGAAAGTAAAATTAACAAAAACATAGAAAATTAACTTTTAATAAACGTAAAGGCTACAATGTTTAAAGCAAGAAACCCGAAGTAATTGCAAACAAATGGGAGTAGTAATTGTAGTAGAATGTGCTCAAATACCGGAGTAAATGTCGCAGGACGTTTGTAGGTACAATTCTTCACGTCTTCACTATATGGAAAGTGTATTGAGCAGAACGGGTTGGGGTTAGGATGAGGGTTCATTTTATGAACATTCTGAAATTACCCTAAGTAGCCTTTATCTCTGTTAAAAGTTAATTTTCTATGTTTTTGTTAATTTTACTGTCAGTATTTTTAAATGAATATTCTTACTCAATCTTGTTTATCAATCTTGCAAATAAAAATCAGTAAATTGAACGACTTATAACAATTCAAAGGGTGTATACATTATTTTGGGACACCCTGTATATATATATATATATATATATATATATATATATATATATATATATAAAATGACGTAAGAAGCCCTTTTTAACAATGCGTGAAAGAATTTATTTCCTTTTTTTCTTTTTCCAATCAATTTCGAAGTCTACAAACTTCATCTTCAGGGATGTATTTTTTTTTTTTTATAAAATAAACAAACTTTTGTTTATAAGTAGCATCGAGATGGTGTGACGCTCTCCGCCAAGATGGAATAGGGCGGAAGTGAAAAATATTAAGAACGATTATGCCAGGGGCAAGCCGGGAGTTATAAAGATATTGTTCGTTCTTTTTTTTTTTTTTTTTAAGCATTGAATAAAATGTAATAAAATGACGTAAGAAGCCCTTTTTAACAATGCGTGAAAGAATTTATTTCTTTTTTTTCTTTTTCCAATCAATTTCGAAGTCTACAAACTTCATCTTCAGGGATGTATTTTTTTTTTTTTATAAAATAAACAAACTTTTGTTTATAAGTAGCATCGAGATGGTGTGACGCTCTCCGCCAAGATGGAATAGGGCGGAAGTGAAAAATATTAAGAACGATTATGCCAGGGGCAAGCCGGGAGTTATAAAGATATTGTTCGTTCTTTTTTTTTTTTTTTTTAAGCATTGAATAAAATGTAATAAAATGACGTAAGAAGCCCTTTTTAACAATGCGTGAAAGAATTTATTTCTTTTTTTTCTTTTTCCAATCAATTTCGAAGTCTACAAACTTCATCTTCAGGGATGTATTTTTTTTTTTTTATAAAATAAACAAACTTTTGTTTATAAGTAGCATCGAGATGGTGTGACGCTCTCCGCCAAGATGGAATAGGGCGGAAGTGAAAAATATTAAGAACGATTATGCCAGGGGCATTGTTAAAAAGGGCTTCTTACGTCATTTTATTACATTTTATTCAATGCTTAAAAAAAAAAAAAAAAAGAACGAACAATATCTTTATAACTCCCGGCTTGCCCCTGGCATAATCGTTCTTAATATTTTTCACTTCCGCCCTATTCCATCTTGGCGGAGAGCGTCACACCATCTCGATGCTACTTATAAACAAAAGTTTGTTTATTTTATAAAAAAAAAAAAATACATCCCTGAAGATGAAGTTTGTAGACTTCGAAATTGATTGGAAAAAGAAAAAAAAGAAATAAATTCTTTCACGCATTGTTAAAAAGGGCTTCTTACGTCATTTTATTACATTTTATTCAATGCTTAAAAAAAAAAAAAAAAAGAACGAACAATATCTTTATAACTCCCGGCTTGCCCCTGGCATAATCGTTCTTAATATTTTTCACTTCCGCCCTATTCCATCTTGGCGGAGAGCGTCACACCATCTCGATGCTACTTATAAACAAAAGTTTGTTTATTTTATAAAAAAAAAAAAAAATACATCCCTGAAGATGAAGTTTGTAGACTTCGAAATTGATTGGAAAAAGAAAAAAAAGAAATAAATTCTTTCACGCATTGTTAAAAAGGGCTTCTTACGTCATTTTATTACATTTTATTCAATGCTTAAAAAAAAAAAAAAAATGAACGAACAATATCTTTATAACTCCCGGCTTGCCCCTGGCATAATCGTTCTTAATATTTTTCACTTCCGCCCTATTCCATCTTGGCGGAGAGCGTCACACCATCTCGATGATACTTATAAACAAAAGTTTGTTTATTTTATAAAAAAAAAAAAATACATCCCTGAAGATGAAGTTTGTAGACTTCGAAATTGATTGGAAAAAGAAAAAAAAGAAATAAATTCTTTCACGCATTGTTAAAAAGGGCTTCTTACGTCATTTTATTACATTTTATTCAATGCTTAAAAAAAAAAAAAAAAAAGAACGTACAATATCTTTATAACTCCCGGCTTGCCCCTGGCATAATCGTTCTTAATATTTTTCACTTCCGCCCTATTCCATCTTGGCGGAGAGCGTCACACCATCTCGATGCTACTTATAAACAAAAGTTTGTTTATTTTATAAAAAAAAAAAAAAATACATCCCTGAAGATGAAGTTTGTAGACTTCGAAATTGATTGGAAAAAGGAAAAAAAGAAATAAATTCTTTCACGCATTGTTAAAAAGGGCTTCTTACGTCATTTTATTACATTTTATTCAATGCTTAAAAAAAAAAAAAAAAAAGAACGAACAATATCTTTATAACTCCCGGCTTGCCCCTGGCATAATCGTTCTTAATATTTTTCACTTCCGCCCTATTCCATCTTGGCGGAGAGCGTCACACCATCTCGATGCTACTTATAAACAAAAGTTTGTTTATTTTATAAAAAAAAAAAAATACATCCCTGAAGATGAAGTTTGTAGACTTCGAAATTGATTGGAAAAAGAAAAAAAAGAAATAAATTCTTTCACGCATTGTTAAAAAGGGCTTCTTACGTCATTTTATTACATTTTATTCAATGCTTAAAAAAAAAAAAAAAAAAAAAAAAAAAAAAAAAAGAACGAACAATATCTTTATAACTCCCGGCTTGCCCCTGGCATAATCGTTCTTAATATTTTTCACTTCCGCCCTATTCCATCTTGGCGGAGAGCGTCACACCATCTCGATGCTACTTATAAACAAAAGTTTGTTTATTTTATAAAAAAAAAAAAATACATCCCTGAAGATGAAGTTTGTAGACTTCGAAATTGATTGGAAAAAGAAAAAAAAGAAATAAATTCTTTCACGCATTGTTAAAAAGGGCTTCTTACGTCATTTTATTACATTTTATTCAATGCTTAAAAAAAAAAAAAAAAAGAACGAACAATATCTTTATAACTCCCGGCTTGCCCCTGGCATAATCGTTCTTAATATTTTTCACTTCCGCCCTATTCCATCTTGGCGGAGAGCGTCACACCATCTCGATGCTACTTATAAACAAAAGTTTGTTTATTTTATAAAAAAAAAAAAAAATACATCCCTGAAGATGAAGTTTGTAGACTTCGAAATTGATTGGAAAAAGAAAAAAAAGAAATAAATTCTTTCACGCATTGTTAAAAAGGGCTTCTTACGTCATTTTATTACATTTTATTCAATGCTTAAAAAAAAAAAAAAAAAGAACGAACAATATCTTTATAACTCCCGGCTTGCCCCTGGCATAATCGTTCTTAATATTTTTCACTTCCGCCCTATTCCATCTTGGCGGAGAGCGTCACACCATCTCGATGATACTTATAAACAAAAGTTTGTTTATTTTATAAAAAAAAAAAAATACATCCCTGAAGATGAAGTTTGTAGACTTCGAAATTGATTGGAAAAAGAAAAAAAAGAAATAAATTCTTTCACGCATTGTTAAAAAGGGCTTCTTACGTCATTTTATTACATTTTATTCAATGCTTAAAAAAAAAAAAAAAAAAGAACGAACAATATCTTTATAACTCCCGGCTTGCCCCTGGCATAATCGTTCTTAATATTTTTCACTTCCGCCCTATTCCATCTTGGCGGAGAGCGTCACACCATCTCGATGCTACTTATAAACAAAAGTTTGTTTATTTTATAAAAAAAAAAAAAAATACATCCCTGAAGATGAAGTTTGTAGACTTCGAAATTGATTGGAAAAAGAAAAAAAAGAAATAAATTCTTTCACGCATTGTTAAAAAGGGCTTCTTACGTCATTTTATTACATTTTATTCAATGCTTAAAAAAAAAAAAAAAAAAGAACGAACAATATCTTTATAACTCCCGGCTTGCCCCTGGCATAATCGTTCTTAATATTTTTCACTTCCGCCCTATTCCATCTTGGCGGAGAGCGTCACACCATCTCGATGCTACTTATAAACAAAAGTTTGTTTATTTTATAAAAAAAAAAAAATACATCCCTGAAGATGAAGTTTGTAGACTTCGAAATTGATTGGAAAAAGAAAAAAAAGAAATAAATTCTTTCACGCATTGTTAAAAAGGGCTTCTTACGTCATTTTATTACATTTTATTCAATGCTTAAAAAAAAAAAAAAAAAGAACGAACAATATCTTTATAACTCCCGGCTTGCCCCTGGCATAATCGTTCTTAATATTTTTCACTTCCGCCCTATTCCATCTTGGCGGAGAGCGTCACACCATCTCGATGCTACTTATAAACAAAAGTTTGTTTATTTTATAAAAAAAAAAAAATACATCCCTGAAGATGAAGTTTGTAGACTTCGAAATTGATTGGAAAAAGAAAAAAAAGAAATAAATTCTTTCACGCATTGTTAAAAAGGGCTTCTTACGTCATTTTATTACATTTTATTCAATGCTTAAAAAAAAAAAAAAAAAAAAAAAAAAAAAGAACGAACAATATCTTTATAACTCCCGGCTTGCCCCTGGCATAATCGTTCTTAATATTTTTCACTTCCGCCCTATTCCATCTTGGCGGAGAGCGTCACACCATCTCGATGCTACTTATAAACAAAAGTTTGTTTATTTTATAAAAAAAAAAAAATACATCCCTGAAGATGAAGTTTGTAGACTTCGAAATTGATTGGAAAAAGAAAAAAAAGAAATAAATTCTTTCACGCATTGTTAAAAAGGGCTTCTTACGTCATTTTATTACATTTTATTCAATGCTTAAAAAAAAAAAAAAAAAGAACGAACAATATCTTTATATATATATATATATATATATATATATATATATATATATATATATATCACCTCATTTTGTTAAATCTTTAGAGTATTCACTAATGGCCCGAGAGACTAAAGTTTAATCCTCGGTCGAGTAATACCAAAGACTCAAGAAATAGAACTTGATGCCCCTCTTGCTAAAACGTAGCATAATAAAGTGAGGATCAAGTGTAAACGAAACAACGGAAAACAGTGGCTCTCTCCCTTACATTTTAGTATTTTAGTTTGCTAGCAAATGAAAATGAAGTATTTGAATCCCTCTTGACTACGGTCCATCCATATATATATATATATATATATATATAGCACCGTAAAATGGTAGTAGTAACACAGCGTAGCGTCACTTGCTTTAAATGCATCGTTCCTTCACTTATAGAAGTTTGAATGCCTCTTCGCTTCGCCGCCGTTAACGTGTTAAAATTATCATTGTTTATAAGCTGTTCAGAACTGACCTAGCGGTTAGCGACGTTGGACGGGAGTTGGAAAATACTTGTTGTCCAGGGTTTCGAATCGTGTGACCGGTGATGAATAGTCGTACTTCTATGCTGATGAGTCTTGATTGAAAAAAGACGAAACGTATACGTCCATAGATATAAACAATAACAAATATTTTATAATTGAAGCTCCTCGTTAAAAAGTAGAGCACCGTAAAATGGTAGTAGTAACACAGCGTAGCGTCACTTGCTTTAAATGCATCGTTCCTTCACTTATATAGAAGTGTGAATGCCTCTTCGCTTCGCCGCCGTTAACGTGTTAAAATTATCATTGTTTATAAGCTGTTCAGAACTGGGAGTTGGACGGGAGTTGGAAAATACTTGTTGTCCAGGGTTTCGAATCGTGTGACCGGTGATGAATAGTCGTACTTCTATGCTGATGAGTCTTGATTGAAAAAAGACGAAACGTATACGTCCATAGATATAAACAATAACAAATATTTTATATATATATATATATATATATATATATATATATATATATATATATATATATAGGTACATTATATATAACGAATATTTCCATTTGCTCTCTATCTCGGTAGGTAAGATTTGACACCCAGTCTTCTAATGATGTGAACAAACATTTTCAAAAGAGGTTATGTTGTGTCAATTGGGCTCTCACGCTTGAGCTTGAAATAGCATTTTCAGCGCTAAATACGCAGATTTAAAGAATATATTCTATTTGGTTATATTATTACTAACTGATGAGTGTATAATTGTTTATACACACGTGTTGTCGCCGCCTGGAACCCTGATTGTTGTTGCATGTGGATACAAAACCACTCGAACGCCGATATATATCAACATAAAAAATATCTCAAAAGCGAGACAGTCACAGTAAACATCAGAACGACTGGTTACTTGTACACTTGAGAGAGAGAGAGAGAGAGAGAGAGAGAGGGGGGGGGGGTGAAACGACAGACATACATATAGGTAGATGGATAGCACGTCTCGCTACACCCAGCCACACTGCGCGTTGTCTCCATTGGGGACAGCACACAAACACGTCTTTTCTGCTCGAAGTCTCGCCAGCCAAAAGGAGAAAAAAAAATCTCCGACCGGAATTCATGTGGTTTAATCGACTACACCTATAGTGTCACTTCTGATCTTTAAGGTGTCACTCAAAGTCTTCTATTCAAGCACGGTTCGTGTAACAATATTAGATGCGCTCAACTAACCCTTTTCTTCGGTCGGGCCGTCACGCTTAAGTTTGAAAGAGCATTTTAATCGCTAAACGCGCAGATTAATTAGCCACATATCCGCCTTTTTTAGTGTGATCTGGCTTTAGAGACACACATACATATGCATTTACACACACGTATGTATGTATATAGGTACATCAATACTCACGTACATGTGCATGTGAAGACGGTATTATATTATAGGTTATTTTAAGTTGTATTTTTGTTTTCAATTTGTTTGTTTTTTGCTAATAAATACATAAATAATTGTCGCAGAAATTTTTCTTAATATTTTAATCTTTTAAAAAGAGTTTCTGGCTTAGATGTTGCCGGCATTTCTATGATTTTAAATCATCACTATCGTTCTATAAATAATCGCCATCGAGTTAATCAGCATTAACATTATCAAGAACAGTCGTGTGATTATAAAGGCGGCAAAATGAGAAATGAACAGTGTGAGTGTGGCTAGAAATAGCGTCTTCATCAACTTTGTTATCGACCGAACAAAGAAATAAAAATGAACAAAAGACCTTTGCCATTTTTCGGATATTATTGACAACAATGCCCAGGACACCCGCCATTATTCTCAGGGGGACGTAAAAAGACGTGCAATAAACTCATAACGTAGAGAAGAGTCGTGAAATACGACATTGCGTAATGCCGGCAGTTGAGAAGCCGAAGAATCCGGATTAAAAGAGAGGTGAAACATTTGAAGGGAGAGAGAAAAGTAGGCAAGAAATAAATATAATTAATTAATTAATTGATTGATTATCGCTGTTTGTTCTAAGCTTCATTTATTATCAGCTTTTATTTATATATTTTTTAAGTTTAAAAAAAGTTTTGATATGTATAGTTTTTTTTAAATGTCAAGAAACAACGAGTCATGGTCGATATTCCAATTATTCTTGCTCGAGCTTATTAATTAGAGAAATAATAAGTTCCCACTAGGAATTTTTGCGGTTTACTGTCGAAGAAACGCGGCTGGGAATATATATATATATATATATATATATATATATATATATATATATATATATATATATATATATATATATATATATATATCTATAGATATAGATATATAGATATATAGATATATATATATTTAGTCATCATCGTTAAAAGATAAACTCAAACCAAAGTACTGAATTTTAATTGTAAAGCCATAGCTAATTAGACGTCAAAACACGAACATATATATATATATATATATATATATATATATATATATATATATATATATATATATATATAAATATTAGAAATAAACACACTGACAAAACTAAGTCTGTACACAGTTCATGGAGAATCCCAAGAGGAGAAAAAAATCCATATGAAAAGCTAAAGTTACAAAAATTAAAATAAAACTAAAATTAGCAATCGATGGAGTTTTGGATCTCTAACCCAAACCAAACTCATATTTTTCCTTGTATTTATTCAACTATTTGATTCGAGCTCCTCCTTAATTACCAACATATAAGGCCCAGCCTCTCTTATGAAATAAACTCTTTAGCTCCGCCTCCTTTTTCTAACTTTATCAATCTGTTCGGACCAACCCAACATTTTCTTCATGTTGTTTACATTATCAAAAAAACTGGCGTTGCCTGGGAGCAATAATTTTTTGTCTTATGGGTTCCTTAGGCCAAAAATTACTCGAAAACTAGGGGTGAATAAGTTGGTTTGATTGTCAGTTTAATGATGAAGAATATCATGAGATGATTGAAAATGATAAGTGGAATGAACTAACTTTGATTACTTATGGAGACGGTTTATGACAAGTATTTGTTGACATTGGATTTGAAGAGGACCATATTGTAGTATGCAATGAAGCTATCCTGTGGTAATGTGTTTCACAAACGGGAAGTTCTTGGAAACTGTTAATGGAAATTCCGCTTTAGACACACGAAGAAGAAGGAAACGTTTTTTCCAATCATTTCAATGGTGGTAGGAAAATGAGTTTTTGTTGAAAATGTTTTAAATGGAAGTATCAGAGATTGGAGTTCAGTCGAGCACTTTCCGTGTAAATAACGAACAAATGGAGAAAGACGATCAACGTCTATTCTGTGAGAAAGAGGCTGTAGAGAGCAGGAGGTATCTCCATCTACTAGATTACGAAGACGGCTTTGTATTCTGTCAATGCAAGGAAGAGTGCTCTCAGTGGAAGCAATACTCTATCTTGGAACACATCTGACTGAGTTCTGCCTTAAAAGTTTAGAGAAATTGTCGATCACATGTTTCAGGGTTCTATTATGAAATAATGTTTCGAAATTTTTTAGATGAAGATTGATGATTTATATTATTTGGATTATTCGAACTACTATTCTCATCTTGGTTGCTATATTCAGAACGTTTTGGCCGATGTAACCTCTGGCCTTCATTCGGTGCATTTGTGCGAATTTGGCAACTAGATCGTCGAACTTTAAAATTTGATGTCGAACTTGAACGGAATTTTGAACTGAACTATT
>OY744527.1:123814369-123819369 GCA_963556195.1 Sepiola atlantica
ATTTTATTTGGTCTGCTAGGATTCAGTTTGAAAAAAACAAACATTTTATTTGGTCTGTCACGCTTAAGTTTGAAAAAAACATTATATTTGGTCTGTCAGGTTAAGTTTAAAATAGTAACTTTTAAATGAGCCGACTAAGCACTATGTTATATTCTGTCAGTTCACACTTACGTTTAGCTTTTTCATCGTTAGACAACCAGATTGAATGGACGCATCTTAATACACGTTCTTTGTTATGAACTTTCATGACATTTTTGGTTGATCAACTGTATTTTTAACTATGACCTGCACGCCACGTATTTGTGAAATCTTAGTCTATAAAAGTAGGAATAGCTCGGAAATAGGGGATTTTTTTTTCATCTCGCCAAATTGAAAACATTCGAATCGTCAGTTTAAAAGGCCTCAAAATAACAGTAAAATATCCATTGAAACAGTTAAGAATTTTGTGTCGGACATAACCATTACAAATACACATTGGATTTTTGTTTTCTTTTACGATTAATCGAATATTTATTGTAAATCAAAAATTAAATAGGAGAAAACTAAAACAAATGTTTTTTAAAAATTGGATCACTTATTTATAATTAAATTTATAAATTGAAAAAACTCGAAAGTATTAAAAACGTAAAATATTTTAATAAAAATTAAAATGTCAAATATTACTTAATTATAACATTTTCTTTGATATTTTTTATTTATTTATGGAAAGCGTGTTAGACAAGACATGAAGCAACTATATGTAAGGAGCTAACAATAATTATTATCATATAGATAATTATGTGAAACAATTGATCAAAGGGCCAAATACAATTTGAAGTTTAAGCTAGCCTGTTTAAGAGAAAGAGAGAGAAATAGATAGATAGATAGATAGATAGATAGAGAGAGAGAGATGGACAGACAGACAGACAGACATACGGACAGACAGACAGAGGAAGAGGCCAACAAATCTGCTAGTAAACCCAGCCCACAAATGTTAAGCTAAACAAACTAGCTGACTTTACTACTTACTACGAATTGAAAGCCATAAATATTTTATATCATTCATTTTAAAGTCGTTTTTCTTTGTTTGTATTTTTCTTCTGTAAACAGTCTCAAAGAAAATGTGTTTCACTAAATATTATGAAATCTAATTTTGAATGAAGCTGGCGTGAAGAATAAAAACGACACATTATGAAAGAGTTACTTTGCTTTGAAATAGATATATTTTAATGTTGACTCACTCGGGCTAAGCCCGACAAGCCCGTCTCAGGGAATCGTCACTAATATATATATATATATATATATATATATATATATATATATATATATATATATATATATATATAAAATATATATATATATATATATATATATATATAAAATATATATATATATATAAAATATATATATATATAAAATATATATATCTATATATAAAATATATATATATATACAATATATATATATACATATATATAATATATATATATACAATATATATATACATATATATATATACAATATATATATATAATATATATATATACAATATATATATATACAATATATATATATATATATATATACAATATATATATATATATATATACAATATATATATATATATAAAATATATATATATATAAAATATATATATATATATATACAATATATATATATATAAAATATATATATATACAATATATATATATATAAAATATATATATATATATATATACAATATATATATATATATAAAAAATATATATATACAATATATATATATATATATAAAATATATATATATATACAATATATATATATATATAATATATATATATATATATAAAATATATATATATATATTAAAAAATATATATATATATATAAAATATATATATATATACAATATATATATATATAAAATGTATATACATATATACAATATATATATATATACAATATATATATATATATACAATATATATATATATATATACAATATATATATATATATATATAAAATATATATATATATATATAAATCTGAGTGAATTTACGTTTGTTTCATATATATGAGTACCTAATATCCACTGATTGTTTTGCGGAAGACTTATTTTCAATATTTTTCTGCATACGATCTTACCGTTGCATTTCCATTATATCTATTTATTATTATTTACATTTATTATTATTAATTATTACTTACCATTGTTATTTACATTTATTATTATTAATTATTATTTACATTTGTTATTTACATTTATTATTATTAATTATTATTTACATTTGTTATTTACATTTGTTATCATTAATTTTTATTTACATCTGTTATTTACATTTATTATCATTAATTATTATTTACATTTGTTATTTACATTTATTATTATTAATTATTATTTACATTTGTTATTTACATTGATTATTATTAATTATTATTTACATTTGTTATTTACATTTGTTATCATTAATTTTTATTTACATCTGTTATTTACATTTATTATCATTAATTATTATTTACATTTGTTATTTACATTTATTATTATTAATTATTATTTACATTTGTTACTTACATTTATTATTATTAATTATTATTTACATTTGTTATTTACATTTATTATTATTAATTATTATTTACATTTGTTATTTACATTTATTATTATTAATTATTATTTACATTTGTTATTTACATTTGTTATCATTAATTTTTATTTACATCTGTTATTTACATTTATTATCATTAATTATTATTTACATTTGTTATTTACATTTATTATTATTAATTATTATTTACATTTGTTATTTATATTTATTATTATTAATTATTATTTATATTTGTTATTTACATTTATTATTATTAATTATTATTTACATTTGTTATTTACATTTATAATCATTAATTATTATTTACATTTGTTATTTACATTTATTATTATTAATTATTATTTACATTTGTTATTTACATTTATTATTATTAATTATTATTTACATTTGTTATTTACATTTATTATTATTAATTATTATTTACATTTGTTATTTACATTTATTATTATTAATTATTATTTACATTTGTTATTTACATTTATTATTATTAATTATTATTTACATTTGTTATTTACATTTATTATCATTAATTATTATTTACATTTGTTATTTACATTTATTATTATTAATTATTATTTACATTTGTTACTTACATTTATTATTATTAATTATTATTTACATTTGTTATTTACATTTGTTATCATTAATTTTTATTTACATCTGTTATTTACATTTATTATCATTAATTATTATTTACATTTGTTATTTACATTTATTATTATTAATTATTATTTACATTTGTTATTTACATTGATTATTATTAATTATTATTTACATTTGTTATTTACATTTGTTATCATTAATTTTTATTTACATCTGTTATTTACATTTATTATCATTAATTATTATTTACATTTGTTATTTACATTTATTATTATTAATTATTATTTACATTTGTTACTTACATTTATTATTATTAATTATTATTTACATTTGTTATTTACATTTATTATTATTAATTATTATTTACATTTGTTATTTACATTTATTATCATTAATTATTATTTACGTTCATTATTTACATTTATTATCATTAATTATTATTTACATTTGTTATTTACATTTATTATTATTAATTATTATTTACATTTGTTATTTACATTTATTATTATTAATTATTATTTACATTTGTTACTTACATTTATTATTATTAATTATTATTTACATTTGTTATTTACATTTATTATTATTAATTATTATTTACAT
Organism: Sepiola atlantica; assembly: GCA_963556195.1. Taxonomy (NCBI): domain Eukaryota; kingdom Metazoa; phylum Mollusca; class Cephalopoda; order Sepiida; family Sepiolidae; genus Sepiola; species Sepiola atlantica. The sequence continues at coordinate 123,818,159 of OY744527.1, forward strand.
TTGTTATTTACATTTATTATCATTAATTATTATTTACGTTCATTATTTACATTTATTATCATTAATTTTTATTTACATCTGTTATTTACATTTATTATCATTAATTATTATTTACATTTGTTATTTACATTTATTATTATTAATTATTATTTACATTTGTTACTTACATTTATTATTATTAATTATTATTTACATTTGTTATTTACATTTATTATTATTAATTATTATTTACATTTGTTATTTACATTTATTATCATTAATTATTATTTACGTTCATTATTTACATTTATTATCATTAATTATTATTTACATTTGTTATTTACATTTATTATTATTAATTATTATTTACATTTGTTATTTACATTTATTATCATTAATTATTATTTACGTTCATTATTTACATTTATTATCATTAATTATTATTTACATTTGTTATTTACATTTATTATCACTAATTATTATTTACATTTGTTATTTACATTCATTATCATTAATTATTATTTACATTTGTTATTTACATTTATTATTAATTATTATTTACATTTGTTATTTACATTTATTATTATTAATTATTATTATTTATAATATTAATTTTATTTACTCACTTGCAGTTCTAACACGATCATTACTAGTGATCGGTCATTAGCAACGACAGATGATTTTGTCTGGAGTATGAGTGACAACAAATCTCTCCGTCTTTCCAGTACTCTCCGCCTATTTCAATAACCGTTACAAATCATTTCGTGTATACGCAGCAGCCGTTTATAACTGATTAATCGCAGATAATATCCGTTGGGTCTCACTGGAATTTGAGTGAAAAAAAAACCTTTCCAAGGATTCCAGTATTCTCTCTGCCATTATAGTGGACGCCTTGATGGTAGTATCCCTTCCTGGAATTTATGTTCTTTGAATCCTCCCGATTTATCATCATTATCATTATTATTATTTATTTATTGCATTTGGTTTTGTTTATTTTAAATATCGATAAATTGATCGTCCGGTCGGCGATCTTTGGCACGTGTCAATCACGAAGTTGTCAACACGTTGCAAAACGTTGCAGGAATTCTTGATGACATCGCCAAATAAAATCGTTAGGATCGAAACGAAAAAAAAACCCCAAATCATAATGAAAGTTCACATGCGAATAATATATATATATATATATATATATATATATATATATATATATATATATATATATATATATATAT
>OY744527.1:123824369-123826869 GCA_963556195.1 Sepiola atlantica
TACATATATATATATACATATAGATATACACATATATATCATATATATATATATATATATATATATTTGTCGTCCCCAAAATGATCTGTAGTTAGTAGTACTAACACAGCTATAATCGTGGCTACAGTGCAATGTTTCTTTTCTATATTAGAACGTATTACGACAGCTGTCTTTAAATATAATCAATTTCTCGCTGATTTATCGAATCGTTTACAACGGCTAAGACGTTGGAATTGTAGTTTTAAATGTAACTCGTGTTCTGGGGTTCGAATCCTGCGACCGGTGTGAATAATTCGTCGCTACACTGACGATTCTCGAAAGAATGAAACGTATATGTATGTTGAAAAAACCCAAATTCTTATAATTATATATATATATATATATATATATATATATATATATATATATATATATATATATATATATATATATAGTCATCCACATACAGACTGTTTCGCTGGGATCGAAACGCATCCATCGAGCTGACAGTCGGCGCTGCTAACCACTACGCCATTATATGACACTAACAGAATGTAAGTTGTATCTCAATTAGTTTTTACCTAATGAGCATTGCCTTTTTTTAAGCAAATGGCGCTGCTAACCCTACGACATCATACGACACTGACTTAATGTAAGTTGTATCTCTATGTAAACATGGCAATTGCCGGAGCTCGTATTAGTTTTTACCTAATGAGCATTGCCTTTTTTAAGCTAATGGCAGTTGGCGATACCCTTACAAACATAAGATCTACCCGGGGACGGGGGGGAGCTTCATATAGTCATCTACATACAGACTGTTTTGCTGTTTCACGGCTATACATATGTTTGTGTGTGTCTATATATATATATGTGTGTGTGTGTGTAAAGTGAGAAAATAAAGATAAAAATTATAGCTTTTAAATTATATGCTATCTGAATAGTCAATGCTCGATGTACGAGATAGAGCAATAGTATAGAAGATAAGTATAAAGCAAGTGTACCAACTTCTAATACACTTCGCCCTCCTTTGTTTTCTCTCCATGTCCCTCAACCTTTTAAAATTTATTTTGTTACAGCTTATATTTTAGTTGAATTACCACATTGAATTACCTATATCTCCCAGAGTGGAACTTTTCGAAACTTCGGATGTCTGGATTTCCCCCAATTCCTAACCCTACATTTGCTTCATATGTTTGCATTACAGTATATTTTACTGACTTATCCGTCGACCTTCCTCTGATAATAAGAGCATATCTCGGAAAATCCATAGATTAAGATTAAGATTAAGAAAACAAAGTTTTGTATTTAGATAACACTTGCTTGAACAATTGATGATTTAATAAATATTGCATTTTATCTAAGTTTTATTCTCATCATTAACATCTTGTATATATATTACATTGGTAGTTGTGTGTATCGGCTTTTGAAACCGATCTACCTATGGAGGCATAAATACATTTTTAAAATACAAAACTTTCAAATGATGTTTTTCAGAAACATGAATGCATTGTCAAATGTAGGTATTTAAGCAAATACATCCTTTGTCACATGGGCCCCGATCTAGTACGACACACAAACTTTTAGTTTGTTTGTCGTACTAGATCAGGCTTCATTAGTTAAACCCAGGATAAAAACGAAAAAAAAATAGAAATAATTGTAAAATAAATAGCAATTGTCCAAATCTTCAGCATCGGTATATATACAACCAAGATTTAGCAAATAATATAAACAAAAAATAAATAAGAAAAATAAATAAGAATAAAAGCTATTCACACTAACCCAGTAGATAAAATGAATTAGAAGTAACCAAGCCGAATAAGCCATAACATTTTAGTATACATATATATATATATATATGTATGTATATATATATATATGTATATATATATATATATATATATATATATATATATATATATATATATTTATATATATATATATATTTATATATATATATATATATATTTATATATATATATATATATATATATATATTTATATATATATATATATTTATATATATATATATATATATATATTTATATATATATATATATATATATATATATATATTTATGCAAACATTGTTAAAAACAACAGGATTTGTCTGTTTAATTATACTTTTCTTATTTTTTCAATTTTTCGGATGGTCTTTTTTGTATTAAAATCAAAAAAATAATAAATGTTTCATACGTTCACAGGTTTCACGAACGTTTTCGATTCTTCGTCGAATCATCCTCAGGAACAAAAAAAGAGAATTTTTAAAAGACAGCGGAGAAACGCGCAGAGAACATTTTCGCATTGTTCCAGGAAGTCGTTGATGATTTAAATTCGGCAAGGCTGGATGGCATCACAGAACAAAATCGCATTACGTTAAGCATTTTAAAATGTTACCACTGGTTTCATATGCGATGTTATTAATTTTTAGTTTTTGTGCTTTTATGTAGATAGTTTCCAGTATTTAAATTTTTTTAAAATTTGTTTCGGAATGTATAATTTTAGTGTTATTAACTAGAATTTG